>CM057098.1:31055000-31235000 GCA_029959045.1 Taenioides sp. WSHXM2023
TTTTGAATTTATTAAAAATAGAAAGCTAAGAAATGACATTTACATAAGTATTCACAGCCTTTGCCATGAAGCTCAAAATTGAGCTCAGGTGCATCCTTTTTCCACTGATCATCCTTGAGATGTTTCTACAGCTTCATTGGAGTCCACCTGCGGTAAATTCAGTTTTCATGATTTGGAAAGGCACACACCGGTCTATATAAGGTCCCACAGTTGACCGCATGTCAGAGCACAAACACCAAGCATGAAGTCAAAGGAATTGTCTGTAGACCTGTAGACAGGATTGTCTTGAGGCACAAATCTGGGGAAGGATACAGAACAATTTCTGCTGCTTTGAAGGTCCCAATGAGCACAGTGGCCTCCATTATTCGTAAATGGAAGACGTTTGGAACCACCAGGACTCTTCCTAGATCTGGCCGGCCGTCTAAACTGAGCGATCGGGGGAGAAGGGCCTTAGTCAGGGAGGTGACCAAGAACCCGATGGTCACTCTGTCAGAGCTCCAGCGTTCCTCTGTGGAGAGAGGAGAGCCTTCCAGAAGGACAACCATCTCTGCAGCAATCCACCAATCAGGCCTGTATGGTAGAGTGGCCAGACGAAAGCCGCTCCTTAGTAAAAGGAACATGGCAGCCCGTCTGGAATTTGCCAAAAGGCGCCTGAATGACTCTCAGACCATGAGAAACAAAATTCTCTGGTCTGATGATACAAAGATTGAACTCTTTGGTGTGAATGCCAGGCGTCATGTTTGGAGGAAACCAGGCACCGCTCATCACCAGGCCAATACCATCCCTACAGTGAAGCATGGTGGTGGCAGCATCATGCTATGGGCATGTTTTTCAGCAGCAGGAACTGGCAGACTAGTCAGGATAGAAGGAAAAATGAATGCAGCAATATACAGAGATATCCTGGATGAAAACCTGCTCCAGAGCGCTGTTGACCTCAGACTGGGGCCAAGGTTCATTTTTCAGCAGGACAACGACCTGAAGCACACAGCCAAGATCTCAAAGGATTGGCTTCAGAACCACTCTGTGAATGTCCTCGAGTGGCCCAGCCAGAGTCCAGACTTGAATCCGATTGAACATCTCTGGAGAGACCTGAAAATGGCTGTGCACAGACGTCTCCCATCCAACCTGATGGAGCTTGAGAATTACTGCAAAGAAGAATGGGCAAAACTGCCTAAAGATCGGTGTGCTGAGCTTGTGGCATCATATTCAAAAAGACTTGAGGCTGTAATTGCTGCCAAAGGTGGATCAACAAAGTATTAAGTAAAGGCTGTGAATACTTATGTAAATGTGATTTATTAGTTTTCTATTTTTAATAAATTCAAAAAATTTCCAAAAAAAACTTTTTTCACATTGTCATAATGGGGTATTGTGTGTATAATTTTGAGGTAAGAGATGAATTTAATACAATTTGGAATGAGGCTGTAACATGACAAAATGTGGGAAAAAGGAAGCGCTGTGAATACTTTCCAGATGCACTGTACAAACAAGGTCTTGGGTTTGATTTCCAGGCTATAAGAAGTCTCTCTGTGTTGAGTTTGCATGTTCTCCCTTAGTTTTTCTTTGCATAAAAAGAACAAAAATATATATCACATAAAATATCAAAATAAATGTCAAAATAATAAAAAAGATACAGACACGTTCCCACAAACTTTCTATAAACACATTTCGTAATTAACCTGCACAACTGGTTCCACTGAGCTCTTTGTGACGTCACGTTCACTGGCGTCGGTTCAGTCCTATAAGAAAATGTCATTACCTAATAAAATCATGGCCTTATTTCCAGGGTATCAAATTGCAAAGCTCCAATACAGCGGAGTCACTTCTTTGAACCACTTCTGAAACTGACCAAAGAAACCCAGGAACACCCTCCCAGAGCCCCGGTTTTGGAGATTACACAGGCTGATTTCGCACTCGCATACGCCATATCAAAGAGAAAAACACCGGGATCAAATGCAGAACTCAACCGGGTCTAAACCGGGACTAAACCAGGAGTAAACGGGTATCAAAGCTTCTGATAGCGATTCCAAAAACGTGTCATTCACTTAAATATCCACCCGAGTGTTCCTGTAAGCGTAAGGTTTAAGGAGGCCATTTTTTATCTGTGTTTTAATGTCGTTTCCTTGTCACACACAGACCTGCAGTTGTGTTTTGTTTCATTCACACGTGTTTAACGCACAAACCCTGCATTTTTAGTTTTTGAGTTTTTTTCTCTCAATCAGAAAACACTCTGTTCCACCTTGTGATGTCATGTGCTGATTCGGGAAGTGCTCCAGTGTGTTTTTAAATGCCACACACCTTCACTAGAATCCCTTGGATAATTTCAGCCCTGGAATTTCCAATCTCTACTGAACTAAAGGTAAAAAGGAGCTGCTGACTTGAAAACTACCACTTCATGACATCACAAGGTGCAACAGAGCGTTTTGAGCTTTGGAGATGCAGACAGAGTAATAATGCTAAATTACTTAAACGTGTGTGAATGAAACAAAACACGACTCCAGGTCTGCTTTTGAGGAGGGAATAACATTATAACACGGCTTAAAGCTCAACAAGAGTCCTTATAAATAATATAAAATTGCATAATATAATCGGACCTTTAATATCCCACTGTTCACCAAAGTTTCATCATGTTTTACAAATGGTAACTGCCAAGAAAAAGTTTATATTCATGTTTCTTACAGTGGAACTGGCATGGGAAGGGGCAAATTTACAGCATCTGACCCTCAACATAAAAGTGTTTCAAAAGGTCAAGGTCAAGTGGCAGCAGGCGGGAGGAGAAAAAAATGAACCATTCAAGTGCTGCAACAACAAAATATTTGCTCTGGCTCATGTAAAATAAACTGGTTTGGAGCAATATCCACAAAAGAACAGCTGTCTGCTTAGAAAACTGGTCAACAGGCTCAGATAATAAACTAATTTCAGAATACCTATTAGCCTGTTACTCTTGGTGTTATTTTGGTTTTGCTTTGCAGTAAGATAAAAATAATAATAACAGAATAAATAAATAAATAAATAAATAAATAAATAAATAAATAAATAAATAAATAAATAAATAAATAAATAAATACAATTAAAGCTGCATTGTGCAACTTTTCAGGTGGAGGGTCCGTCAAACGCTTTTCTCCATGGAGATGTTATTGCTTAGCCTGGAATGTTCCACAGTATGGCATTAAACCTTTCTATCTGCATGGAGACCAAATGAGGCCAAGTTACAGGTCAGATCTGTGGAGAGGCGACCCCGCTCACAGTCAGAATGTCTGTTTTTCTAGGGATTTTTGAGCTGTAAAACCACCTGTGATTGAATAAATGTAAAGCAGAGCTGTTTAATGTCACACTGTGGAATATTTTAGGCAGAGCAATGACGTATCCATAGAAACAAGTAGGTGACGGACCCACGATCGAAAAAGTTGCGTAGTGCATCCTGAAATTAAATTAAATCAAATTAAATTGACTCATTGACTGATGCTACTTCACCAGTATTTAATGGATCTCATTTGTAAATCTCTAACCTTTTTTATGATATAATTTGGTCTAATATAATAATAAACAAAAACTTGCTTATTACAAATCCAACAGTCGTTTTGTGCCCATTCTGTAATTAAGACTCTTCTCTGTAACTAAACTTTATTGTTATACGACTTCCGTGGTTCAAACAGTTACAACAACAGCCTTCCACTGATGTGTCAAAGAACCAACAGATCTGAGTTTATCACTTCTCCCTCAGGTACCTGCACAGGTAGAAAAGATTATTACGTCTCACTTCAAAAGGAGGGGATCAAATTCTCTGAGGGATTTCATGCAACATTTGAGGCAACAAGATCAGATTTTAGCAGGAATCTTTTGCCATGTTTTTGCTACACCATCTGTTTTTGTTCCTCTCTGTTATCATATTATATTGTGATGTTTGAGCTGCTGTGTCCAAATCATTTCACTTGTGGATCAATAAAGTTGGTCTAAGTCTTAGAGTCTGTCTCAACTAGTGAAATACCTGTTGATTTAGGCACAATGGCTAAACTGACTCAGACAAATAAACAGGCTGGCTGGTTCTGGTTTTGTGTGACTAATGCGCAGTAGTGAAGATGATGATGTGCAGGTGTACAGAAGGTTATACAGAAGGTTATACAGAAGGTTATACAGAAGGTTATACAGGGGCACAATAAGCAGTAAAAAGTCTCATCACGCTCCATTGTGTTTTCTCAGTTCAGTATAATGCCATTCAACATCAGATACTGCTGCTGTTAGATGATACACAATGCGTGTGTCTGTTGTGTGTCTGTTGTGTGTCTGTTGTGTGTCTGTTGTGTGTCTGCAGCCTGTGGGGGGTACGGGCTCACCTCCAGGGTCTGTCGCTGGAACATGAGATCCGATTCGTGGGAGCTGCTGACGCTCAGTTGCGGCACACTCTGCACGTAAACGGGCTGCATCACGGGCTGCTGCATCATGGGCTGCTGCATGAACACGTAGGACGGCTGCTGCACGGCGGTCTGCACGGGAACCAGGTACCGAACATCGTAGGAGCCGTTCACCGCGTACTGCATCTGTGACACGGGCAGCGGTGACACGGGGGCCGCAGAGATCACCGTGTTGGTTACAGGTTCCGGTGTCGCGACTCTCAGGGTCCGGTACGTGGTGGTCGTGGGCTCCGGTGACGCCACGGACAGGGTCCGGTACGTGGTGGTCGTGGGCTCCGGTGACGCCACAGACAGAGTCCGGTACTTGGTGGTAGTCGGACTCGGCTCCGGAGACGCCAGGTTGGAGCTCCGGTACGTGGTGGTAGTCGTCTTGTGAGTCTGAACCGACATTTTAGATCAGCTCAGATCCAACACTAAGCAGAAAAGTTTTAAAAGTTTTCCCAATAAAAAGTTGTTGGTTGTAGCGCAGCGGACGCACAGCGGGCAGGAAAAGTCCGATCACACCGACAGACCCGGGGAAAGGAAGAGCGAAGTCCTGGAGGGAGGCGCCCGGTTCTCTGCTGGGTGTATGAGGTGGTATGCAAATTGGAATAGTTTGGGACGGGAGGGGCCCGGAGTTAAGCGCTCAAAAGCTCCGGTGGTTTGAGGCCACAAGGGGGGGCCAAGAGCGAAGAAAATCCATCTGTGAGAATTATATTTTTCTTTTCATGCTGCAAGTTCTGTTATTTCCATTTCAGAAAGCTGCGTGTTTGTGCAGTGCAGTCAAAAATGATATATATGTGTATAATTATATTGTTTTATCTTGGCCAGGGCTATTGAACTCTTAGAAGTTCAGCTCCACAGACGGTGGACGGTACAGTTATAGAATAATCTATTACAAATTAATACAGTGAGTCGATTATTGTATTTGTTAATTCATGCATTTAATTAACATTGCTCTGAATAGTCAAACACCAGGCTTAGAGCACTGATTTTACATTTGTTTCACAATGAAATGTTTGTTAATGATGTTTTGATGGCAGCCTACAACGACTTAAAGGTGCACTGCGTAATATTTCTAGTGGAGGGTCCGCCACCTGCTTGTCTCTATGGAAATGTTATTACTTTGTCTAGAATGTTCCACAGTATAGACTAAACCTATGTATCATAAGAGAGATGAGCAGGATACAGCACTACGCTACATTAGGCCTACTGTTCAGATCTGTGGAGAGGCGCCCCTATTCATAGAAAGAATTATGGCATTTTTGAGCAATAGAAACACCTGTAATGAATAAATGCTCGATGGATATGTGTAATGTCACGGAAATAGAATTTTCTCCACTTTAATAAGCCTAAAGCAGAAGTCATGTTGTTTGGACCTCGTGATGCTGGAATCACCTTTGTTTATTTGGTAAACCTCAGGCGTTTTTCTAAACCTGAGATCATAAACCTTGGTTTTAAAATGGATCCACAACTTAAAGATGCACTGTGTAACTTTTTGGTTGGGGGTCCGTCATCTGCTTGTTTCTATGGAGATGTCATCGCTCTGCCTGGAATGTTTCACAGTATGACTTTAAGCAGCTTCTAATCAATTACAAATCAAATGCAGGTGTGTTTAACAGCTCAAAAACAAACAAAAAACTGTGAGTGGGGTCGCCTCTCCACAGATCTGACCTGTAACTTGGTCTGGTTTAGTTTCCATGAAGATTGAAATATTTAATGCCATACTGTGAAACATTCCAGACAAAGCAATAACATCTCAATGAAGAAAAGCATTTGACGGACCCTCCACCAGAAAAGTTACACAAAAAAGTAGAAGAGTTTACAGATAACATATGGTGGTTGCAACGTGTGTGCCTTAGTAAAATAGTAATATAGTACTACTGTATTTCAGGGTGTAATAATACAAAGTTAATGCAATGAGGTTATGTAGAGGTTGTTTAGATGATGGTCAAACTAGTCCAGTAATTGTCATGTCATGTTTTGAGTTGACCCTGTGAATCTCAAACTAAAATATTCGCTGCCATTAAATTACAGTGGTGTAATTGAAAAATACAAAGCAATCCACGTTTTATTTGCGTGATTGTTTAATGAATATTGGCTGTTTTATTGTTTGTTGTCATCCATCAGCACAGCCCACTGCAGCAGCGGCGGATTACGTAATGACCAAGCGCTCCCCCCATCCTCTGGTTTAAACCGGTTTAAACCCGTTGTTGATGCCATTAAAAGTGTATTTTTTATTGTGTTTTAGCCCATATTTTCATGTTTTTCCAGAAAAGTTACACAATGCACCTTTAAGTTGTGGATCCATTTTAAAACCAAGGTATAGACTTCTTTGTACAGTCTATGAGGTAGTCTGTGGTTACCTAGCAACCAATTACAACAACACCGGAAGGGTTTTTGTTCATTTAGTACGAACATCGAAATTTCGCCTCACAACAAATGTATATTTTTTTTTATTGTATTTACTTAATATTTACCAATATTAATTTGCTTGAATTTTTGAAAGCAACGCGAAGTGAAAAGGTTAAAATCGGTTAACGTCCGCACCACAAACCTGAAGGTTCAGTCTCGCGATACAAAACGAGAGCCACGTTCCAGTCCGTTCATTCGAGGAAGCGTCTTTATTGTTTATCGCCAACACAATAATGGCTGCTTCCCTTCAAATCTACCCCTCTTCACCGTCGAATATAGTCGACATTGGTGGGCCAAAATCGTCTGAGGAGTCGCTATAGATTCGTCTTTCCCGCTGGTGAGACATTTCTTCTCCATTTTAGTTTACCGTTTGAAAGGACGTGGCTATCAAATCCCGTTATGTCGAGCGTCTCTAGTGTCACACCAAACCGCATATGAGAAAACTACAATTTTACAACGCGACGCTTTGCCACTGTTAAACGAAATGACACGTACGTAATTTTAACACATTACGACAGCCCGATATGCTTATTCGAATTCAGCTTGAACAGCTATGTGAATTTCACTTTTATTTTTTACTTTTTTCTGTAACTTGGATCGTCAACAATTTGTTTCACGTTGACGGTTTCTTGAAGTGACAAACACGCACATTACGTCACATTTCACTAACTCGCTTTGCATCCATAAAGTACAAGAGCTTACAGATAACATAGAACAGTTAAGTCACAATATTCTGTATCTTAAAAGTACTGATCTACTGACATATATATGGAAGTTTGTATAAAATAGTCGAGGGTGGTGGTTGCAATGCGTGTGCCTTAATAAAACTGTAATAGACTACTGTATTTCGGGGTGTAAAAATACAAAGTTAATGCAATGAGGTTATGTAGAGGTTGTTTAGATGATGGTCAAACTAGTCCAGTAATTGTCATGTCATGTTTTGAGTTGACCCTGTGAATCTCAAACTAAAATATTCGCTGCCATTTAATTACAGTGGTGTAATTGAAAAATACAAAGCAATCCACGTTTTATTTGCGTGATTGTTTAATGAATATTGGCAGTTTTATTGACACGCTGCTTGTTTGTTGTCATCCATCAGCACAGCCCACTGCAGCAGCGGCGGATTACGTAATGAGCAAGCGCTCCCCCCATCCTCTGGTTTAAACCGGTTTAAACCCGCTGTTGATGCCATTAAAAGTGTATTTTTTATTGTGTTTTAGCCCATATTTTCATGTTTTTCTACCTCTGTCACAAAGCCAGAACAAATGCATTTACAAATATAATGTTTGGTAGATTTTAGAAGGAAAAAAAAGAGCTGTAGTGATCTCAAATGTAAGACCAGTGATGGGAAGAGTACTTTGATATACTTTTACTTTTACATGCAGTTTAGGGTGACCAGACGTCCCCGTTTACCCGGGACCGTCCCAGTTTTTAGCCCTGTGTCCCCTGCCCCAGTAAATTTATACAAAACCAGTGATTTGTCCCAGTTTTATACAAAAAATGTCCCAGGTGTCCCTGTTTTTGACCAATTTGATTTAAACCAGGTCTAAACCAGGACTAAACTAAGACTAAACCAGGACTACGTCAGGTCTAAACCAGGACTAAAACAGGACTATTACAATTTTTGACTAATCTGATCCCGGCCAACAGTAAAGCGGAGCATAAATTGTTATTTGTTTAGCCAAAACACAGAAAAATGTGCAAATGACAATAAAGTAAAAAAAAAAAAGCCACAACAGAAGTCCCTCAGATTATGACTGACGCGAGTAGGGCTGGTATCATTTAGAAGTTGCTGATACGATACCTACCTCGATACACAGGCCACGATACAATATATTTCAAATTGATTCGATATGGTTATAAAAAAAATAATGGATAAATCATGGCTGTGATGCTAAAAGTCTTTGTTAAACCACGTCTTGTGCAAAGTTCATATGAAACACAAACATTTTAATCATCAAAACAGTGAAAATGTCAAATGTGTCGCATAAATGAGTTTCCTTCCTTGGAACAAGCAACAAAACTGTAGCGCTGTAACAAAATAATTTAACAAAATATAAAAAAAAATACTCTTGGTTATATATCGATACAGCAGCCCCCGATATCGATACCATTCGATATTTTGATATTTTTGCACACCCCTAGACACGAGAATGCACAATATTACACTCGTTTTACAATTATATTTTATTCAACCATCCCAACCCGGGTGTGTCCCAGTTTTGAACTTTGCAAATCTGGTCATGTCATCTGCTCGTCTCCATAGAGATGTTGTTGCTTTGTCTGGAATGTCCCGGTATGGCATTAAATGTATCCATCATACATTTACTCAGTAACATGTTTTTTATAAGATAAGATAATCCTTTATTTGTCCCACAATGGGGAAATTGCAGACAATTCACTTGCATTCTTACTGTGAGTGGGCTCGCCTATCCACAGATCTGACAAGTAGCTTGGCCCTATGGCATCAGAAATAAATAAGTATAATGCCTAGGGCTGGGTATCATTTCAGAAGTTGCCGATACGATACATACCTCGATACATAGGCCACGATACAATACATATCTCAATACAGTGAGCTTAAGATTCAATACGATTTTATACGAAATATTTCAAATCTATTTGGTACAGTTCAATAAAAAATAAAGGCTAAATCTTGGCTGTGATACTAAAAGTCTTTGTTAAATCACGTCTTGTGCAAAGTGAATATGAAACGCACCCATTTTAATCCTCAAAACTGAAAATGTCGAATGTGCTGCATAAACGAGTTTCCTTCCTCTAAACGAGCTCTTGGCGATATATCGATACAGCAGCCCCCGATATTGATACTTAATCATCACATTAAACAATACAATATATAGATATTTCAATATTTTGCACACCCCTAATAGTGCCATACCGTGGAACATTCCAGGCAACATCTCCATGAAAAAAAGCTGACGATAACGGACCCTCCACCAAAAGTTACACAGTGCACCTTTAAGTAGTAAAAAAAGTTCCATAAATCAACTTTCTACAGCTCAAATCTCATCACAGAACAGAAAAATAGCAAATAGTTTCCGATTAGTACTAAGAAAAACTCCCCACGATAAATATCCCCCAAAAATTATTGTTCCATCTAAAATATATTGAAGTCAATACAGTAATTATCGTGGCGCAGTAACCTCTCTCCGTCATTCCTTCTTTCTCTTTTGCTTGTGCTTATAGTCACATCTGGCCTGGCCCATTACCCACAATGCATCACCAGAGGGCTTTGTATTCTCTTTCTGACCGACAGACATAACCTCAGCTGCTGTCTTCTTCAGTCCACTTCACAACAATAAGGTACAAGCTTCACTAAATAAGAATAAATCCACGCATTAATTCATTTTGCTCTGTTTAACCTGTCCTGTCATGTGTCCACAGCCTGTCCAACCGCGTCGGCTTTGATCAAACTCCTTTGGCCCCGAAAGAATGGCTGGCTCTGGTGATTTTCCTGGTGAGTTTGTAAAGAAATATTTAAAATATCACAATTTATTTTTATGTGCAGTGCCAATAAATGTGAGAATGAGGTTGAGAAGGAATAAGAGAGTTATATTTTTCTAATACAAGTGCAAGTTTTGGCTTATTCGATACCTGGTCAGCCGTGCCACCGGAAACTGTACAAAGACGTCTGTGGTAAATACTGCCTTTATATATAAATCAATATATGAAAGGAAAGATATAAGAATGATGCATGATCAAAAGAATAAAAGGGGGACAAGAACTTGTAGGTAAAAAATCTGAAATAGAATTAAGAATACATGTACAATGCTTTATCATACTAAATTTTTAGTTGATTGTAAATACTTATTATTATTATTTATCTTGATTTTGATGCATGCTCTTATTTTCCTACTGTTTCTGTAACTTGTGTTGTGACACTGCAATTTCCCCATTGTGGGACAAATAAAGGATTATCTTATCTTATTATACAAAAAATAATAATAATTAATGTATGAAGGCAGTATTAGGGGTGGGTGATACGGACAAAAAATCATTAATTAATTAATCATTACATTTATACAGCTCCTTTCAAGACACCCAAAGCGCTTCACAGAGCATTATTTATTCACTCCATGGTGATAAGATACTGTTGTAGCCAGAGCCGCCCTGGGGCAGCCGGATGGACTGCCAATCTGCGCCATCAGCCCCTCAGACCACCACCAGCACTCTCATACGCACACACACACCACTTTATTACAGCCAATATGGATGAAGTGCCTTGCCTAAGGACACAATGACAGTTTTTGCCACTGCTGCACCACTAACCCTAACCCAACACTCTCCCATCCCGGTCCAGCCCCGTTTGTCTTCTGAGATCTGACGAGGCTTTGACAGGTCCATTTGGTCACCTTCATGAATCCTCATGAATCCTCATATCTCTGTGTTTTTTGCATTATCTGGAACAGTTTTAACAGGCTCAGTTTAAAACACTCCTGATGCAGACGATATTTTAGTTCAGTGTCTTGGTTGAGGTTCAAAACTCTCACAAAATGTTAATGAGCCATAAAATTATGCTTGGGCATTTCTGTTATTTTTAATGGGTTTAATTAAAGTCTTAATTATACTCAATATTCTATTTTTGCATGTCACAAACAAAACAAAACAAAAAGTTACTATCACTCAGTTTTATTATCCATCTCTAAAACTGAGTGTTCCGTTGTGTTGAAAATGCAAATTAGCCCGGTGCTTTTGTTTTTTCTATTATCTTTCTTGACTTTTATGTTGGCAATTTGTAAACAAGTGAAAACACTTCGATCTGCAGTTCGGCCTTTTCAGGGACATATTGTTTTACTAGAATCTAGTTAACACTTGCAACACATTTCTCTCTCATTTCTCTCTCCTCTAGTTAAACAATGTCATAATTTTACTTCCTGGTTGGACATGGCAAATGTGTAATAAGTACAGGTAATTCTGTGATCTTTACACAGAACCATGTAGTAAATCGGGTCCAAAGTTCACCAAATTTGGATAAGACAATGACAAAACCTTTTATTGTCTTGAATGGATGTTTAAATTATGAGGAAATTCTGTTTCTGATTTCTATGTATTGATGACATAGAGCAGTTCGAACATTTTTGAGATGTCTGTCCTCTGAGACTTTTGATGACCAGCCATGTTCCTCTTACTCCAAACCACCCAAAATGTCTGAGGACCACACACTTCATATAATACATAATAGTTTGTTTTATTTTTGGATTATTAAAGCATGTGCATCACTGATGGTGGAGCTGTTTGAAGAAGGGAATTGAGGGATTTTCTGTGAACGCATAATAGCTTCATGAACCTGCTTGTGTCCATTTTTGTCAAACTTATAAATGATGAACAGAGTAAAGGGAAGAGGAAATGAGTTGTTTGTTTAGGACTTTTTGTCCAGTCCTGTCCCTGAGTCTGATCAACAGTTTGTGTTATTGTATTCTATGTGTGTGCATACTGGTATCCACCAGTATTAAAGGTGCACTATGTAACTTTTTGGTTGGGGGTCCGTTACCTGCTTGTTGCCACTGCTCTGCCTGGAACAGTGCAGTGGGTGAGTTGCTGTAGGGAGTATTATCTGTTCCTTTATAGTCTGGTGTAGTGGGTGAGTTGCTGTAGGGAGTATTATCTCCTCTGTCCCTCTATAGTCTGGTGCAGTGGGTGAGTTGTTGTACAGTTGTAGGGAATATTATCTCCTCTGTCCCTCTATAGTCTGGTGCAGTGGGTGAGCAGGAGTGTCCATGATGGAGAGCAGTTTGTCCAGTGTCCTCATGTCCCTCACTGTGACAAATGTCTCCAGCTCACAGCCTCCACAGACTGGGAGAAGATCTCCAGTAACTCGCTGCACACAGTGAAAGACCTGAGCTTTCTCAGGAAGTACAGTCTGCTCATGCTCTTCTTGTAGACAGAATTACTGTTGTCCCTCCAGTCCAGCCTGTTGTTCACATGGACGCCGGGGTACGTCATGGCCCTGGATAATTTCCTGGATGGTGACTTGGTCTGATTTGGTCTACATGAAGATAGAAACGTTTAATGCCATACTGTGAAACATTCCAGACAAAGCAATAACATCCCCATGGAGAAAAGCACCACCAGAAAAGTTACACAATGCTCCTTTAACTTGAGCATTATCACATAAAGTTAAAAGTGTAATAACAAAGCACAAATGTGGATACTTTAAATGGGTAATATTTGAGCAGGTCCCCCTTTTTCAAAGACATTTCTCCCATGCGAGACAAATAAAATTAGCTAATAAATTTAAAACATTTAGACTAGCATGAGAGATCCAAATAATAAAGATTCTCATGAAATAGAGACAAAATGGCGGTTGTGAACCCCCTTAGGTCTTTCTGCGCACACCTGGAGGGACCCGTACTACAGTTTGGGAATCGCTGACTGATTTCTTTCCAGAAGTCACAAACTGCCACTTTACTGGAATAGAACTATTGTAAATATTACCCACGGGCCTGTTCCACCAAATAATGTAATGATTAGAAAAATATGAACATTTGTCTACTTTAAATATTTGTACATGTGGGACTATAAAGTCTTTTTTATTGCGTGTTGTTTCCATAGCGATCGAAGGCACCGGCATGGGCGGCATGAAGCTGCCCATCGGGATGACCAGACGCGCCCTGAGCTACGACGACAACCTGGAGGCGCCGATGTCCACGCCCCCACACGACATCAGCATCAACTACCTGTGGAGGAGGCCCGTCATCCCCGAGAGGAAGTTCACTCACCTAGCAGAGGTCAGGCTCAAACCGACTGAATCATTTGGCGAGCTAGTTTTGTAGATTTTTTAAATTTTGATTTTAATTTTAATTGTGAATATAAGATTAAATTTGCTGATGCCACTCTCTTAGATGGGCTTAACATTCTGGTATTGGTTATAAGATGGAACTTGATTGATTTCAGTAGAGAACTTCACTTTTAAAGCACCTGTATTACGCTGTTTTTTGAGTTGTGTTTTGTTTCACTCACACATATTTAACACACAAACAGAAAACACTCTGTTCCACCTTGTGATGTCATGTGAGCTCCCACTGTGTTTTTAAACTCCATATATCTTCACTAGAATTATTTGAATGATTTCAGCCCTGGTATTGCCGATCTCTACTGAACTTAAGGTAAAAGGAGCTGTTAAAACTACAGCTTCATGATATCACAAGGTGGAACAGAGCGTTTTGAGCTTTGGGAATGGATTATTCAAACATGTGTGAATGAAACAAATCAGAACACAACTGCAGGTCTGTTTTTGAGGAGGTAATAACATTATAACATGGCTAAAAGCTCATAAGAATCTATTTTGTGTAATACAGGAAATTTTCAATGTGTAAAAGTAAAAAACAATATACTAGTAAGTCTAGATACATTTTTATTATATTTTATTTGACATTTTTTATTTGCTTTGTTGTCTTTAGTTTATTCATGTATCAAAGTTGGATCTAAAGCCAATTTATGTATTTTTTCCCTATTTTCTACTAATTGTGTCAATACTTTGAACGATATTTAAACTAATTAAAGCTGAAACTGTTTTGTCTTCAGGAGGATGAATCCGGTGCACCTGTTCGTTCTGCAGTAGACAGCGCCCCCTCCAGGCACCCGGCTATAGTGAAAACCAAAGCCTCCTCTTTAATTGTGAACTCCATCATCACAAGTAAGACATACAGTAGATCTATTGGATGACAACATTTGTGAACATTTACACCATACCATTCACAAGTTTGGACACATCTCACTATCTCACCTTTGTTTTTACTACTTTCTACATTTTGTATACATACAGAAGACATCAGGTATATGAAGTAAGATATGAAGTGTAAAGAAAAAAGTAAAGGAATAATGGTGGATGCTTTGAGGATTTGTGTGTATAAGTAGTAAAAATAAATTAAAAATAAATGAATGAGAGGGTGTGTCCCAACGTTTGACTGGTAGTGTACTTTGAAATCTGATATATTATTGTGTTATTTTGTTCAGAACACACCCATGACAGCATGTCCAAGTTCGAGCAGAAGGCGGGGCTTAGTGACACAGGCTACACTCCACACAAGGGCCTGACCGCAGAGGAGACCAAACACCACCACCGCATGCCCGAGGCGCTCCAGGTCAGAGCCAGCACCAACAACTGCACACACGAGTTTAAAAAATATATAATACTAATGCAGATAATATTTAATGAACTTTCTTTAAATTAGAAACTTATTTTAGCAAGGAAAAGAATTGGAACAAAGATGAATTCCTGAATTGTTTCAGTGTTTTGGATCCAAAGTAGTATAACACCATGTGGTAAAATAACATCAAATCAGTTTCTAGAGAACATTTAAAACAACCTAAGCAAAATGCTGAACAACAATAATACAAAAATGGTATATGTATTAAAAATAAATAAAAACACAGTATTATATAAAACCAAGATGTCACTTTCTCTAACTAATTGAACGCCAATGAGAAAAGGTGCGTCTTTTGTTGAGATTTAAAGTGCTGCAGTGCCTCTGGTGTTCTCGTGTGTAAAAGTTTTTTCTTCCACAGCTGTGGTCCAACCACAGAAGCTGAAGGCGTTCAGATAAATAAGAAGGTGCCATGCCATTAAAATACTGATATTATTATGATTCTATTCAGTTTAAAATCAGTACAGCAGTTGTCTGAGGGCTGAAGATCGTCATTTTAACCAACAGAAGGTTAGAAAAGGATAAGATGAGGCTCATCCAGTCAGTATGGGGTAACCAGGTGAGGGAAGGGGGGGTCTGGGTCCATAGGACAGGACTGAGTCACACGAGGGCCATCTAGGGTCTAGTCATCACTGGGCAGCCAGCGGTAGGGCATCTGAAAATAAATAATGAAATAAGTGCACTCCTGAGAAGGGAGTGGGACAGGAACAGTGTGTGAACAGCAATGAACAGATGAGCTGAATAATGAATGTACGGCCCCCAGCAGAGCTGCTCCTGGGGCAGATGAACTAACACTGTGGGTTTTATTTCTGCTCCTAACTGGTTTGGTCATAAGGTTTTTCAAAGAAACGTTTTAAGCCTCATCTTAATTGAGACTGTGGTGCCCTCTTTAACATGGGCAGGAATTCATATATGTTTATATGATCATATGTTGCATTTGATTTTAGAAATAAGATAATACGGAGAAGGTTAAAGCGACAATAGTTAAAAAATATGTTTAGTTTTTCCTTGGTACTGAAATTAAGTTAAAAAATGTGCCATAGTAATAACACAAACTGCAGCTCATGAACATGGACACAAATTACACACAGAAATTTACACTAATGAAATACCACATCATGCAGCTGAAGTTTACTTGTTACTGGTCAGTTTGGAGACTTGCTCTTCTGAATTGAGTCAGCTGTTTTGTGCTTGTTTTGGCACAGGTTACACCCAACAGTAGCCCTTGTGTTCAGAAAATAAACAATCAAGAGAACTTTGGCATGTTTCCTCACACCAGGACACTGCTATATTATTGTTGGCCATTTTTCAAATGCTTTGCTGATTATTTCTCTTTGAAAATTGCCAACACTGTTCTCTTCCTTTTCTAGAAGCTGCAGATTCAAAGCCTGGAGCACAGAGAAGATAAACAGACCTCTTCAACTCAGTCCACTCCATCCACCACTCCACACAGCTCCCCCAGACACCAGCGCAGGTAAACTGACTGTAAAAAACTTTGGACTGATCAAACCTAAAGGGCCAATATTACACCATTTTCTAATCTGTTCTAATGTCGTTTCCTCGTCACAAACAGACCTGGAGTTGTGTTTGTTTCATTCACACATGTTTAACACACAAACCCTGCACATTTAGGCCGAGTTCTTCTCTCAAACAGAAAACACTCTGTTCCACCTTGTGATGTCATCATGTGGTAATACAGGACATGCTCTACTGTGTTTTTAAACTCCACACACCTTCACTAGAATCATTTGGATCATTTCAGTCCTGGAACTGTTGATCTCGACTGAACTAAAGGTAAAAGGAGCTGTTAAAAACTGCCTCTTCATGACATCATAAGGTGGAACAGAGCATTTTGGGCTTTGGAGATTTACAAATAACGCAGGATTACTTGTGTGAATTAAACAAAACTCATCTCCAGGTCTGTTTTTGATGAGGTAACAGCATTAGAACATGACTTAAAACTCACAAGAATCAATTTTGCATAATAGGACCTTTGAACGTGTTTGTGTTTGTGCTTCTGCAGAGGTTGGTTCCAAAACACCGGCTCTGAGGCCAGTATCACCTCCAGCTCAAACTCCAGTGTGGACCTTGGTGCAGGGGAACCTGCAGGGGGCGTCGTTGAGCGCTGGGGCGTGTTTGGTCCACGGCCAATCGTACACAAGTCCACCTCTGATGTGGGATCTGAGGCCACCAGTGCAGGTAAACACCAAGAACATGGGTTAATATGAGATTTGTTAGATGTTTACTGCTAAAGTTCAGTATCAGAGTGGCTTATTTCAACAGTGGGTTTTTTAACAGGCATCTATAATGTACAAGAGATAAACAGAATCTAAATGTCAATTAGGGCTGAACGATATAGGGGGGGAAAAAAAAAAAGATTTTTCCAACTAGGACTGAAATAGCCAACATTCAAAATTGAGACAAGTTTAATTCACACAACTCCAACTATTACTAGGAAATAATGAATTTATATGAAGATAGATTAAACTTATGAATCATCATCTGCCCTTTTACATATAAATACCAAAAAATACAAAATCGTCAGGCAACTCACTTCTTCTCTCTGCTTTGACCAATATAAATCCTTATAATTTACATAAAATGATTAGCCGACTTCACACTGTCGCTAAAGTTTGGTCGATGTAAAAGAGAATTTGCTCCAGAGCGGTGCTTGTGTCGGTGTGAACATACCAGACTCATTCCAACAGGAGGTCTCCGGCTCTTCTCACATAGTATAGAAACACGTGATCAGCTGATGGATTCTCTCAGGGCTCCTGGTGTTTGGGGCGAATGACGCACAGAGCAGCGAACCAAACCGACCCAATAATATGTGGAAAAAAGATTAACGCAGCATTAAATAATAATCTTTTTAGAACTTAAAAATTCAGCTTTAAATTTGAATTAAAAGAGGGATTTACAGTTCTTGTATGTCACAGGTGCACATAAGTGTAATGTTATTGTGTGTAGCGGTGAGTTTTACCTGTTTGTCGAGTTTGTTGAATTTGGTCAAGGCCGGTCTGCGTGTGTTCTGTTTACCTGGTGGAGCCGACCTTTAGACTCGAGTTTTTTGTTGAGAATATTAAGTCTCCAACATGACGGAGCGAGCAGTGTGGGTCAGACATGTGGACGAGCACATGAGGCAAACCGGGAGCGTTTGGACACTGTTAAAAGTCCGTGTTCCAGCATGACTTTAGGTAGGTGACTCACATCTGTGTAGAAAAGGACCTGTTTACAGAGGAACCGTTCTGCAGTGTGAACGTCTTTTACACTGAAGCGCTGTGGGCAGAACAGAGGGTTGTGTTGTTGATGACAGGTCGGGTCTCTTCTCATAACTGTAGAATGTTCTTTTGGATTATAAATATATTATAAAACAATTTATGCAATTGACTGTTTTAACAGTGTATACAGTGGTCATTTGTTTTAAAACCTTTCAGTACCATTTCAGAAAATATGACTATGTGCACCTATTTTTAATAATAAGTAACTAGGGCTAAACCAGGTGTAAAATTTAACTTTGCTTTGTTTAATTTGAGCTGCGTTGAATTATTTGAAAGATTAGAACTTTCCATATATTCCATCTCTAGAGAGATGGAATATTCAAAAACTACCTGAAGTTAGATTAATCTACACTGTTTTACACTGTTCTTGCATTTCTTAGAGCTCCAAAATATATTGAGTCTAAATTACAATTTGATTTCCTTTGCAGTTGACCAAATGTCCAGTATACCGTGTGTCTGGACAAAACCTGCTGCCAAACGTGAATGTTCTGAAATGCATGGAATTCTGGTTTTATCATAATTTAGTATTTCAGTCATCTCTTAAAGTTCCTATATTACGGAAAATGAACTCTTGTGAGTTTTAAGCCATGTCCTAACGCTGTTACCTCCTCAAAAACAAACCTGGAGTTGTGTTTTGTTTCATTCACACATGTTTAAGTGATCCTGTATTTTGTTTTTAGTCTGCCTGCGTCTCCAAAGCTCAAAACACTCAGTTCCACCTCGTGATGTCATGATGTGGTAGTTTTCAAATTAACAGCAACTTTTTTATCATTAGTTCAGTAGAGATCAGCAATTCCAGGACTGAAATGATCCAAATGATTCTAGTGAAGGTGTGTGGAGTTTAAAAACACAGTGGAGCACTTCCTGTATCACCACATGACAAGAACTCAGCCTAAATCTGCAGGGTTTGTGTGTTAAACATGTGTGAATAAAACAAAACACAACTTAGAGTATGTTTATGATGAGGAAACAACATTATAACAGATCAGAAAATGGCGTAATATGGGACATTTAAATTTAATTGGTGCTGGTTGTGTTTAAAATATGAACAGAATCTTCTTATTAAAACAGGAAGTCTTACTGGATCATCACCTGGTACAACAAGGTAATCAAATCTCTCCTTCACTTTCCCAGCAGGCTTTGCTCTGCAGGCGTACCGCGGAGCCCAGAAGCCGACCCCGATGGAGGTGATGAAGTCCCAGGCCACTCGGCTCGCGGACCCCACCCCTCAGCAGGTCAATCCCCCCAAACTGGAAATACCGACCGTGGAAGGCCGCAAGCAGGGATCGAGGCCCCACAAGCTCAAGCACCGAGACATGAACATCCTCACGCCGTCCGGGTTCTGAGGTTCTGGCACGTCACATGACACGCCGCGCTCCAATCAGATGTTTTCAATGACATCACGGCAGTCTACCGGCCTATATTACGCAAAATTGAGCTGTTGGCCAGTGTGTTACCTCAACAAAAACATGCCTGGAGTTGTGTTTTGTTTCGTTCACACATGTTATTGGGCTGTCTACTTCTCCAAAGCTCCAAAGTTCTCCAAAGTTTTCAAGTGAACAGTTACCCTTTAACTTTTGTTCAGTAGAGATTAGCTGAAATCATCCAAATGTGTGAAGCTGTATGGAGTTTAAAAACACTGTGGAGCTTTTCCTGTATTACCACGACGGCACAAGGTGGAACAGAGTGTTTTCTGCTTGAGAGAAGAACTCAGCCTAAACATGTGAATGAAACAAATCACAACTCCAGGTCTGTTTGTGATGAGGAAACGACATTAGAACAGATCAGAAAATAGGGTAATATGGGCCTTTTAATGTTTGACTGAGATGGACACAGGTAAAATTTGTTCATATGCAGTTTTTGTGTTGTAGTCTGAAAAATACAGCTGGATAATGGACCTTTTCACTAACACTGATGCACCTGGAGATATTTCTGATCTAAAATACCATATAATAGTACATAATCATTAGAAGAACACTTCCTCCTGCCTCATCTGAGAAAGGGACACAGAAAAAGCACATTCTAAAACCAAACAAACCTAAAAAGAATGGAAAATGCATAAATTAGAAACTGAACTATACATACCAACAATTCTCTCCACCACTGTCTCTCATCTGTACACAGGCAAAGTAGGTTAGTGTGTTGCCCAAAGACACGGTGACGAAACGCGTTACCATTTGTGGGGATCAAACCGCCAACCTGCAGATTCCTGGGCCTCTGCTTATTTTCTGAAGGATTTTATTTTGTTGTTCGGTAAAAAAAAAAAAAGCTTTGCCAAATGTTAATATTGTGATTACTGGTCCATTGAACTGTTGTCTCTTCATCCTGCAGCTGTCCATAGATGGTTATTCTATGGTTTGTCTTATTTATGGTATGTTTTAAAAGTGCACTGCGGAACTTTTCTAGTGGAGGGTCCATCACCTGCTTGTCTTCATGGAGATGTTATTGCTTTGTCTAGAATTTTCCACAGTAGAGATTAAACCTGTTTTTCTATCTCAAGGTAGACGACTACAGGCTACATTACAGGTCAGGTCTGTGGAGTCGCCCCTATTCAAAGAAAATGACTGTATTTTTGAGCAACAGAAACACCCATAATGGATAAAAGCTACATAGGTGTGTTTAATGTCATACCATGGAACATTTCAGGCAAAGCAATAACATCTCCATGATGCAAGCAGCTGACAGACCCTCCACCAGAAAAGTTGCGCAATGCAGCTTTAAGTTACAAGGACCAATATAATAGGGACCTAATAATGAAGACGTGAAGACCAATGGAGCTCGATAGTGACCGCACGCCCCGTTCTGGAAATAAATTTCCTGTTTATTTTTCCCATAGACTGTCGGAAAAATAACAATAAAACATTTGAAAGCTCAGGGCTGATCAGCTCTGTGGTAACGCGTGGCCAAAGGAGCTATAATTTTATTTAAAATCTGTTTATTAAGTTATTAAAGCATTTTGCTGAATCTTTTAAATGTGCACATTAGGGGTCTGTCATTGCTCTGCCTGGGATGTTCCGCATTATGACTTTAAACATCTCTACCTTACCTTACCTTACCTAAAAATCAGCGGAAAATTTGAGCTCTCACTGTTGAGCTACATATGTACAGAAAGGTCAGGATATTGTGTTTTTGGGTTTTTTTTTTGTTTTGTGGAAAGGTTTATGGAGAAAATGTTTAAACATTTTAATATGAATTCTGTTGTTTGTTGTAAAATGCACTTTGCACTAGTTCCATGTTACAGTTAATTGTTAAACATTGATGGTTTTTAGTTAACATCTGGAAATTCTTGGCTTTGTAATTTAATTTACAAAGCCAAAATATTTTCTCAGGAAACTTGTGCTGGAACGTTTTAGTTTGGTTTTACTATAATGACAAAACAAACGGTAAGACTGATATGTAACGCATTGGAAGAGATGAGAAAAAACAGTTTTAAGGTCCTATATTTTGCAAAACTGACTCTTATGAGCTTTTAAACGCTCTGTTCCACCTTGTGATGTCTTGTAGTGGTCATTTTTAAGTTTACAGCTCCTTTTACTTTAGTTCAGTAGAGATTGACAATTCCAGGACTGAAATGACCCAAATTATTCTAGTGAAGGTGTGTGCGGTTCATAAACACAGTGGAGCACTTCCTGTATCACCACATGACATCACAAGGTGGAACAACAAGAGCGTTTTCTGTTGTTTTCTGAAAGAAGAACTCAGCCTAAATATGCAGGATTTGTGCGTTAAACATGTGTGAATGAAACAAAACAAAACAAAACACAACTCCAGGTCTGTGGTGAGGAAACTACGTTAAAATAGATCAGAAAATTGCGTAATATGGAGCCTTTAAGTTGTAAGATTTTCAGATGTGTTTGATAAGACAAAGCATCAAGGGCATTAATGTTTTGGTCGGTAAATGGGGGTTGGTGTCGTTAAAAGGATCATCAATACTGGGCCATTCCTTACAGATCTACAGTTCCATTTTCTCTTACTAACCTTGTTTTAAGAAGTAGTTTGCCTGATATTCTAGCATATATTATTGCTTATAGGCTGTGGAACTTTTCATATGATCTCAAAGTTGCAGCTGAAATACAGTATACAGCATAAAATGGGAGTAAGAGGGACTGAACGTAATCTCTTGGTCTTGACAAAAATGTAACTTGACTGAATATTAGACTGATGGACATTGTTTTTAGTTGCAATTGTGGAAAATTATCTGTTGTATATCTGGTTAATGAGCAGATCTTTGTTTCATGTTGTTTTCATATTTTGTTTCTTTATAGAATGTGTAAGTGTATAAGGAGTTTTGGTTTTGAATTTGAACCCTGATAATGATTTGAAAATGATTTTAGTCATAGAGCTGTTTTTACGCTGGCTAAAAAGTGTATGTTAACAGTTCCTATTTCAACAGGTTATTTGTTACTAAGTTAAATGTATTAAGTTTTAAAATGTGTCTGATTTAAATGTGCACTGTGTAACTTTTTGGTTGGGGTACGTCACCTGCTTGTTTCTATGGAGATGTCGTCGCTCTGCCTGGAATGTTCCACAGAATGACATTAAACAGATCTACCTTAAATTTATTACATTATAGGTGGTTTTATAGCTAAAAAATACCAAGAAATACAGATATTCTGACTGTAAGCGGGGTCGCCTCTCCACAGATCTGACCTGCAACTTGGTTTGACGCACCCTTCACCAGAAAAGTTACACAATGCACCTTTAATGTTGTATTTATACCACTGACTTTTGATGTTGCACTTATGTTGTTTCAGTTGAAATCTGAAAGTTCATGCAATACGGCTATGGAGGCTAATGATACTAATAATAGAAAAAAAAAAAGACTAAAGAAAATTAATGTTAACATGTTTTGATGTGTTAAAAAGAGGTCAAATAATACTGAAAAACATTCTGTTTTCATACAACTTGAAGAAAGCATTTAAAGTGTTCTGCTCAAACTGTTAAAACATGAACGTGCATTCACCATCTGAATGTGTTTGTGCTGAGCTTCTGTCCTTTTTGTCCAATTGTAACAAATCCAGAAATAGCAAAAAATTCAAGAAAAGACTGTTGATATCGTTAAGTTTGAGTGCGTCTCAAAGAAAAATATTTTCTGCCAAATCTGAAATAAATGTTACACAGAAGAACTCCAAACTGCCTTTGTTTATGTTCATTTAATTTAAGGTGACCACATATTCCCCCAGTGTTGAGAGAAAAGCTTTAATTTAATTATGGGAGAACATGTGGGCAATATTATAATTTTCTTTCACTTTTTTTGACCTGGTGAGATCGATTAGATGAATGTTTAAATAGGCCTATGATTTAAAACCAATTGTGAACAAATTAAATTATGGTAACTTGAAGATAATGGAGGGTCCGCCTTCTTCTTGTCTTCACTGAGCTGTTGTTACTTTTAAAGAATGTCACAGCTGCAGTTTGGCACTAAACATCTTATAATTTCATTGTGTCATTTATTTCTGTAAACCAGGGACTGCAAATGGAAACTATTTACAGTAGGTAAAATCTGGTGCAGAACATCTGTTTTTTACAAGATTAATTAGAAACCCCCATTAGAAACTTTAGTGCACTTTTAGTTTATGTCAGAAATTAGTATTAGTCCAGTGTGAGATGTTTTATGGAAATCTTTACCTAAATTTAAATATTTTGCACAACTTGGACTTTCTGTAAGACACTGTATAAGTGTAAATGAATTATACTCTTTATTTGGTAAGAAAATTTGTGTTTAATAATGTTTAACATTTTGGTCAAATTTTGAAAAACTTTGACATGGTTCAGTCCAGTGAAGACAAGCTATAGTAGATATATTCTCATTTAAGACTGAAATTGGACCTTTTAGTGTAATTTACTGTTAAATATATTTAAATAATGCCAGGTATATATTCTAAGTATTTTTGTCCCTATAGACTTTGTAAAACTCTTGTCCGTGGTTTCTCCTCGTTTGTCTCTTCATCTTTCCTGATCTCGCCGCACATTTCAAAGAACCTGTCCATCTCTCGCTGCAGTTTGTGGTTGCGTTGGTCGGCGTCGGCTTTGGCGCACTCCATGTGCTTGATCCGAGTTTCTGCCACACTCTGGCTGCGCTTCTGCTGTTCCAGGGTCAGCCTCAGGATGGTGATCTGCCGCTCCAGGACGTCATTACAGCGCTCCAGTCTGAAGGAGGAAAGTCAGAGAGACGATGAGGTGATGACCAAAGATCAGCCCGATGGATTTAATTCAAGTAAGAAGGAGACGGACTTACAGAAATAATGAGTGTCATGATTCTACAATTCCACACTTTTCATAGACTTCAATGAGATTTATTTATATCAAAAACGATAATTAAAGGTGCATTGTGTAACTTTTCCAGTAGAGGGTCCGTCAAATGCTTTCTATCTTTGTAGAGAGAAAACCAGACCAAGTTACAGCTCAGATCTGTGCAGAGGCAACCCTGTTCACAGTCAGAATCATAAGTGAGTGTGACGTCACCCACAACGTTCAGCTCCAGGCAAATGAAGCCCACGATGCCCACGATGCTCACGATGCCCACGATGCCCACGATGCTCACGATGCCCACGATGCTCACAATGCCCACAATGCTCACGATGCCCGCAATGCTCACGATGCCCACAATGCTCACGATGCCCGCAATGCTCACGATGCCCACAATGCTCACGATGCCCGCAATGCTCACAATGCCCACGATGCCCACGATGCCCACAATGCTCATGATGCCCACGATGCTCACGATGCCCGCAATGCCCGCGATGCCCACGATGCTCTCGATGCCCACGATGCCCACGATGCTCACAATGCCCGCAATGCTCACAATGCCCACGATGCCCACAATGCCCGCAATGCCCGCAATGCCCGCGATGCCCACGATGCCCACGATGCCCACAATGCTCACGATGCCCACGATGCCCGCAATGCCCACGATGCTCACGATGCCCACGATGCTCAATATGCCCACGATGCTCACGATGCCCACGATGCTCAATATGCCCACGATGCCCACGATGCCCGCAATGCCCACGATGCTCACGATGCCCATGATGCCCATGATGCCCACGATGCTCACGATGCTCAATATGCCCACGATGCCCACAATGCTCACGATGCCCGCAATGCCCACGATGCCCACAATGCCCACAATGCTCACGATGCCCGCAATGCTCACGATGCCTGCAATGCCCACGATGCCCACGATGCTCACGATGCCCACGATGCCCACGATGCCCACAATGCCCACAATGCTCACGATGCTCACGATGCCCACGATGCCCACGATGCCCGCGATGCCCACAATGCTCACGATGCTCACGATGCTCACGATGCCCACGATGCCCACAATGCTCACGATGCCCGCAATGCCCACAATGCCCACAATGCTCACGATGCCCACGATGCCCACGATGCCCACGATGCCCACAATGCTCACGATGCCCACAATGCTCACAATGCTCACGATGCCCACGATGCTCACGATGCCCACGATGCCCACAATGCCCACAATGCTCACGATGCCCACGATGCTCACGATGCCCACGATGCCCACGATGCTCACGATGCCCACAATGCTCACGATGCCCACGATGCTCACGGTTACAGGGTGAATTTGGAGCCAGGTTCCATATAAGGAATAGGATTTTTTTTTAAAGACAAAATAGCGAGAAAAAAAACCCCACCAGAATCATGTAGAGTGGGTTAATAAAAACATTTTAAGACCAAAATGACGAGGCTCGCTGTGGCAGAGAGGAGACAATATTCCAGTGAACGTCAATGGGAGCCAGAGTCTGAAGGAGCCGGACGTGCACCATGTGAACTTCCTACTACAGTCTGTGGTCAGAATGCCAGTTTTTCTAAATATTTCAAAGATCTAAAACCACCTGTAATCGCATGTAAGGTAGAGCTGTTTAATGTCATACTGTGGAACATTCCAGGCAATATCTCCATGAAGACAAGCAGGTGATGGACCCTCCACCAAAAAACTTACAAAATGCACCTTTAAAAGTAAGATTTTTTTTTTTTTCAATGTAATTTTTAACACAACATAATGAATCTATAGTATTACTGTCGTCTGTTGTCCCGATCCCCAGGGTCTTAGAGCCCAGAATTGGAACCTCTGCCTATTAATTAATATTAGAGGGGGGACATGTGAATCTTCTTGCCCTGGGCCCCCAAATTTCTGTTGACGGATTTGCTCGTAATTATCACGTCTGTGGAAAGGATCATTGTTTTCCATAGCACATGAAGGCAGCATTAACTGTTACTGATTAGAACTTTTGAAGACTTTTGTCCTGAAATAGTTATATGGAAAACACACACACACAAACTCTTTCCCATGTCCAACAACGCAATGCATCGAGCTACTGATCTAAAATAGACAAAAATAATAATAATAATAATAATGAATGCTATTTTTTGTCATCATAGTATTTTTGTCATGGAAGCCCACCTTTGAATCCTGGCCTGGTACTCCTCTCTCTGCCGGGCCATCTGCCGCTGCAGCTCCACCAGCAGTAAGTGTGTGTCTCTAGGCTCGCTCGTCCCCGCCTGCCCCTCCTGGTCCTGGAGCTCTGGAGGTCCTGAGGGGAGAAACACCTCAGAGCTGCCCGTGCTCAGTGGACTGATGCTGGGCTCTGAACGCGACGTGGGGGTGGTATAATGCAGCGATTCAAACGGCTCTTCACTGTCATTGTCTAAGTCTTTAACACCAGCCAGCTCCACTGCAGGTAAACTCGTGTGTCTTTTTGCAGAAGGGGCGGGGCTTATGCTTTCCTCCAATGGGATGATCTCACAGGACGACCAGGAAGTGGAAGATTCCTCATTTTGTTCTTCTAAATTTTGTGTTTGCTCAGCGTTTTCAGGTTGGACATTTTCAAACGATCCACTGTTGGAGCTCTCTTTTTCTATGTTGTCATAAGCAGACGGAGTACTGATTCCATTTGAAATACTACTACCACCGCTGAGAGAAGCTAGTCCCTCGTTTGGGGCGTCAGGGGTCCAGTAGTCCACATTGGGGTCCCGTAGATCCGGCCAGGCCTCAGTCCAGCTCAGGCCGTCCGGTTTGAGGAGGGGTAAAGGTACAGAATGCTCCTGATGGTCGCCGTGGTGATGCAGGTTCACGTTGTTGTACGGACTAGAGGAGCCCGGGGTGAGGAACAGGCAGGTTTCAGGGTGGGACGACGTGTGACGGTGACCTAAGAGCTTCTTCTGATAAAACTCAGATTTGGGCACAGAGCTGAGAAGAAAAGAAAGGAAGACATGATGAAGTGTGACGTAACCTTCTGAATTCAGTAACTAGACAACTACCAATACGTAGAATTAAGTTTTTATTTATTTTTTTCTTTTAAAGGGCTCATATTACACCATTTTCTTATCTTTGTGATGAGGAAACTATATTATAACAAACAGACCTGGAGTTGTGTTTGTTTCATTCACACATGTTTAATGCACAAACCTGCACATTTAGGCTGAGTTCTTCTCTCAAACTGAAAACACTCTGTTCCACCTTGTGATGTCATCATGTGGTAATACAGGAAGTGCTCCACTGTGTTTTTAAACTCCACACAGCTTCACTTCAGAATCATTTGGATGTTTTCAGCCCTGGACTTTTCGATCTCTACTGAACAAAAGGTAAAAGGAGGTATTAACTTAAAAACTGCCCCTTTGTGACTGTTTCCACCTTGTGGAACAGAGCATTTTGAGCTTTGGAGATGTAGACAGACTAAAAACGCAGGATTACTTAAACATGGGTGAATTAAACCAAACACAACTCCAGGTCTATTTTTGAGGAGGTTACAATATTATAACATGACTTAAAGTACACGAGTCAATTTTGCTTAATATAGGACCTTTAAATAGGTAATTATAGCGTAAACCAGCAGTCTCCAACCTTTTTTCTCATATGGACAAGAAATATACTTTTTTTTTTTTTTTTTTAAACAGAGCAGGGGAAAGGGTGGGGCTCAAAATGCATATAACCCTAGTCCAAACATGGCTTTATTACTCATTTGCTATATTTAATTAAATTGGCTTTTTTTAATCAATACATTTATTTATTTATAATTTATTTAATTTGATATTTTTCCCTGCCCTACACCAGACGGCTCACAGCGCTAGGGTTTTCATATATAAGTACATCATAAGAAACTTGAATTTTCCTGGTAACTTCCTCCGGTTTGTATAGAAAATTATTAGACAGCCCAATACTTACCTTTGTCCTGCCTCGCTGTCCTTCTCTGTGATGAGCGGCAGAGACATCTGTCGCAGGCAGGGGGCGCCGTACGGAGACGCAGTGGGTCTCAGAGATGGAGGAGGCACTTTAGAGAAGAGACTGTGGTACTCTCTGATGAACTCCAGCATCAAGACCTGAACCAGCGCCGCCCCTGAGCAACATCACAACAATTCAGTTGTCTGTTGGCTGGAGGGTCCGTCACCTGCTTGTTTCTATGGATACGTCATTGCTCTGCCTGGAATGTTCCACAGTATGACATTAAACAGCTCTACTTTACATTTATTCAATTACAGGTGGTTTTAGAGCTCAAAAATACCAAGAAAAACAGACATTCTGACTGTGAGCGGGGTCGCCTCTCCACAGATCTGACCTGTAACTTGGTTTGGTTTGGTCTCCATGGCGATAGGAAGGTTTAATGCCACACTGTGAAACATTCCAGACAAAGGAATAACATCTCCATGGAGAAAAGCAAAGACGAACCCTCCACCAGAAAAGTTACACAATGCAGCTTTAATACAGTTGTTAAGATGCTGATTTTTGTTGATAACAAAGTTCTTGGGTCTAGCCAATAATAGAGACGATCAGATTCAACATTTACCTTTGGGAAATTTTATGTTACAGGTCCTATATTACGCAACATGGACTCTTGTAGCTTTAAGCCAAGTTCTGATATTGTTCCCTCCTCAAAAACACCTGGAGTTGTGTTTGTTTCATTCACATGTTTGAGGAACTCTTTATTATTAGTCTGTCTACATCTCCAAAGCTCCAAACGCTCTGTTCCACCTCGTGATGTAATGAAGCAATAGGTTTCAAGTTAACAGCTACATTTAATCTTTTATTTAGTACAGATCGACAATTCCAGGACTGAAATGATCCAAATGATTCTAGTGAAGGTGTGTGGAGTTTAAAAACACAGTGGAGCACTTCCTGTGTTACCACATGATGACATCACAAGGTGGAACAGAGTGTTTTTCATTTGAGGAAAAAAACTCTGCAGGAATATGCAGGGTTTATGTGAATGTATGAATGAAACAAAACACAGCTCCGGGTGCATTTCTGATGAGGAAACAACACGATAACAGAGATCAGAAAAGAGCGTGGGCCCTTTAAAGTGCCATGTTTTCAACAGGGAAAATCTGGCTCTGGGATTACGACATCATCACATTCTAGGATTTGAAAAACCACAAAGCTGGTGACAGGTTTGTTGTGAATTTCTTACCTCCCACAATGCTTTGCGGGTCCTCGGCTTTGGAGCGAAGGATGTTTGGCCCAAAAACAGTGGCTAAGTTCTGGCAGCTCATTTTGTTGCTACTGGAGTAACTCTGTACTTCATTCAGAAATCTGTCCAGAAACACACAAAACAAAACAGAATTCATCCAGTCCATTTGTAATTATGTTTGTAATTTATCTTGATGATGCAACACACTGGCAGATGAAGTTGAGGAGGTTGAAGTTTGCAACAGGAAGCTCGTGAAGCAGGTATCTTAACTCGACCAAGCCCTGAGAAAAAAGACAATACAAAAAATAAAGGTAATTAAAAGGTCCTATATTACACAAAATTGACTCTTGTGAGCTTTTAGACATGTTATAATGTTACCTCATCAAACTATACCTCGAGCTGTGTTTTGTTTTGTTTCAAAACAGAAAATGCGTGTTGTGGTGGTAGTTTTCAAGTAAACAGTTACTTTTTTTTACCTCTTGTTTAGTAGAGATTGGAAATTCCAGGGCTGAAATTCCACCTTGAAATTAGTCAAGGTGGAACAATGTATTTTCTGTTTGAGAGAAGAACTCATCCTAAATCTGCAGGGTTTGTGTGTTAAACATGTGAATGAAAAAACAAAACACACCTCCAGGTCTGTTTGTGACGAGGAAACGACATTAGAACAGATCAGAAACACTGAACTGAACATTTACCCGTGTGCGGTCAGTGGACAGTTTCCTCCCACACTGCAGAAAGTGCTGGTAGTGGCTGTAGGGCACCAGAGGCTCAGGCAGCTGACGGAGGTAGAGTTTCAGCAACGACGCCACCGTGTGGACATCTGTGCTACTGCAGGAGAGACGGACACACGTTAAAGAAGGTCTTTTCTGATAGATTTTATTGCCTTCCAATGCCAGTCTCCCCCTCTCCTCTTTCTCCCTTGAACTGGACTGGGTCACCCTCAAAAACAGCACAACTAAATAAACTGTTTCCCCATTTTCTAAAGTTCCTTACAAAACAACACCAACTTGGACAGCACTTTAGAAAATGGGGGTGGAGGTTGTTTTTAAAGACTGCATTTGACATACATATTTTTAACTATTTATTGTTGTTTTATATGCTGCTGATAACCTGGACAGTACAGTGTTTCGTTTCTGTGTATTTTTTATACTGAAATGACAAATAAATTCTGATTCTGAAAATGTGACCACATGTTTGTTTTATAGACATGATTTTGACATGAATTCTGATGGAGAGAAATGCTGTGAACGATAATACTGAAACTACGATATGCCCCTGACACAATAAGAATGAAGCAGGATAACTGCAGTAAACCAAGTTTTAAATACACTGTAGGATTAAAAGGCCTGAGATGCAGCAAATACACAGCAGAATTAAGTAATAATTAGCCATAGAAGTTATTTATTTTACCCTGTATAGTTTAAATCTTACGTTGTTATATAAAAATGGCAAAAATCTCTCCAATATTGCAAAGAAATGGTACACAGAGTAAATACAGAGCCCCAAAATATATTGTTCTAGCTTTCATGTATTGATACTTCACATCTGATGTCATCAACATTCGCTGGGGGTGTGATGCTAACTGAAGGCACTACTTTCACAAGCTCAGACTTTGATCTGAGCTCTACTTTAACACAATCTGACCAGAAGGAGCTGATTTAAGTCGAACTACAACAGGTGAATTGTGCCGTTAAACAATAAAATTACAGTCACAGGCTATTTTCAGTTAATAAAACGCCTAAACAGGACCATGAACGCTCCTGAAACTTGTTTTCTTTAAATCCATTTTGAGTTTTTTCTTTAGTTTTCAGAGTATCTTAAAACTTTTTGACAGTGTGTGGATTGTGTCACCGTGGTAACCTCTGAACGTTCAACCATAAATATCCACGTAGAACACCCCCAGCCAACTGCACACGATATATTCAATTCAATCTTTATTAAGAACTCATAATATCTGGTTCATAGTAAGTATAAAAAATAAGAAGAATAAAAATGTAAATACAATGTTATGAGACGCACTAGACACACTAAAGTTTGAATGATCTGATTGTTCAAATTCATGGCTCTAAACATAAATGAATCAACACAGGATCTCACACCACAGTTTACAGACATTTCACTGGCACTACAGAACCTCGGCACTTTTAGTAATATTCTCAAAGAGTCATTATACGCCACTGGCAAACTCTGCAGACTCTTTTTCTTGTAGTTGCGTCAAAGATTTATGCAAGGGCAAGCAGAAACATTTGAAAAGTGCAATTTTGACATCACTGGAGCACATGGAGAACTTACGGGCAAGCGTATTGGTCTGGCCATAAAGCTTACACATATATACAGTAGTGTAGTATAGATATACATAGTAATTATCCAATCTGAAACCCAGCAATTAGTCTGAAATCATTCCCTAAGCACACGTACGGTCGTGCTCCTGTACACACTGATAATCCCACTTAGTGTGAGTGGGCCTTACCTGTCAAACATGGGCCTCTCCCCGGAGTCGTAGGCCTGTCTCAGTTCTTGGACCATCCGTGTCTGTCCTGGTTGTCGAAACAGTCCAACTTCATGAAGACCCCTGTCCCGAATGAAGTTCACACACTGCTCCACCACTAGGGGCACCAGGCGTACCCCATATTTACGCTCGTACAGAACTGTCTCCTCCAAACGCTGACCAAAAACACCTGCAACAAAAACATGAAAATAACTATGTGCCGCTCGGAAAGAAGGAGCCTGATTGGTCTGTTATTAATGTTCACACCAGGATCATGAAAAGTGGGTTAATATGAACATTTTAAGAGACTAAAAGTAAGGTAAATGGACCACACTATTGATATTTTGGAGTGACATCACACTGGGGGTGTTCTGCATGTACTAGTATGTGTATGACAAGATTTTCAGCAGTTACTATGGTGACACAATGCACACATTAGCAAAAATTGACAAAAAAAAGTTTTAAGATTATCTGAAAACTAAATAAAAAAATGGATTTAAACAGCACATTTTCAGAAGCCTGTGATCAATACGAGCGTTCATGGTCCTGTTTATGATTTTCAATAAAAAGGTGAGAGTGACTAACTGAAAAACAGCTGTAATGTTGAGAGGGACGTGTTTAACAGAACAAATCATCTACTGTAGTTTCAGCTAAGTCAATTCTTTCTGGTCAGATTGTGTTAAAATAAAGATCCGCCCCCCCAAGGAATGTTGATGACGTCAGCTGCAAAGTATCAGTATGATCCGTTCAATATTTGTGGGTTTCTATTTGGATTTGCCATATAACTGATACAGAACCGTTTGAGAAAGGCCAGTAAATACCAGTAAATACCAGTAAATACCTGTGAATGGGATCCAGACTCCTTTGTTGAGAGTCTTGAGCCACTCGTCTCCTTGTCCCGCACTGTTTGAGAGGAAGAAGTATGAGCCGGGACTGGCCAAGACATCTCTGTTCCCTTCAGAAATCACAGGGGATGAGCAGTAGAGTCAGTAGAGATGTAACAATAACTGAAATATTGTGATATTTTATCGTCAAAAGTCTCACAATAATATCGTGGGTCATCACAATATATCGAATTACAGGTTTATCTGCTTAAATTCATTGTTATGGCGCAGCAACAGCTAAAAATCACAGAGAACTACATAGACCATGATCCTTTGCTTTGTTTCAGTCAATTCTACATGATGAAATAACTGTTATGAATTGCTTTTAAATCTTTTATTATTTGTATTACGACAGAAAAGTACAATATTCACAATTTTGTTTGCCTCGACAAAATATTGCTATAAATATCGTATCGTGAGATGCATATCGTGAAAATATTTGGACATCAAGTCAGTGGATCATAGTGAAACTCATCAGGAACATTTAGTTTAGAGTGGGGTCAGGCTGCCATGCTTCTTTTTACAAGGAATAAACTCATTTAATTTGACAACTCTATAGGAAATTAAAGAGCCAATCCGGAGTGAGGCTGTTGAAGGTAACACCCCTTCACACCCCGCGCTTAGCAACGCTGTCAATCAAACCTGTTGCTAACGCTGATTGGTCTGTTATTAATGTTCAGATCTTGATTTACAGACAAAATAGTGAAATAAAAACACCAGGATCATTTATACAAACATTTAAAAAACAAAATGTCGAGCCTGACAGCAGCAGTTAAAGAGAGAGGGGCGACAATTTTTCAGCACAAAGTGAATTTGAGCTAGAATCGTTGGAGCCGGAAGTACGCCCATGCTCACTTCCTACTGGAAAGCGGTGGCTAGCAGGTTAGCTCTGTTTATTTATATATAGGCCTACAGTGTATGGCCATGATACGCATTCAATTTGTGATGTGAATGTTCATATAATCCTACTACTTTTACTACTACTTTTTCCCATCAAAAAGTGAGTATCAGGTACAGAGGAAGGAAAGAGAGACCTTTATGATGAGTCCGGTCATGTTTCCAGGACTTGAAGCAGCTAAGTCCCATAATGCACTTCTCTGGATCCAAAGAGTCTCCCGCCAATCGACACAGAACTGCACATAAACACTTACAGACATTATTACATTGGGCGTCTTTATAACAGTAAAAAACCAGGAGTCAACTGTTTTGATAGTTGTTTGTCTTCATTCAAAATGTAATCATCAGGAATTACAATAAAGATGTGCATTTTTCTGGTTAAGGTTCTCCATGGAGATGCTATTGCTTTGCCTGGAATATTCCACAGTATGGCTTTAATTCCAGGCAAAGCAGGAGACAAACAAGTGATGCACCTCCCAGCAGAGAAGTTATGCAGTACCCCTTTAAGGTTACCTTTATGATATATTTTACATCAGTTGTGGTTTGTTTCATTCACACAAATTGAGTTTGAGTAATTAGTCTGTCTACATCTCCAAAGCCCAAAATGCTCTGTTCCACCTTGTGATGTCATGAAGTGGAATGAGATATAATAATGTACAATGGAGGAAAAACAAAAATTTTATCCCTTGCTGATTTTGTAGGTTTGCCCACTGACAAAGAAATGAACACTCTATAATGTTAATGGTCGGTTTATTTTAACATTGAGAGACTGAATATCGAAAAGAAAATCCAGAAAATCACATTATAGAAAATATATTAATTGATTTGCATTTCATTGTGTTAAATAAGTATTTGATCCCCAACCAACCATGAAGAGTTCTGCTCCACAGACCCGTTAGACTCTCCTGATCAACTCGTCACCTGAATCAGACGCCTGTTTTAATGAGTCACCTGTATAAAAGACGCCTGTCCACAGAATCAGTCCATCAGACTCCAAACTGTCCAACATGGGAAAGACCAAAGAGCTTCAAAGGACGTCAGGGACAAGACTGTGGACCTGCACAAGGCTGGAATGGGCTACAAAACCATAAGCAAGAAGCTGGTATTAAGGAGACAACTGTTTGTGTATAAAATTTAAGAAATACAAAATGACCATCAGTCGACCTCGGTCTGGGGCTCCACACAACATCTCACCTCGTGGAGTTTCAGTGATCATGAGAACAGTGAGAAATCAGCCTAGAACTACACGGGAGGAGCTCGCCAATGATCTCAAGGCAGCTGGGACACAGTCACTAAGAAAACCATTGGTAAAACTTTACGCCGCAATGGATTAAAATCCTGCAGTGCTCGTAAGGTCGCCCTGTTTAAGAAGACACATGTGCAGGCCTGAAGTTTGCCAATGAACACCTGAATGATTTAGAGAGTGACTGGGAGAAGGTGCTGTGGTCAGAACAGATCAAAATCGAGCTCTTTGGCGTTAACTCAACTCACAGTGTTTGCTGCCTATGTACCAATGAGCCGTGTACCGTTAAAATCCTGAGTGACAACCTCCTTCCCTCCGCCAGGAAACTGAAAATGGGTCGTGGATGAGTCTTCCAACACGACAATGACCCAAAACAGCCAAGGCAACGAAGGAGTGGCTCAAGAAGAAGCACATTAAGGTCATGGAGTGGCCCAGCCAGACTCCGGACCTTAATCCTATAGAAAATCTATGGATGGAGCTGAAGCTCCAAGTCGCCAAGCGACAGACATGAAACCTTAATGATTTAGAGATGATCTGCAAAGAAGAGTGGACCAAAATTCCTTCTGATATGTCCACAAACCTGGTCATCAACTACAAGAAACATCTGACCTCTGTGCTGCAAACAAGTGTTTTGCATTAAATGAAATGAAAATCAGTTTATATATTTTCTTTAAAGTTATTTTCTGGATTTTCTTTTTGATATTCTCTCTCTCAATGTTAAAATAAACTTACCATTAAAATTATAAACTGTTCATTTATTTGTCAGTGGGCAAACCTACAAAATCAGTAAGGGATTAAATACTTATTTCCTCCACTGTATTTATAGTACGCAGAAGACAGAGAAAATATCTTTGACTGCATTTTTGGTATTTGCAGGTAAATCAAATTGGATCAGTCCTTGTGTGACTGTCTACCTTCCATGTACACATACTCCATACAACTGTACAACAACTCACCCTTATGTAACAGATAATAACTGAGATTTTTTTTTATTTATTTTCCATTTTATTTTGACTTGTACAAATACATTTATTGACATTATTACCTTATTGACACTTGTCTCTTGCCATCTTTTTGCTTATTTATAATGTATTATTACCATTTATATTTTTTACTCTTTACTATTATATTATATTGTGATGTTTGAGCCACTGTGTCCAAGTCATTTCTCTTGTGGATCAATAAAGTTTGTTTAAGTCTAATGTGGGCAATGTTTTAATCTTCTAATCCAGTCCATGATGCTTTTAACTCACAGCAATAGATCATATAAATCAAAAAACCTTTGTAAATGAATAGCTTCCTACTGTCCCGTGGGGATGCCACTGTAATTGTATTATTGGAACATGTGATTTTATAGTGTCTTGATGAAAGCTCCAAATGCCTATTGCGCTCAGAGATGGATGAGCCAGACTACAGACTCGCACAGTATTTACATAAAGTGGTCAAATCAGCCCCATTTGTTCTTAATGGATGAAACGTGCAGACCTTAGTGTATTAAAATATTCAGTAATGCCCTTTCATATCCTATTTTCATATTCCTCATATGCCATAACCAGAAAACACGTTAAAGGTCCTGTATTATGCAAAACTGACTCTTGTGAGCTTTTCGCCATGTTGTTTCTTCATCGAAAACAGACATGGAGTTGTGTTTTGTTTCACTTACACATGTTTGAGTAATCCTTTATTATTAGCCTGACTACATCTCCAAAGCTCAAAATACTCTGTTCCACCTTGTGATGTCATGAAGTGGTAGTTTTCACCTACCTTTTACTTTTTAGTTCAGTGGAGATTGACAAAATTATCAAAAATGATTCTAGTGAAGGTTTATGGTATTTAAAAACACAGTCCACTGTCTCGTATTACCACATGACATCACAAGGTGGAACAGAGTGCTTGCTGTTTGAGAGAAGAACTCAGTCTAAATCTGTAGGGTTTGTGTCTTAAACGTGTGTGAATGAAACGAAACACAACTCCAGTTATGTTTTCGATTATAACACAGCTCAGAAAATAGCGTAATATGGGCCCAGCTTTAAACTTACCTCACTTTCCCAGAAGATGCTACATGACATCAGCCGTCTTCATAATGATGCACCTGCCTTTTCAGTTCATTTACCAAAACTGTTTAGTGGTCTTCTCTTACATTTTTAAATCATCGTGGACATTTTTCATCAATAACTGCAATTTCTAACTTCATTGAGGGTTCATGTTTTTCTAACATTATAAAACGTTGTCCCAGTGGCGTAAATGGTTGAAAGAATTTACTTGGCTCCCAGATCAGTTAAATGTTATGTATACAGTTACTTTTAAACTATTTGGAGACTAGAAATGCCAAAATATGAGTACAACAAGCACGTGACGGGTAAACCATTTTGCGAGTTATTTTTTCTTAACGGTCATTGCAAAGACTACTGTGTCATTCTTTAAATCAGCAAAATACTCAAACCCAAGACACATCCTTGTTGCTGTGCTTAAAAGGTCCAATAAAAAACTGCCAATTCCTCTTCTTGAAGATCAGCCAACTACAATTCATTTGGGTTCCTCTCCTTGGCAGAATTTATACACCAAAATCAATAAGTCTGGTTTTTATGACCTGAAATGTAACTGCAACGCTGAATTCAGCTTTGGTATTAAGGATGATGTTCCATATAAAAATCCCTTTAACAAAATTCCAGCAGGGAGAATTATTTGTAGAAATCTTGTCAGTTTTTGTATCAATAAAATGCTAATAAAATGTCTTGAATGGAAGTTTACATTTGTATTCCAAGCAAGGCATCTTAGTTTTCCGGTTTGCCCAAGAAATCAAAATTTTTGTTTTTTGCAAATGTTGACCTTAAGGCCCGTTGTCAAAAATAAAATCAAACAATAAATCCAGTAATGACAAGACATCTGGCGTGTTGTCCTTATAGTTGGATCTTATGGTTCAAGCTTTAAAAATAATTACATTTTCTCCATTGTTCGAATCAGGTCCTGCCGTAGAGGACTTTCGCGATTCCTCCATGTCCAGTCTCTTTGTCCCGTCTGGTCCTGGCGTGTCCCTGTCTCGTCCCATTTCCCAGCAGGCTTTGTGCACCTCTACCCTCCCTTCGTCCCTCCCTCCATTCTGCCCCATCAATAACCGGCCGGTGCGTTCGTGTGACGGCGGTGCATTAGGAAAATTGGATCTCTGCGACGAAGCACTGTTTTACCAAAGTAATCACTGCTGATGGCAATAGACCAAAGAGAGACAGTTTTACTGCAGTGAGGAGGCGAGGGGCTGGGAGGAAGGAGCAGGACACAAGCAAGCAAATAAATGAACTAAGGATGAACTGCAAGAAGGAGTCAATATAAAGTTCTGTCTACTTTATTATTCACGTTTTGGATCATTTAGTTATTCTGGGTGGTTAGTAGGTGATCTGGTTGGTGGGCGGGTGCTTGTGTTAATCGGCAACTAAAAAACCTAAAAATATTTTCATCTTAGTTTTTAATATAATGTTTTTAATGATGTGTTATGTGATTAAAGTTATATCAAGTTATAATCTAATGTTATTTTGTCCAGGAAACACACTTAGTGAAAAAGGCCTATTCAGAAGACTCATCTGTGCAAGATTTGGACAGAGGACATCAGGCTGAGCTGCACATGGACTCTCACTGTTTATGGACAAAGTATGTACAGTATGATTATGGTTTATATTCATATTCTACACCTCGTGATCCTTATGGAAGAGTTAGAGGAAGTGTGTGTGGAGAGGGAAGACTGCTCAGACTGCTGCCTCTGCAATCCGGCCCCGGATAAAGCTGAAGAAAATGGATGGATAACTTACTGCAGTCATTGTAGCAAGAGGTTGTGTTATACGCTCTCTATACTTAAAAAAAGGTCAGAATACTATGGTGGAATTTGCTGTTGCTGTTGCTTTGCATTGAAAAAAACTTTACAAAGACGAGTGGATCTGCAGTGTCCTGTCTCCCTGATTTCAGAGGGCGTGACTGACAGGCAGATTAACCAATCAGAAAGACGCATGCTCTAAAACAAGCACGGCTGCTTACACATAAAAAAGGAGAAAAGTTTACATAAAGGACTGAGAAACAGTGTGGATCTTTACAGAATCAACAACTGAAGCACCAAACTATGACTTATTTCAGTTAAAAGAAGTTCAATCTTTTGTTCTGAATGTTCAAAGAATGTTCCAAGAATTTCCGAGAGGAGATTTCTTCTGTGTTTGAGGGACACGTGATACAAATCAGCGTCTGTGGTTGGATCGTCTAAAATTCGCTCTATGGTCAGGCCACAGTCCCTTCTGGGTTCGAACAGAATGTAGAACAAACCTGCTGGTCAGGCAATGTACTGTAATTACCGTTTTCTCCATCAGCGTTAATAACCAAAAGTGAAATTATTTTAAGATATTAACAGCCTCAGAACGTGGTAATTATTCAAGTCTAAAAAGTGTGATTAGTAAGATTAATATTGCAGATCTGTTGACGCAACTTCTAACAAATAATTATAAGAGTCAACAGTTGTGGATTTCTATTTTGGATATTTCTTCTTTCAAAAACAGTAAATCTCCCAGTGATTTACACGGGCCCTCGCCACCAAGAGACATCAATCAAATAATCATCACATAATCAAATTCTAGAACTTGATCTCTTTGTTTGGCGCTTCATTGTTTGTCACTGTAACATTACCTTTGTTTTAAGTTCCATGGTTTCCTCAATAATGGTGAATCCAATAGCTTCATATATTTCAGTAACCACAAATCATCCAAAACTTCAGGCCTGATGATTCCTCCGTTTTGTAGAATCTGAAAAAAATATATTAATAACATTTATTGTTTACTGACGTAATATTGCACAGTTCAAGCTGGTGCAGTACATATTTCCCCTTCAATGCCTTGATACAAATCTGAAAACTAAACACTAGCCTACATCCATACAACAGAGTAACTAAAGTCTAGTCTTGGCATTTTAACTGTTTTAAATGTTTACAATTATCAAACACAGAAAGACCGGCACCATTTTGCTGCTGCACATTTAATGAATAGAGCGAATCACTAGTGTCTGAACATCTTGAAAATAATATATAAATCACTGCACAAGTTAAATCTAAAGGCCTGTTGCAAAAATGTACAGCTGGATAAAAGCGTTAATCTGTTATTTGCCAAATAGTCGTACACTGTCCTTCACATTGAGTAAGACGAAAGCGTGACCCGCAGGACGTGTGTTTACTGGAGCTGAAAAAGACGTCAATTTCAACTAAATGCAATGTACAGGGGCACAGTTTTTAACTCAAGAATATTCGTAGACATGCCCTTTTGCCATAAAGCAGTCAACAATCACAACTTAGAATAGAATTGATCAAATTTAAAAGCAAAACGTAGCAGAAAGTCTGCGTCCCGTGTTGAATGCGCGCAGGCATTGACGTGGTTTCGAGGTTTATAATATCATATAAACATCTTACCGCGAACAAGGACAGCATCCCCGCGTAGCGAAGGTTGTGAACTACACGTCGATGTATAATATGTGACCAAAAATATTTATAATGAGCGAGGTTTTCCGTTTGAAGTGCGAGGAGAAAACACAAAGCGGAGCCAGAGCAAAGAAGCAGCTGGCGTTGAGTCTCTACGGTTCTCATAGGCGTTATAAACGTCCTCCGCGCGCGCCCCCGGCTCGAGACTCAAACCCGAGACAAACGATGACAGAGACCGCTCCCGTACCGGCCCCCGCCCCGGCCAAAGCCAAGGCCCCCAAGAAGAAGGCCGCGGCCAAGAAGAAGGAGGGCCCCAGCCTCCAGAAGCTCATCACCGGCGAGATCGCCGCGTCCAAGGAGCGCAAAGGCGTCTCCGTGGCCGCTCTGAAGAAGGCTCTGGCCGCCAAGGGCGTGGATGTGGCCAAGGCGAACAAGCGCATCAACACCGCCCTGAAGAAACTGGTGACTTCGGGCGCCGTGAGCCAGACCAAGGGCACGGGCGCGTCCGGCTCCTTCAAACTGGCCAAGACCGAGGCTAAGCCCAAAACCGTGAAGAAGAAGGCCGCCGCTAAGCCCAAGAAGCCCGCGGCAAAGAAAGCGGCCAGCCCCAAGAAGAAGGCGGCCGTCAAGAAGCCCGCGGCCAAGAAGCCCAAGTCCCCGGCCAAGAAAGCAGCGGCAAAGAAGGCAGCGCCCAAGAAAGCAGCGGCCAAGAAGCCCGCCAAGAGCCCCAAGAAAGCGGCTCCCAAGAAGCCCAAAGCCGTGAAGAAGAGCCCCAAGAAGGCCCCCGCCAAGAAGGCCGCCCCCAAGAAGGCCAAGAAGTAAAGTCACACTGACTCCCGCCACACAAAGGCTCTTTTAAGAGCCACCACCTTTACGAAAGACCTCTTCAGTTCAACCACACACACACACACGGGACACTTCATACAGGCAGAAACATTTAAATGTTCCCAATAAACACCGGGTTCATGCCACAACACCGCTGTAGCCCGAGCAACGCAGTGCGGTAATAATAGGGCCGTGTCTGCTGCGTTTACGACACTTCATATAAAACATGTCGTTTTCTATCCACATTCCGAATCACAACCTCTTCAAATTCACCATATACGACGACAGAACCTGACCCACAATAGGGAAATCTATCTATAGTTGGAGAATAGACGCAGAATGATACGTACATTCTACTTTTCTGGCTTTAGGCAACGCGAACCATAAGCTGCTTTATGGTTCGTGTTTGATCCGCACATGAGGAGAATATGCGCGTGACACACAGATTAAAATAAAAACTATAACAACAGTGATGATATTTTCTTAGTCTAAAGTTTCGCTGTAGATTTGTGCTTAGACACACACACGCACACGCACACACACACGCACACGCACACACGCACACGCACACACACACACACACACACACACACACACACACACACACACGCACGCACGCACACACACACACACACACACACACACACACACACACGCACACGCACACGCACACGCACACACACACACACACACACACACACACGCACACACACACGCACACGCACGGGGGAGGGGGTGGGCGGGGTGGGGGGGTGGAGAGACTCGTTTGGAGGCGGCGCGCGAGCGGCATCCGCCAATCCCCCGCGAGCCCAGGCCCTTCAAAAGCCGCTGCCTCTGTCCCGCTCACACAGATCGTCTTAAACTGAACACTTCGCGCATCAGCGATGGCCAGAACCAAGCAGACCGCCCGTAAATCCACCGGAGGAAAGGCTCCCAGGAAGCAGCTCGCCACCAAGGCTGCCCGCAAGAGCGCCCCGGCCACCGGCGGCGTCAAGAAGCCTCACCGCTACAGGCCCGGTACCGTGGCTCTGAGGGAGATCCGCCGCTACCAGAAGTCTACCGAGCTGCTGATCCGCAAACTGCCCTTCCAGCGCCTGGTCAGGGAGATCGCCCAAGACTTCAAGACCGACCTGCGCTTCCAAAGCTCCGCCGTCATGGCTCTGCAGGAGGCCAGCGAGGCTTACCTGGTGGGTCTGTTCGAGGACACCAACCTGTGCGCCATCCACGCCAAGAGGGTCACCATCATGCCCAAAGACATCCAGCTGGCCCGCCGCATCCGCGGAGAGAGGGCTTAAGCCTCACGCGACCAAACCCAACGGCTCTTTTAAGAGCCACCGACACCGAACAAAGGGCTCGCTCGCTTTTATCACACAAAGTCCCCAGAGGTCAAGTGTTCACCCAGTAGCAAACGTAACGTGTATGCAATTTATGCCATACTGAATTTCAGTTTCTGGTCAAGAACTGAATCTACGAACGAGAGCTCACAATGTGTGCGCGTTCATTGGTATTGAGATAAAGGTATAAAACGCATTTCCGAATCATATTCATGTCATTACATTTATTGTCCTGGGAATTTCATTTGCAGAATTAACCATAATAGAACATTTTGTGCTAAATGTCAACCACATGTGACAATAATATGACAATATCTGGATATATATTGATATCTGACCTGTGCTGGTCTCTTGGCCCTGAAAAAAAGATGAGTGATCTCAATAATACTTTTCAGATTAAATTAAGGTTCATTAAAATATCTGAATATTATTAAACGAAATCAAGTCGGAGTCCGGAGAAAAACACGTGCCGCTTTGACGTAAAATGGGGGTTAGTCTTTTTGAACAGCCGGGGCGGATGTGCGTGCTGGCCTCTGATTGGACGCCAGCACTAACGTTCAGTCTGGCCAATCAGAAGTCAGCAAGGCTCCTATATATGTGCCTGTGCGCGTTCAACAGACTCAGTCTTTCTAAACCTGAACGTTCGTTTTACGTCCTTTGGAAACATGTCTGGACGCGGAAAGGGTGCCGGTAAAGCCAGAGCCAAGGCCAAGAGTCGCTCTTCCAGGGCCGGCTTGCAGTTCCCCGTGGGCCGTGTGCACAGGCTGCTGAGGAAAGGGAACTACGCTGAGCGCGTTGGAGCCGGAGCCCCTGTGTACCTCGCCGCGGTGCTCGAGTACCTGACCGCTGAGATCCTGGAGTTGGCCGGGAACGCCGCTCGGGACAACAAGAAGACCCGTATCATCCCCCGCCACCTGCAGCTGGCCGTCCGCAACGACGAGGAGCTCAACAAGCTTCTCGGAGGAGTGACCATCGCCCAGGGAGGCGTGCTGCCCAACATCCAGGCCGTGCTCCTGCCCAAGAAGACCGAGAAGGCCAAGTAAATCAGCCGCCCCGAACCGACCACACAACGGCTCTTTTAAGAGCCACCCACTCGTGACAAAGAGCATCATGTTCTTATGTGTTAACTAAACGCTTATTAAACTACTTTCATTACATCAAAGTTTTGACAACTAAATCCATACATTAATTATGATTCAGCTTTAAGGATTAAAGCATTAAATGGACTGTTAAAATACAGACTAATATGTGGCGCTAGAGTGAATGCCCTTTAACCAGGTTCCATCTGTGTCCGTGATTTCGACAAATGACCCCAGTACTTTATTTGGTCAGTGGCAGCGCCAAGGGGAATGAGATGAACACTTAGGTCTGTTTTGATACACCTGTTCTGGGCGATAGTGACGCTACTCGGGAGGAAATACGTCATCTGAAACATGCATTTATATGTTTACTTTAGTATCATATGAAAGGGCCCATTAAAGTAATAACAATATCGTAATCGTATTTATACTTCATCCAGTGACCTTTTTGAAGTCATAAATTGAAGCCATAAATTCATAATATCCGATTAACTTCCAGTCTATTTTGGAGGCTATTATATTTAACGCCCTTCTAATGTATGTCTAATGTATGTCTGACATGAAATTAAACTATATTCACTACTGTCTATTTCCGCATTCTGGACAAAGGAGGATTTGTATCAGGAAAAAAAAAAAAAAAAAATGAAGCAGAGAACGGTATGCAATTCGACCAATCAGCTCTGAGGAACGGCGCAGCCTCTTTACATGGGGTGGGTATAAATAGAGCACACAGGCGCTTGTACAGGCATTCGTTCGTCTGAACCTAGAAGGACGCACAATGCCTGATCCAGCCAAGACCGCGCCCAAGAAGGGCTCCAAGAAAGCCGTGACCAAGACCGCGGGCAAAGGCGGCAAGAAGAAGAGAAAGACCAGGAAGGAGAGCTACGCCATCTACGTGTACAAAGTGCTGAAGCAGGTCCACCCCGACACCGGCATCTCCTCCAAGGCCATGAGCATCATGAACTCCTTCGTCAACGACATCTTCGAGAGGATCGGCGGAGAGGCGTCCCGCCTGGCGCACTACAACAAGCGCTCCACCATCACTTCCAGGGAGATCCAGACTGCCGTGCGCCTTCTGCTCCCCGGAGAGTTGGCCAAGCACGCCGTGTCCGAGGGCACCAAGGCGGTCACCAAATACACCAGCTCCAAGTAAACTGTGCCTGCGAAAAACCCAAACAACGGCCCTTCTCAGGGCCACCCACACCTGAAAAAAGAGCTCATTTTATTATACGCTTGCTGTGACTTAGTGGCGACATTAAGCTGGTTGTTTCGCACTGTACGTGTAACGCCAGCCCTAAACTCAGGCACCACAAACACATCTTACACTTTGGACTGTTCATACACTCTCATGGACATATCTTAAACACGATTGACTATTGCATTTATCGAGTTGATTATAGTCCGTTTTCTTGTTGCTGGAATTTTCCCCATTCAAGTGATAAATTACATTTCCTTCGGAATATTTATATTTATGGTGCGTGTAGGCTGGGAACAGGACTTCACTTGTTATGAAGTGATAAGAACACTTTTGCCGGTAGATTACATTGATACCATCTCACTATAATTTATGTACTTCTTGAGCAAAAAAAACATCTATTGTTTCTGCTGGGTAAGCGACAGTTGGGACGAACCCCCCCGGCACGTGCCTATTAGTGAAAGAACGGCCCCGCCCAGAGACCGTCTTCTCCAACGTCCGCACAGGCTGCATAAAACTAGAGGAGCCGCGCAGCCGCTTCATCAGTTTCATCGTCGACGAAGGAACAGTAAAAATGAGCGGCCGCGGAAAGGGAGGCAAAGGACTGGGAAAAGGAGGCGCCAAGCGTCACCGTAAAGTTCTCCGTGACAACATCCAGGGCATCACCAAGCCCGCTATCCGCCGTCTGGCTCGCCGCGGTGGAGTGAAGCGTATCTCCGGTCTGATCTACGAGGAGACTCGCGGAGTGCTCAAGGTGTTCTTGGAGAACGTGATCCGCGACGCCGTCACCTACACCGAGCACGCCAAGAGAAAGACCGTGACCGCCATGGACGTGGTCTACGCCCTGAAGAGACAGGGCCGCACTCTATACGGCTTCGGAGGTTAAACGGACCGACCTGAACCAAACACCAACGGCTCTTTTAAGAGCCACCCACTACACTTGAAGAGAAACTTTGCTTAAAATCGCATTAAACATTTATCAGTTTTAAAAAATGTAACTATAAATTGGTCTGTAGTATTTGTGTGTACCTATCCTTAGTGATGTCCAAATGAGGCTTCATGGGGCTTTGAACCCTTTGGGACTGTTGTGTTGGAATTTGGTTCATTACTCGAAGCTTCACTGATTTGAACGTGGGTGTCATCTGCTGGCGCATTGGTTGTACTGCAGCCTGCAAAAGGTTGACGGCCCTGCAAGTGTGCACTTTGAGTTTCACTGTATTTGTGCACTTTTGTTAGTTACCAGAGTTGGTAACTTTTCCTCTGTATTGTATGCCTCTTTGTTTCTCTTTGTCTTTGTATGTATGTTTGCCAATGAAGACAATAATTTCCCCCTCTTGAGGATCAATAAAGTATATATTTCTAAATAAAACTGAAGCACACTTCAGTTCATGTGTTGCTTTTCCTTCTTGCTCCATCCTACCAATATGTAGATGGTTCACTTAATTGTCATCCACCAATGTTAAAAACATGAAGAATGAAATGTTGTCCTCTGGTCAGCATGAAATAAATGAACCATTAAAGAATAGGTGAATATGCAAATAAAAATAGAATATTGACCTAATGATTCTGACAGTTATGAGTTCATGTATGTATATTCTACATGTTTTATGGTGGTGGTGCTTAGGTGAACTGGGGTGCTTATGCATTTTTATTTAAAAACAACAGTTTCTCCACAGTAGAGGGTCTGAGCCGGCTTCTCTTTTTAGAAATAATTTCCCCAGCTTTAGAAAACACCCTCTCGCAGGGCACAGAGGATGCTGGTGTTGCCAGGTACTGGTTTGCCAGGTGGTACAGGTTTGGGTACTGGGCTTTGTATGTCATCCAGTACAGCAGAGGGTCCTCTGAACGTTGAAGTGGAGGGGCTGATAAATAACGCTGCACCTCCACTATGGCATCAGCAGTGGCATTCCTGGATGCTCTCGCTTCTCCAACTTCCCTGTCCAACAGCTTCCACAGGTCAATGGCTGAAAATTAAACAATACATAAAGTTAAGTTTAGTCAGAACATGAATAAATGCCAATAAATTTCTCCACATTCTATAGTTTTTGTACGTTGGGATTGGGAAGATGCAGCTGGTTCTGGCTGTGCTCTTGAAGATGATGATGGCTCCTCTTCACGGGACACATTCTGCAACACTGCAGCACACTCCGATTTTAACCGGCGCACAGCTGACTCAGCATTTGCAGAGCTTTGGAATCCGAGTGTTTTAAATCTTGGATCAAGTAATGACGCTAAAGAGAAGACACTTGTGGTCTCTATTCCACTGAGTTTGTCATTCAAAATTCTATTTAGGTTTATGCCAAGGTGTTTCGCCATTTCATTTGTGTTCTGTACAATCACCTCAGTTAAAGAATACTTGAGCATTTTTATCATAGGTATTATTTTTGATCCTGACACTCTCTTTTCTTGTGAGAGCTCTACAGTGGCAGCATGAAAAGGTGACAAGATCGTTACTCGCACTACTGGCTCCATCCTCATGTTTGGCACGGTAATGCCTCATCATTGATGACGTGTTATTATTGTAGGCCAGATGCCGGGAACAAAGCAAACACTTCACCTGCAAATTAAAAATAAGATGTGTGTGTGTTTTATTCTTTTATTTTATTTTATTTATTCTTTTGTGTGAATAAGAGTTGAAAAATATGTTAACAAATAACCTTGTTCGGCGGCACCATTTCAAAATGCTCCCAGACTTGAGATCTCTTCCTGGTTGGTTCCATTGCAAAGTAATAAGAAAGTAAACCGAAAGAACTACAAACGCTAATCAAATCAGTCCAAATGGTATTGACCAGATAGGCAACGCATCGCGTTGTTTCAGCCACTTTAAACGCAACTGAGACCTGCCAGATTTTCAAAGCCCCGCCCATTGAACCAAAGCAGTCAGCTGATTCAGTCTGAATGAAGCAGTGAATTGGTTCAAACGTCATCAGTCACGTGACTTGAAGCAAGCTCCGGAGCAGTACTTCAGAAAAAACCCTGTCGAGTTTTGGGGCGTGGTTCGAAGCCCCGTGTCAGAGGGAACATCACTACCTATCCTTGGCTTAATTTTGACATTTTAGTGCAAATGGTCGCAAGTGAGTCAGATGCGGGTTTGAGCGACCGAAGCCGCTCACGATCTGTGGACGGTCCGTGAGGCGCTCCTCTTAGCCCCGTCTGTACTGACAGTGAGGGCTGGGGGCGAGCGAGCAGAGGGCTACTTTTTCTACTTTCGTAGCTCCACCGTAACTGTGTTACATTAGAGTCTATTTTAAGTCTATTTTTAAATTATTTTTAAGCCATTATCTATTATCTTGTTTTTATTGCATGTTACATTTTCCTGCTGTTCTTGAACAGTGCGTTGCAACACTGGAATTTCCCCACTGTGGGACTAATAAAGGCATATCTTATCTTATTTAATGTGTATATTGTTCAGATGATTCTGCTTGGACTCTGCAATCAAACGTCAGCTGAGCAGTGGAGGGAGCACTGGTGGCTTCACCAAAAGCACTGACAATTTTGTTTAGAGGGGAGTGTACAGTTTTAGTATTTGTGGGCTCTGTCTACTCCAGTGTTGAGCAAGACGATGCAGTGCTCTTTACAAGTGGGAAAAATTTTGAAGAAGTATCTCAAATTCTCTCATCAGCATTAACACATGTTGAGAATTGGCTCACCAGGTCCTGTCTCCTGTTAAACACACAAAAAACTGTGTGTATGTTTTTTTCTAAGAAAAAAAATAATATAATCAGGTCAAATGTGTATTTCAAAAGTCAAGAATTAAAATTAGTGAAGGAGTTCAAATATTTGGGAGTAATGTTGGACTCTGCACTTACATTCAAAAACCATGTTAAAATGGTGTCCAGAATAGTCAAATACAATCTATACAATTTTAATCAAATACGCAGGTCATTAACTAATGAAGCTGCAATGATGTTTTTACATTGTATGATTTTCTCTCACATTAGTTATTGTATAACCAGTTGGTCTTTGTCAGGTGTTACAATTCTTAAGCCAATAGAGTCCCTCTACAAAAAAGCATTGAAAATATTGGACAAGAAACCCTTTACTTACCACAGCTGCAATGTTCTCTCCAAATACAATCTATTGAGCTTTCAGAATTTTATTAAATTTAGAAATGCCTGTTTGATGTATAAGACTTTACATGGTTTGGCTCCACCCCCACTCAGTGATTATATTAGGTACAGGTCAAGTCTTACATCTCGCTCCACCAGGGCCACAACCAGAGGTGACTGTGAGGTGCCTGACAGAAAAACCTCTTTCAGTCAAAATGTGTTTTCATATAAGGGCAGTGTTCTGTGGAACAGTCTACCACCCACAGTTAGAGACTCCCCCAGCTTCACTACTTTTAAAGGCCATTTAAAGACATGGCTCAGGTCAACACAGGTGTGTGATCATTTACTATAGTTTATAATATGCAATGGGCAATGTGCAATATACTATTTATTAATTAAGCACTTTAATACTTTACTTACGGGCAATATGCAATATATACTAAGGAATTTTACCTTTGAGGGCACATGCAGTACATTGTAGAATAGCACTTTATAAGCCGGGTTATTTAGCAATCTCACCTTGCACTTTTTCTTTTCCTTTTTTAGGGTTGTGCAATATACTGTAATAATTTTAGCCATGGGCTGTGTGCAATACTTATACACTGGCACCTTAACTAAACAGGGCAGCGTGCAATTTTGATCAAATAATCTAACATCCTTTAGTTGACCTGTGTCTGTGATCTTGTGACTGACCATCTCTTTATGTCTGTCTATTTGTAGTATTGTATTGTCTGTCTGGGTGTATTGTTTTTACTGTGTGTATTTGCTTTATGATTACATCAACCTGTCTAGGGACAGCAGATGGAAATGAGCCCTGGGCTACAATCTGATAACATATTTACGTATCATGTATATGTTCATTAATGTGTTTTGTCCCTATTTCAAATAAATAAATAAATAAATAAAAGAACCTTCAAAATCGTAGCTCACTATAATTACCCGTTACTCGTTCTCCAAGTGAACTGGCTCTCGCCAGTGACAAAGTCAATGGCGACAAAGTCAATGGCGAGGGGTATTGTTCTTCCTCAGTTTCTTCCGTTCTTTTATTATTTTTCCTTGCAAACGATCACGATTTTGAAGGCCTAAACATCAACGAAAAGTCCCCAAACCATGGTCCAGATCGACCGGTCCGGCGAAAAATGTGATAAAATGGGCATCGCCACAATGGCCAAAGTGACCCCACTCAACAGCGCCCCCTTGAAAAATCAAAATTTCAAGGTCTATGGGCAGCTGAAAAGCATATTTTGGCGTAGACTGACGAAATTCGGAACAGTGATAGAGGAGAAGGAGACAAACACAAAATGTCATTGTCACACTGCCCAGTGACGTACAGGAAGTCGGCCATATTGGATCAAAAATTCGCTTTTGTTTTGACTTGGGTGTGTGAAAAAACATTCAAGTCCTTCCTGCTGCTGTCAGACTGTATAATGAACAATGCTAGTCATGTGTCATCCCCATAGTAATAATAACAATGTGATAATAACAATGTGATAATAACAATGTGCAATATTATTTAAAGTCACTGTACCTGCTATTATTTATTTACCCACCACTGTCCATCACTGCACTGTACACAATCATCTCAGAATCAAAACACTTATTGTGCAACGTTCCTGTGCCTTTTAGCTTTACAGTGTTGTGTTTTTTAGTTGATTGTAAATACTTATTATTATTTATCTTGATTTGATGCTCTTATTTTCCTACTGTTTCTGTAACTTGCGTTGTGACACTAACACTGACACTTATCTTATCTTATCTTATCTTATCTTATCTTATCTTATCTTATCTTATCTTATCTTATCTTAAGTCATTTGTGTTTAGTCCAAATGAGCTCAGATTTGACATGTCACATCTACAGACATGGGTTCACATAAATCATCCATGTTTTTTCTTAACTCTTTACGGTTTGCCCGTAGCACGCCGGCGAATAACGCCTTCATTTCCTGTGTCTTTGTCGACCTCTCACGGCCACAGGCATTGGCCTAGAACACTCAAATTCAAATCACAACTGCGTGACCCCGGCCCGAACGTAATGAAATATGAAATATAATAAAAGTGAACACTATAGCGCCCCGTAGCGTAGACGTGAAACATTATTATCGGATTTGGACCAAATTTGGGGAATATATGCATGATAGGTGCATATTTAATGGTGCATTATATAATTATGCAGGTGGACGAGCTGTCGGCCTGGGCGGCTGACGGGAAGAGGGAGTGGCGTACCGGAGCAGACGTGGGTCCCCGGCGGCCGCGCGGGGCGAGGGTTATATTCAGCCGTATTTGGGCTACACATCATCAAATGTGCCCAGAGCGGCACGTCATGCGCGCGTAGATTTCAGAAAATAGGATCCATCCTGTTTTTTGACGCTCTACGCGACTGTAGTCGCATATCCCTGTCAGAATACACAGAGAGCATCTGCTGTGGTATTTGTGTATTTACCATCAGAACAACGTCTCCTCAGTATCATGTGAAAGAGCCCAGGTTCAGAAACTGTTCATTAGTGCTTTGAAATTTAATTTTGAAATCCTCGCGTTTGCCGCGGTCAGTTTGCCTGGAAAAATCCAGACTCATCGCTGTACCAGCGGCTGAGTCTGGTCACTGTTGGTCCAGCAAATTTTCCTGGGCGGGCAACAATGAGCAAACAGACAGCAAAATAAACCAATCAGAGAAGAACTAACGGGCAGCGAAGTGAACCAATCAGAGAAGGGCGGACGTGACGTCGGCAACGCGACACGAAAATCTACAGTGGGAAAGTAAATAAACAGTAGCGAAGAACGGAGAGCTAATTCAACATGGCTAGCGCTACAGAGATCGTTGTAAATGACGTGTGTCGTTGTTGCGGTAAAAACATGAGACGTGGTGTAACTGGAAACTTTTATAAGTCACGAAGCTCACCGTTGTTGCAACGACTTGTGAACTTGGGTCTTGCATTAAGACTTGAGTTAAATAGATCGATTAGAGTGTGCAAGCCTTGTGTAAGCCTTGTCGGGCGCTTGGAATGGGACCTAACCGTTTTTCGCAAATGGCAACAAGACGTGGAAACTCTCACTACTGAAACAATAACAAAGGATTCATCTGGACCTGGTGACAAACGAGAACGCTCAACTCCTTCTAAAACTCCAAGAGCACTGAAGAAGATTCGGCGTAGTCCTCCCCCCACTCAGTCCGCAACAAGGCGAAGCATCACACAGGTAAGTGTGCTATTGCTAAACGCTTTACTGAGTGCTAAGTCTGTAGGCTGTATCTAAGTAAACATTAGAGACATGGAAGAACCCAATTCACTAATGTGTTACTTCTTACGGATCAAGGCATTTGTCACTCTGTAGAATTAAAATAATTAACCTATAAAACTACGTTGTGCTTTTTTAAATGCCGTTCGTTTACAAGTTGACACATACATTGCTGTTAATCGATGTGTTATAACATATTCCCGATCTATTTGCACAGTAATAAAGAGAAAATTAGGATGATACGGGTATTGACTGAGTTGAAAGATGTGTCTTCTCCCCCACTATCCACAGCCTTGATGCATCAGTAAATGGTCTTTTTAACAAATGGTTATTAATTGTAAGTCACATCCTATATTCTTTAACATTTATGAACATTGTGTCTTCTATTTCACAGGTCATTACTGAGAACACAAGCAAAACTGTTGTCAAGGTTTCCTCTCCGTCTGAAGCTGGGATCATTCAGAACATAACTAATAAAAAGTTGAAAACTGCAGCCAACTTGATTTCAGCTCATAAAGAACTTTAAGTTAAAATCAAAGATTCACCTTATCATTAGTGAAGAATGTAAGTGCCTCTCAAACCCAAACAACAAATTTATGCTGTGGAAAACTACACCAGAGAATCTCCTTGTGGACCTTGAAAACATGTCTCATTTTTTGCTGTCCGTTTTCCAATCAGTCAACAGCAAAAGTCTACCAGCTGCTTGCACTGCACTTTGTACAGCACTACGAGGAAGAGCGCCTCGGATGTTGCTTATTATCTAAATAGTTTACTGCAGCATGGAGGCACTAAAAAGGCTGCCTTTAAGAGGTGAAGCAAAATGGCCATCAAAACATCAGACCAGCATGCAGTCGGCAAACAAAAGGCGTTAGTAGCCATGTGTGGAGAGAGACTACAGGAGCTCTAAGTCTCCACTGAACTTTACCTGACCTCTGGGGCAGGAGGACTCTCTGAGGACATGCCCAGTGTGAATGAAGGTGAGATACTATTTCACTAAAATATGACAAAAAACTAAATAAACAAATACTACTTTATTGTTTGTGTGTGAATGAATTTGTAATTTGCTTGATCATACTTTATTCTACAGATGACAATCCTGAAAGCAGAGACTCCTTCATCTTCAGCCCATTTGCTGTGTCAGAAGCTGCAGATGTGAATGTTCCACACAGCTTCAGGCGCCATCCACATACTCCATGATATTTGATAATCTGGACTTCTTCATGAAGGCACACCAGCAGTCCTCACTGATAAACAATAAATCCCTTCACTGAATTCATCATATTGCTGTAGAAGATCATGTCGAAACAAACCACCTCAGTAATGTAAGGCCACATGTTGACAGTGGTATATATGATCTTGAGGTTTTCAAGCATCTTTCCAGGGTTGTGGTACATTACATTCCACATGAGTATTCTGAGTAAATGTTGCTCCGCTCCACAGACGTATGTACACATTTACCACACTGTTTTACAGCAGCAACATGTAATTCATGCATTGAATGTGTTGCAGTGACAATAATTATTTACTTTGATTACAGTACCTCCTTGGTGTGCTATTTAATAAAAATCTGTAAAAGGCATTTCTCAAAACACTGTTTATTTTTAGTGTCATACAAACAAATACAATTAGTTCAAAGCCAATCCCAGTACAAGGTGTTTTGCTGGTGTACAATTGTTATGTGTCCAAAACTAATGTGTTCTGAAATTGCTCCAAGAGGTTCTGTAAGAGCAACTTGCCATCATACGTAACCTCTCTTCTGACAAGATGCGCAGAAACACCACTTTGAGGCAGTTCATACACTGGGGTGGTCTCCTGACAACCTTCTGGGTGACATTGGCATACTGTGTGACAGTAGGTGCAACACAGATGACCTGGTGTCATTGCTGTGGTATACTCAAGTCAAAATGACTGTACAAAGCCGTTTTGTATTTAGCAGCTCCATGACTACCTGATCTGCCTTTGTGTGCTGTTTGATGCGATAAAAAACTATGTGTTTACCATCTCTGCCTGCCCTACCCATCTCCTGCACAATGGCTTGCACATCCTCTGGAACACCGTACATAACAACATGAAATATGTTTGGAGATATGTCTTTGACTTCCTGTACTATCCAGTCCATACAGTCCAGCTGAGGTCCTGATACAGGAATCTGTCCAAGTCTGATGTTGGTCCGGTTTGGGCTTTCAGTCACAGTGACCGCCTTTTCCAGATGAAGCTGCCTTATCACTCTGTCTCTTGACTGGACATCAGCAGAGGCAGTTAGGGCCATTATAGGGAAACCTGTGAGACAACACAAACAAAAACATCAAAACAAAACATAGGTTCTGAAAGAGTAAAAAATGAATTGAATACCAACCTGCTTTGCCTGGAATTTGCCTACTCTTGCAAAGCACTCCCTGAAGGCACTTTTTCCTTTGTCAGCCAGTCCACTGGTAGGAAAAAAGTAAAAAAAAACTCTACATAACTTTATTACATTACATAACTCATCAACTTGTAGCTTCTGCGCTCATGTGGTCCACGGAAAATGTTTTTTTCCTGAGTTGACAGCAGTGTGTTTACGTCACACAGTATATGAAGAATCATTTGTCTTTTATCTTAATCACTTTGACTAAACGCTACTACATTTACGGGTTTAATGACAGTTACCCAATGCCCATATCATCAACAGATCTGCGCAAGACCAACACTACTGTATGAACATAATGAAGCTAATTACCGATATAGCTCTTTATGTTAAGTAGCTCACGTTAAAATAAACAAATAACGTTTAGCTTTTGAAGAGGCTAACAACAATGCTGTATGCAGCTGTTAACGATATGTAGCTCATGTTTAAGTAAACAAATAAGGTTTAGCTTTTGAGGCTAACAACAAAACATACTGCCACATCTGGGGTTATTGTTGTATGTTAAGCACTTTGGTCAACTGTGGGTGTTTTTAAATGTGCTACACAAATACATTAAGACACCCGGTGACGTCTAAATCCCGACTTTCTGAGATAAAACCACGCGAATGCAAACGAGCCATAAGCTAACCCAAACTTCTCATCTCGGAAACGCGAGAACGCGGAACACTTATTGTGCAATGTTCCTGTGCCTTTTAGCTTAGCTTACAGTGTTGTGTTTTTTAGTTGATTGTAAATACTTATTATTATTATTTATCTTGATTTTGATGCTCTTATTTTCCTACTGTTTCTGTAACTTGCGTTGTGACACTGCAATTTCCCCATTGTGGGACAAATAAAGGACTATCTTATCTTATCTTATCTTATCTTATCTTAATTTGACATTTTTCTTCAGGGCAGAGTTCATTCTAGCAGCTCTTTGAGATGTGATTAAATTTCCGTCTTTTAAATTAGTAGAGATCCTTCCTATGACAGGCTGACATGCATTTCCTTGTACCCAGCAAATATAATATTAAAGAATGCCAGAACTTACACAAATTACAGAATAGTTGAATTGTTCCTGCATTTGAGAGCATTTTCCGTTGATGGTGACATAGGTGAAGATGTTTCATTGATCACTGCATCAAAAACATTCATGCATGGCCAGACCAATAAAGCCAGTGTAACTTGCATCATATTATTCCTCTAAAGTTGAAGCCTCAAACCCAAGTGTTTGGTTTAGGACATTACATTCTGGCTGCTCCAGTGTCCAAATCATGAAATACTGCACCTCATTTGCATCAGCGTTCGCGCGCTCAGGCCGTGTGCGCATGTTTCGTATAATACGACTGAAAGTACCTTAGATTTATTTTTCAATGGGAAATTTTAACACAAAGTACGAGTGAAGAACAAGACCACAAGTCATTAAGAAAACTGTTTCAACAGCAAATACTATAGTATGTAAAAGACTCATATTAAGCAGATAAGCGTTTCTCTTCAAGTGTAGTGGGTGGCTCTTAAAAGAGCCGTTGGTGTTTGGTTCAGGTCGGTCCGTTTAACCTCCGAAGCCGTATAGAGTGCGGCCCTGTCTCTTCAGGGCGTAGACCACGTCCATGGCGGTCACGGTCTTTCTCTTGGCGTGCTCGGTGTAGGTGACGGCGTCGCGGATCACGTTCTCCAAGAACACCTTGAGCACTCCGCGAGTCTCCTCGTAGATCAGACCGGAGATACGCTTCACTCCACCGCGGCGAGCCAGACGGCGGATAGCGGGCTTGGTGATGCCCTGGATGTTGTCACGGAGAACTTTACGGTGACGCTTGGCGCCTCCTTTTCCCAGTCCTTTGCCTCCCTTTCCGCGGCCGCTCATTTTTACTGTTCCTTCGTCGACGATGAAACTGATGAAGCGGCTGCGCGGCTCCTCTAGTTTTATGCAGCCTGTGCGGACGTTGGAGAAGACGGTCTCTGGGCGGGGCCGTTCTTTCACTAATAGGCACGTGCCGGGGGGGTTCGTCCCAACTGTCGCTTACCCAGCAGAAACAATAGATGTTTTTTTTGCTCAAGAAGTACATAAATTATAGTGAGATGGTATCAATGTAATCTACCGGCAAAAGTGTTCTTATCACTTCATAACAAGTGAAGTCCTGTTCCCAGCCTACACGCACCATAAATATAAATATTCCGAAGGAAATGTAATTTATCACTTGAATGGGGAAAATTCCAGCAACAAGAAAACGGACTATAATCAACTCGATAAATGCAATAGTCAATCGTGTTTAAGATATGTCCATGAGAGTGTATGAACAGTCCAAAGTGTAAGATGTGTTTGTGGTGCCTGAGTTTAGGGCTGGCGTTACACGTACAGTGCGAAACAACCAGCTTAATGTCGCCACTAAGTCACAGCAAGCGTATAATAAAATGAGCTCTTTTTTCAGGTGTGGGTGGCCCTGAGAAGGGCCGTTGTTTGGGTTTTTCGCAGGCACAGTTTACTTGGAGCTGGTGTATTTGGTGACCGCCTTGGTGCCCTCGGACACGGCGTGCTTGGCCAACTCTCCGGGGAGCAGAAGGCGCACGGCAGTCTGGATCTCCCTGGAAGTGATGGTGGAGCGCTTGTTGTAGTGCGCCAGGCGGGACGCCTCTCCGCCGATCCTCTCGAAGATGTCGTTGACGAAGGAGTTCATGATGCTCATGGCCTTGGAGGAGATGCCGGTGTCGGGGTGGACCTGCTTCAGCACTTTGTACACGTAGATGGCGTAGCTCTCCTTCCTGGTCTTTCTCTTCTTCTTGCCGCCTTTGCCCGCGGTCTTGGTCACGGCTTTCTTGGAGCCCTTCTTGGGCGCGGTCTTGGCTGGATCAGGCATTGTGCGTCCTTCTAGGTTCAGACGAACGAATGCCTGTACAAGCGCCTGTGTGCTCTATTTATACCCACCCCATGTAAAGAGGCTGCGCCGTTCCTCAGAGCTGATTGGTCGAATTGCATACCGTTCTCTGCTTCATTTTTTTTTTTTTTTTTTCCTGATACAAATCCTCCTTTGTCCAGAATGCGGAAATAGACAGTAGTGAATATAGTTTAATTTCATGTCAGACATACATTAGACATACATTAGAAGGGCGTTAAATATAATAGCCTCCAAAATAGACTGGAAGTTAATCGGATATTATGAATTTATGGCTTCAATTTATGACTTCAAAAAGGTCACTGGATGAAGTATAAATACGATTACGATATTGTTATTACTTTAATGGGCCCTTTCATATGATACTAAAGTAAACATATAAATGCATGTTTCAGATGACGTATTTCCTCCCGAGTAGCGTCACTATCGCCCAGAACAGGTGTATCAAAACAGACCTAAGTGTTCATCTCATTCCCCTTGGCGCTGCCACTGACCAAATAAAGTACTGGGGTCATTTGTCGAAATCACGGACACAGATGGAACCTGGTTAAAGGGCATTCACTCTAGCGCCACATATTAGTCTGTATTTTAACAGTCCATTTAATGCTTTAATCCTTAAAGCTGAATCATAATTAATGTATGGATTTAGTTGTCAAAACTTTGATGTAATGAAAGTAGTTTAATAAGCGTTTAGTTAACACATAAGAACATGATGCTCTTTGTCACGAGTGGGTGGCTCTTAAAAGAGCCGTTGTGTGGTCGGTTCGGGGCGGCTGATTTACTTGGCCTTCTCGGTCTTCTTGGGCAGGAGCACGGCCTGGATGTTGGGCAGCACGCCTCCCTGGGCGATGGTCACTCCTCCGAGAAGCTTGTTGAGCTCCTCGTCGTTGCGGACGGCCAGCTGCAGGTGGCGGGGGATGATACGGGTCTTCTTGTTGTCCCGAGCGGCGTTCCCGGCCAACTCCAGGATCTCAGCGGTCAGGTACTCGAGCACCGCGGCGAGGTACACAGGGGCTCCGGCTCCAACGCGCTCAGCGTAGTTCCCTTTCCTCAGCAGCCTGTGCACACGGCCCACGGGGAACTGCAAGCCGGCCCTGGAAGAGCGACTCTTGGCCTTGGCTCTGGCTTTACCGGCACCCTTTCCGCGTCCAGACATGTTTCCAAAGGACGTAAAACGAACGTTCAGGTTTAGAAAGACTGAGTCTGTTGAACGCGCACAGGCACATATATAGGAGCCTTGCTGACTTCTGATTGGCCAGACTGAACGTTAGTGCTGGCGTCCAATCAGAGGCCAGCACGCACATCCGCCCCGGCTGTTCAAAAAGACTAACCCCCATTTTACGTCAAAGCGGCACGTGTTTTTCTCCGGACTCCGACTTGATTTCGTTTAATAATATTCAGATATTTTAATGAACCTTAATTTAATCTGAAAAGTATTATTGAGATCACTCATCTTTTTTTCAGGGCCAAGAGACCAGCACAGGTCAGATATCAATATATATCCAGATATTGTCATATTATTGTCACATGTGGTTGACATTTAGCACAAAATGTTCTATTATGGTTAATTCTGCAAATGAAATTCCCAGGACAATAAATGTAATGACATGAATATGATTCGGAAATGCGTTTTATACCTTTATCTCAATACCAATGAACGCGCACACATTGTGAGCTCTCGTTCGTAGATTCAGTTCTTGACCAGAAACTGAAATTCAGTATGGCATAAATTGCATACACGTTACGTTTGCTACTGGGTGAACACTTGACCTCTGGGGACTTTGTGTGATAAAAGCGAGCGAGCCCTTTGTTCGGTGTCGGTGGCTCTTAAAAGAGCCGTTGGGTTTGGTCGCGTGAGGCTTAAGCCCTCTCTCCGCGGATGCGGCGGGCCAGCTGGATGTCTTTGGGCATGATGGTGACCCTCTTGGCGTGGATGGCGCACAGGTTGGTGTCCTCGAACAGACCCACCAGGTAAGCCTCGCTGGCCTCCTGCAGAGCCATGACGGCGGAGCTTTGGAAGCGCAGGTCGGTCTTGAAGTCTTGGGCGATCTCCCTGACCAGGCGCTGGAAGGGCAGTTTGCGGATCAGCAGCTCGGTAGACTTCTGGTAGCGGCGGATCTCCCTCAGAGCCACGGTACCGGGCCTGTAGCGGTGAGGCTTCTTGACGCCGCCGGTGGCCGGGGCGCTCTTGCGGGCAGCCTTGGTGGCGAGCTGCTTCCTGGGAGCCTTTCCTCCGGTGGATTTACGGGCGGTCTGCTTGGTTCTGGCCATCGCTGATGCGCGAAGTGTTCAGTTTAAGACGATCTGTGTGAGCGGGACAGAGGCAGCGGCTTTTGAAGGGCCTGGGCTCGCGGGGGATTGGCGGATGCCGCTCGCGCGCCGCCTCCAAACGAGTCTCTCCACCCCCCCACCCCGCCCACCCCCTCCCCCGTGCGTGTGCGTGTGCGTGTGTGTGTGCGTGTGTGTGTGTGTGTGTGTGTGTGTGTGTGTGTGTGTGTGCGTGTGTGTGTGTGTGTGTGTGTGTGTGTGTGTGTGCGTGTGTGTGTGTGTGTGTGTGTGTGTGTGTGTGTGTGTGTGTGTGTGTGTGTGTGTGTGTGTGCGTGTGCGTGTGCGTGTGTGCGTGTGCGTGTGCGTGTGCGTGTGCGTGTGTGTGTCTAAGCACAAATCTACAGCGAAACTTTAGACTAAGAAAATATCATCACTGTTGTTATAGTTTTTATTTTAATCTGTGTGTCACGCGCATATTCTCCTCATGTGCGGATCAAACACGAACCATAAAGCAGCTTATGGTTCGCGTTGCCTAAAGCCAGAAAAGTAGAATGTACGTATCATTCTGCGTCTATTCTCCAACTATAGATAGATTTCCCTATTGTGGGTCAGGTTCTGTCGTCGTATATGGTGAATTTGAAGAGGTTGTGATTCGGAATGTGGATAGAAAACGACATGTTTTATATGAAGTGTCGTAAACGCAGCAGACACGGCCCTATTATTACCGCACTGCGTTGCTCGGGCTACAGCGGTGTTGTGGCATGAACCCGGTGTTTATTGGGAACATTTAAATGTTTCTGCCTGTATGAAGTGTCCCGTGTGTGTGTGTGTGGTTGAACTGAAGAGGTCTTTCGTAAAGGTGGTGGCTCTTAAAAGAGCCTTTGTGTGGCGGGAGTCAGTGTGACTTTACTTCTTGGCCTTCTTGGGGGCGGCCTTCTTGGCGGGGGCCTTCTTGGGGCTCTTCTTCACGGCTTTGGGCTTCTTGGGAGCCGCTTTCTTGGGGCTCTTGGCGGGCTTCTTGGTCGCTGCTTTCTTGGGCGCTGCCTTCTTTGCCGCTGCTTTCTTGGCCGGGGACTTGGGCTTCTTGGCCGCGGGCTTCTTGACGGCCGCCTTCTTCTTGGGGCTGGCCGCTTTCTTTGCCGCGGGCTTCTTGGGCTTAGCGGCGGCCTTCTTCTTCACGGTTTTGGGCTTAGCCTCGGTCTTGGCCAGTTTGAAGGAGCCGGACGCGCCCGTGCCCTTGGTCTGGCTCACGGCGCCCGAAGTCACCAGTTTCTTCAGGGCGGTGTTGATGCGCTTGTTCGCCTTGGCCACATCCACGCCCTTGGCGGCCAGAGCCTTCTTCAGAGCGGCCACGGAGACGCCTTTGCGCTCCTTGGACGCGGCGATCTCGCCGGTGATGAGCTTCTGGAGGCTGGGGCCCTCCTTCTTCTTGGCCGCGGCCTTCTTCTTGGGGGCCTTGGCTTTGGCCGGGGCGGGGGCCGGTGCGGGAGCGGTCTCTGTCATCGTTTGTCTCGGGTTTGAGTCTCGAGCCGGGGGCGCGCGCGGAGGACGTTTATAACGCCTATGAGAACCGTAGAGACTCAACCCTCTCTGCTGAGCGGCTGTGTCTCCGCTCTGTGTTTTCTCTTCGCACTTTAGAGTTAAAAATACACAAATATGACTTATTTTTGAGGAACTCCTTTATATCACATTTTAGTGCACAATCAAATCTTTTAATCCAATAGAGTTTCGTACGCACTGAATCCTGCGTTTTAAATTACAGACCATCAAACCCTGACCGTGTTCACACAAACGAGACTCACGGCTTCGACTTTTTCCTACATTTTGCCTTAAATTGGACAAAACTTAGATAAATGAGAAACACTTTGTGTTTAGACCAATTAAAGAGATGTCAAACATGACATTTACACATTAAACTCGTGCTGTGGCTTCAGGGTTTAGTTGTAATTCACCGAGTTTGAGGCGGAAGTAAACACAACTGCGGAGGAGCGTCTCTGTCCGTTTGCGCTGCTGCGCTGGTGTTATTCTTAATGTTCACACATGTAACTCTGGACACTCTGATTATATTAACATCATTCTGGCCTCCTCCAATACACCCGCACATTATTACAACTTCTGTTGTTTTGGCACATTTGGAGATTTTCACAGATTTTTGCTGGCCATGTAAAATGACTCATCTCTCTTGGGCCCATTTAATGAGCTATAATATATTTGATATTTATCTCCTTATTTCATTACTTATGTCCTTGTGTATTTACAGTAAACACAAAAAAATCAGATCTTCCTCTTTGTCCCATCACACATTTAATCCTTTTACCATATAAATGTCACAACAACTAGACACTCACATTTTCAATATGACTGATTTAAAGCTCCTTTGTGTTTAAAAACACAGTGGAACACAGTATTTTTCAAATATACAGATCTCAGCCTAAATCTGCAGGGTTTGTATGTTAAACATGTGTGAATGAAACAAAAACACAACTCCAGGTGTGTTTGTGATGAGGAAACGACATCAGAACAGATCAGAAAATGGCATAATATATGTCTGTGTATCTGTGTGGGATGTATTGAATTTTAGAATACAAATACCCATTCAAATATGATTCAGGGAAGTGAATGTTTGTTTTTCAGAATTATTTTGTTGAAGGTTGGAAATAATGAGCAGGCCAAAAATAGCCTTGTACCCTATTAGCAAACAGTGATTTGTATTAACAATTTAGCACCACGACAATAACAATAGCTAATAACAATAGTTTAAAACCACAATGATAAAAAGTTCCATGGTTATGTCTAGTGCTTTTTTTTTTTAAATTCTGTAATCATTTGTGGGCTGTAGAACTATGGTTAATTACTGTTAGTTTGTGTCTCCATATTTATATTTAAAATAACACCTGAGTAAATTTTTATACAGAATATTAAGACAGTATTTTATTATTATGATCACCTGCTAAATTATGCTAATGCTTTAAAGGATGTATTGGGTGACATGCTTTTAGTAATTGGACAGTTAATTATTGTAAGATGCACTTCGTAATTAAACAGTTCGGCATTACCATTTCATTACAGCTAATCGCGAAGGCACAAGTGTTTTTTTAAATCGAGGTTAACAAAACGCCTCGCTTTATTATTTCATGTGAACCTCCCTTACGTTATTCACATCGTTTACGTGGTAAAAAGTTAAACTACACCCACCACGTAAATGCAAATGGATTGTACGGAATGTCAGTCATGAGAAGTTTGTTCTTTGGTGGTGTGGGTGGCTCTTAAAAGAGCCGTTGGTGTTCGGGTCACGTCGGTCCGTTTAACCTCCGAAGCCGTACAGAGTGCGGCCCTGTCTCTTCAGGGCGTAGACCACGTCCATGGCGGTCACGGTCTTTCTCTTGGCGTGCTCGGTGTAGGTGACGGCGTCGCGGATCACGTTCTCCAAGAACACCTTGAGCACTCCGCGAGTCTCCTCGTAGATCAGACCGGAGATACGCTTCACTCCACCGCGGCGAGCCAGACGGCGGATAGCGGGCTTGGTGATGCCCTGGATGTTGTCACGGAGAACTTTACGGTGACGCTTGGCGCCTCCTTTTCCCAGTCCTTTGCCTCCCTTTCCGCGGCCGCTCATTTTTACTGTTTCTTCGTCGACGATGAAACTGATGAAGCAGCTGCGCGGCTCCTCTAGTTTTATGCAGCCTGTGCGGACGTTGGAGAAGACGGTCTCTGGGCGGGGCCGTTCTTTCACTAATAGAATTCGTCTTAACGTTAAACTAATTCAAGATTTTACCGTGTTTTTTTTTTTTGTTTTGTTTTGTTTTGGGGTTTTTTTCACTTTGACGGCAAAGTCTAAATTTTCCAAACAAGGAAAACGCCTTCATTTGGTGAAATACCGTTTAAATTACCAGAAAAGGTTTCTTTTGTAAACTGTACGTAACGAATCCCCCATATAATTATGACCTTTAAACCTTTATTAATGAAATTGATTAATCCATCGATCCATTTTCTTCTGCTTATCCGGCGTCCAGAGGGAAATTGATTCATATTTGCTTCAAATTGTAGATTATCCTGCATTTGAGATTTAAATGGGCCCTAACCCAACACAGCTCTGTAGTGACTATTATTGAAAACAAAAGTCCAACTCCAAGTCAAACATACAGGGTTCAAAAATGACCTGTTTTTCAATAATAAAAACAATTAAATGTAAATCTACAGGTTAACAGAACGTTAAAGAATGAGTTTCTATTATTAAGCTGTTTTAGATCAATATTGTGGCTGAAGATCTGTAGTGTAATAGTACTAAAGGTTTCATCGGTGGTCATCTGATTAATTGTAAAAACAGAGTCCAGGTGACCACAGAAGAAACCTTCTCTACATTGAACGCACAGTTCACACACAAGGTTTAGATGAGAGGCAGATTGGCCAACCAGATGACCTCTCATCTCTCATGTGAAGACTCTAAAATATAAAAACTCAAGTTTTAGATTTTAGAACCAAACAGATTGTGTGAATGAGCTGCCCTCTGTTCCAGCCTCTTTAATAAATCAAACAGTTTGTGTGAGTTTATTTATTTGAATGTCTGTTAAAGTGCTTTGAGCAGGCTCTCGCTCCACAGCGCCACCACCAGGCTGAGCTGCTCCTCTGGCCCAGGAAGGAGAAGATCAGTCACAGGCAGCTGCTCCTCTCTCTGAAGCTGCTCCAGCGCCTCCAGGTGGGACAGGGGGAACTGCAGACCCTGGAAAACAGCACCCAATATAAAACCTATGATCCACAAATGTTTAATTTCATCTGTTTGGTTAGCTGACATTAGCCAACAGAACAAGCTCAACAGAACCATAAAAAATGCAGTGAAGATCACTGATCTTGAAATTTAATTGCTAAGCACTCACATACTGCTATATAAATATACTGATCTGTAATCCAGTGAGACAAGGACCCTGTATTTGTGCAGTAGATCCTCCTGCCCATCCTGCTGCTTCAAAGTGTGTGCGTGTGTGCATGCGTGCATGCGTGCATGCGTGCGTGTGTGCGCGCGTGTGCGTGCGTCTTGCAGAGAGCTTACAGCAAAGTAATCATCTCTGAGCCTCCCATTCACATTTTGCCCCTTTCAGTTGTGTCATAGATAAAACTGGAAGTCTACTGCAGTTTTAAAGCCCATAAACCATCACTAAACTCAGCAACAAACACATGGCTCTAGTAGCAGAGGTGGTAAAGTAGCCAAAAATTTAACTCAAGTAAGACTAATGTTAAGTAGAAGTACAAAGTTGTCCAAGAAAGTGTAAAAAAGTATTTGAGAAAACTGCTACCCAAGGAAGAGTAAACGATAAATCAGATGTTATGTCCAGATAGTTTGTCTTTAAGTTAAAGTGAAAATAAATAAAGGATGTTTTATTAAACCAGCCTTTTGATTTTGTGTATTATTTAAAGTGTGCGGCAGAGATCTTACAGCAGAGACATGCAGGCCCTCCTCGTTGTCGGGCCCCTCACTCTCCTGGGTCCCCTCACTCATCATGTGGTGGCTCCTCTGGTTCCTCAGAGAGTGCAGGACAAACACAGCCATCTCCGGGCTCTCGTCCTGCAACAGCAGTGGGTTTTACAAACTTTATGACCTTCTATTTCTTCTCAAACATTTTCAGACAAATAGCTCAAGATCACTGGGGTGTAGATGGCATCCCTATAATATTAGAAGAGATTTATGTAAAATTAAAAAGTGCCCAAAACCATATTATTAGGCAGCACAGTGGTTGAGGCTAGAACTCTGACCTCACAGCTCCACCAGGGGGCATCGTCCTCATGGTACATTTACCACAGGTGAAAGAAAAGACTGTGTATCATAAAAAACAAAATCCACTGCTTATTACAGTAAAACGGTGATCTGTGATTGTAAGATTTACTATAAATCCCGAATTCACTAACTGAGTTGCAGAGGCTGCACTAGCACTGACTAATGAACATGTTTACCTCGTACCTGGGGGCACAGATAGGTCAAGCTTACAGAATTTGAAATCTAAATCTTACATACATACGGGCAGAGAGCAGAGACGAGCAGAGACGAGCAGAGACGAGCAGAGACGAGCAAAGACGAGCAGAGACGGGCAGAGACGAGCAGAGACGAGCAGAGACGGGCAGAGACGAGCAGAGACGAGCAGAGACGGGCAGAGACGGGCAGAGACGAGCAGAGACGGGCAGAGACGGGCAGAGACGAGTAGAGGTGGACAGATGTGGACAGAAATGGGCTGGACTCACCGTGGTTCGGTGTTTGGGCTCCACTGTGAGGAGCATGTGTTCTCTGAAGGTGAGGCACACTGTGTCGTGGAGCTGGGGCAACCTCCCCACTGAAACATAAACATGGGAAAAACATTTGTAATTTATATTACTTGAATAAAATGTTATTAGTAATTATAGCTGCAAAGTTTTAGTGCTTCTGCTAAATTACTAGAAATACCCAAACATCTCATTGCCCTTTCACTTTTCTGTTCTTTGACCTTTGACCTGCTGTAGACTGGGAACAGTCCGACAGGTTTTGGGGCAATGACGATTTGAATGTGGTTGTGTAGCGCAGTAGAGTTTTCTCTGTGCGTGTAGATACAGTGAGCGTGAGCGGACATACCTGGGTTCAGTTGCTCCTCCGGGCAGTGTGGGGGCAGTCTGTTCATGATAAAGTCCCTCTTCAGACTGGCAGAGCACATCTTCCCCGTGCCCGTCTCCATTTTGTCAGCTAGGTGGCGCAGGCGAGTGGCCATCTGCCTCCGAAGGCCGGCGTTATCACAGGTCCCCTGCAACACACGGCCAGTTTACAAACACTTACAATACCCGACGATCACCAGCAGAGGGAGACATTTACACATTTCTTGTATTCACTTAACTTTCTGACATATTAATAATACAGAATAATTTTGAATTGCTCTGTAATGCAATTTGAAAATACAGAGTTAATTTAAGAACGATAAATCCTACCAGTAAAACCCTGCTGGGCATGCCCTGTCTGAGGCGTGTGTCGGCTTTGCTGCTCTCGCTGAGGAACCCAGGAAGAACATCCAGGAGCAGATCGGACCAGGACCTGCAGCAGAGACACCTCATCATCTCCAGCAGGGAGAAGCAGAGCAGCACGTTCTGAACTATTCCAGACCAGCTTCAATAACTGACTCCTGCTCGATTTTTCACACTCTGGAAGAAGTTAGTGGTTCTGTTCTAGGAGGTGGTGGTATAAGGCTACACGTTGGTGCCCTCATAGACATTATAAAAAAGTGGACTAAAGGAGTGTGACGTTACCTAGAGTTTTCAGCTTTACTCAAATGAAGCTCACGATGGTAGACGTTATACCAAAATCAATAACACCGGGATCATGTAGAGCAGGTTAATACGAACACTTTAAGACCAAAATGACGAGGCCACAGCAGCAGGTACAGAGAGAGGGAGAGAGTCACAGAAGCATCTCCATTAACACTTCCTACTTCCTACATGGCTAACGCGGGTTAGCCATGTCCATTTATACAGACAGGTTATGGTACCTTACATGTTCTGGTAGGTGCTGAGGGTCAGGTGGGTGGAGTGGTGGCCGGGCAGAGTGTTGGCCTGGTGGATCGTTCCTCTGGGAAAGTACAACAAGTCTCCTTCCTGAAAAAGATCAGGTTTCCTCTCAGGATTTTAAGATCAAAATTCTACTTCTTATTTCTACAATACTGTTAACTTCTCTCAATATCACAATGAAAATCACATCTTGCGCGTGTGTGAGTTCATACCTGGAGCAGGATGTCGTGGGTGGGGCTGCCCAGTTGGTCCTCGGGCACCAGGCTGTAGTCTGACGCCAGGGGGACCGTGGGGGCGTAGAGGCGCCAGTGCTTCTGCCCCTCCAGCTGCAGGATGAACACCTGGCACAGACACACACAGGTGGGTCCTCAGTAGCTAAACCTGAATGTCCCTCAGGATCAATAAAGTGTTTGTCTTTCTATCTGTAAAGCGTTGTACTGTTCGAGAATCTGGAAATGCGCGTTAGCATGCCAGTTGTTGTTGGCTTTATTGTGACGGTAAAAGTTCTTGTAAACTCATCACGGACCACTGCAGACTGTTAAAAATGAACATGTTTTTCATGTTTTATACACAAAAAATCAGGAATAGCTCTTCTAATATTTATGTGTGAGGCAAAAAAAAATTATTGTGATTGATCAACATGAGGAAAAAGTTTTCACCTGAATCTTTTTATTTTTATTTTTATATTGTGCTTGTGCCTTTTATAGAGCTTTTGCACATTTTAAATCACAATATTGATCTAAAACGACTTAAAGAAACAAGTGCATTAAAATGTCATAACAAAAGTGCTGCATGCTGTGGGCCCCTCCTATGGATAACTAAACCAGGACTAAACCAGGACTAAACCAGGACTAAACCAGGACTAAACCAGGCTGTGGGCCCCTCCTGTGGACAGCTGCACATCACACTACAGTAGAGCAATTTTTTACATTTGGACAAAAATGACAACGTGACGCTGCCCAATCCTACGAGTATCACCATGAAGAACATCGAACGGACGCCACAGTGGGCGTGTACCGGTGGAGGTGAAAAAAGACTGAACTTGAGGTGAGTAAATAGTGGGAATAAACAACTAGAACAAGAATAGGTCTGCTTTAAATCCAGTTGCAGTTGTGGGTTTTTGTCCCGTGTTACCTCCACGTCGTCGTAGTGCGCGGGGAGGCCCTGGGAGTCCTCTGGGGTTATGTAAACATTGGAGCCGACCAGAGCTCCAAAGAAACACTCCAGACGCTCCTGCACGCGCCACAGCTCGTCCTGAAATCACACACCGAGAACTGTTAAGTCGGACTGGTCGTCTACGGTAACGGCAATCAAACATGATGCTTCTGTGATTTTAAAGGGCCCATATGACATGGTTTTCTAATCTGTTTTATAATGTTGTTTCCTCGTCACAAACACCTGGAGTTTTGTTGTTTCATTCACATGTTTAACACACAAACCTGCAGATTTAAACTGAGCTCTTCTCTCAAACAGAAAACACTCTGTTCCACCTTGTGATGTCATCATAGCCCTAACCCTAACTCCACACACCTTCACTAGAATCATTTGGATCATTTCAGACCTAGAATTTCCAATCTCTTCTGAACTAAAGGTAAAAGGAGCTGTTCACTTGAAAACGAGCACTTGATGACATCACAAGGTGGAACAGAGCGTTTGGAGCTTTGGAGATGAGGACAGACTAATAATAAAGTGTTTCTCAAACAATTATAACAGATCAGAATATCTTAATACGGGCCCTTTGACGTAACGCCGTGTCTGACCTTGAATCTCTGCGGCTGGTGGAACTGAACCGTGGCCTTGTTCTGCGTGATGAGTTTGTGGAGCGCTGGATACTTCACGTTCCCCGTTTTGTTCAGGACTTTTTTCTTGCCGTTGACGCAGCGGACCACGTTCACGTCGCGGTAGAACTCCAGGTCGTGTGAGCAGAGGTCGGGGAGGTCAGAGAGGCTGAACAAGGTCCGGTAGTACAGGACCACCCCAGGCTCATCTCTGCGCAGGTGCACGGGCTTCTGCTCCCAATACTCAGAGAAAAACTGGTCTGGACTCAAGGGGGCGATGAGGCTGGCGAACAGCTCCGCGGGGCTGTGGAAGGTCAAAGGGCACTCCACCTCGGCAGCACGTTTGGAGGGAACCGTCTCCTCCTCCGCTGCACCATTGGTTCTTTTAACTGCGTTTTTGCTTTTCTTTGGCATCATAACCTGCAGGATACCACACACATTAGAATACAGTGATGAAAAATAAAATAAATCAAACACTTATAATTAAAGCTGCACTGTGTCATTTCATGGTTGGGGGTCCATCACCTGCTTGTTTCTATGGATACGTCACTGCTCTGCCTGGAATGTTCCACAGTGTGACATTAAACAGCTCTACTTTACATTTATTCAATCACAGGTGGTTTTAGAGCTCAAAAATACCTAGAAAAACAGACATTCTGACTGTGAGCGGGGTCGCCTCTCCACAGATCTGACCTGTAACTTGGTCTGGTTTGGTCTCCGTGAAGATAGAAAGGTTTAAAGCCATACTGTGAAACATTCCAGACAAAGCAATAACATTTCCGTACAGAAAAGCAGGTGGCGGACCCTCCACCAGAAAAGTTACACAATGCACCTTTAAAGGGCGTATATTATGATAAATATTTTTTGTGAGCTTTGTGTCATGTTAGAATGTCGTTACCTCCTAAAAATCAGACCTGGAGTTGTGTTTTGTTTCATTCACACATGTTTGAGGAACTCTTTATTATTAGTCTGTCTACATCTCCAAAGCTCCAAACGCTCTGTTCCACCTTGTGATGTCATCAAGTGGTCGTTTTCAAGTGAACAGCTCCTTTTACCTTTAGTTCAGTAGAGTGAGGTGTGTGGAGTTTAAAAACATAGTGGAGCATTTCCTGTGTTACCACATGACATCACAAGGTGGAGTGTTTTCTGTTTGAGAGAAGAACTCTAAACACTAAATCTGCAGGTTTGTGTGTTAAACATGTGTGAATGAAACAAAAAAAAACTCCAGGTCTGTTTGTGATGAGGAAACATTACAACATAGATCAGAAAAAGAGTTATATGGGCCCTTTAAATATTCAAATTCATCAGAATGAACTAAAATCTAAAGAGAAAACTAAATAAAAGAGAAGATGCGCTGTAACTTCTCTGGTAAAGGGTACAACACTAATCTAATCTAATCTCCATGGAGTAGTTAATCCGCAGTATGGCATTAAACTTCTCAATCTCCATGGAGACAAGCAGGTGATGCCACCATGCCGAGTTATAGGTTAGATCTGTGGAGAGGTAAGCCTGCTCACAGAAACATTTTTTTCCTCCCAAGATTTTATTTAAGAAATTAAAAAAAAAACTGTAATTAAAGAAATATGAGATAGACGTGTTTAATGCAACGCAGTGCAACATTCCAGGTGAACAAATGACATCTCCATGGAGACAAACACACACACACAATCAGAAAAGTTACATCGTGCAACTTTTAAGTCATATTTAAACAGACAAACCCAGGACAGACGGTGAACTAAACAGAGCTAGAGACAAAAAAAAAAAAAGTTAACAATTCAAGCATGCGCAGTCCATATCGCAGTAGAAAACCTAAAAAAGAAAACTGCGCACCACACTTTGCGAACCACTACTTGCCATGTGCGCCAGAGTCACAACCTTTGACAGCAAAATGCAGCGGCTGAAGTGCCAGTGTGCGCCATGGCGCAGTCTGCGGCTGGTGCCAATTACGCGCAAGTGTTTGGGACAATCCTCCAGGACTATAAAGTATTTAATAACAGTGGGCTACAAACCTGCGCAGATCCGACACAGCACCGACACAGCACCGACACAGCACCGACACAACACCGGCCTCTGCTGCACCCACGTGAACTGCACGCGCAGGACTGTTTCCAGCCACACTGCCCTCTAGTGGTCAGGGGTTTGTCTCTCCTAATACTTCAGTGGGGAAAACTAAAATAGTGGTAAAAATCAGCAAAAGTCGCAAAATATTTGATTGAAGTTTCTTTAACCGTCTGGAAATAGTTAACGCTGTTGTTTTTCGCGGTGTTGCATGTTTGACAAGGGGCTGAACACCTGGACCCTGGATTTTAATCTAGTAAAAACACTGTGGATTTCCAAAAGTTTTGTGCAAAGAAAAAGAACCGACCGTAACTAGACTTAACCATTCCATATTTAAAAATCCTAAAATAAACTGTTGCGTCAGAGGAGGCCCTCCTCCAATATGAGTCAGGTTTGTGGAGATGGTCCTGGTTTAGTCCTGGTTTAGTCCTGGTGTTGTCCTGGTGTTGTCCTGGTTTAGTCCTGGTGTAGTCTTGGTTCAGTCCTGGTTTAGTCCTGGTTCAGTCCTGGTTTAGTCCTGGTTTAGTCCTGGTGTGGGTGGATCCAGGTGGACTTCAGTCTCAGATAAACTTTTCTCTAATCTGACTTTAATGCTCCATAAACTCATTCATCAACATCAGTCCTCGTAAACACACCAGGCGCCAGGCACCTCGTCTCACAGCCAGAGGGTCCCTGGTTCAACTCCCGGGTCTTCTGTGTGGAGTTTGCGTGTTCTCCCTGTGTCTGTGTGAAGTGTAACCCAGAGACACTGAAGGATGGGTCAAATGCAGAGGACACATTTCCAAAGGGACACTAAAGTGGACCTTACCCTTAATCGGCCCACTTCTCCGTTTTTACTGTGATCCTCCTCTGTTCCACCTTGTGATGTCATCAAGTGGTAGTTTTCAAGTGAACAGCTCCTTTTACCTTTAGTTCAGTCGAGATCGGCAATTCCAGGGCTGAAATGATCCAAATGATTCTAGTGAAGGTGTGTGGAGTTTAAAAACACAGTGGAGCACTTCCTGTATCACCACATGATGACATCACAAGGTGGAACAGAGTGTTTTCAGTCTGAGAGAAGAAATACTGTCTCGTTTAACTCCCCTTTGGCTCTTGCGGTTGTAAATGTGCTGCAACTCAATTCATCCTAAAACCTGCTCTGTTTTATTAAAGTAAACGTGACTTTGTGTTTTCTAAATGATAAAGTGTGATTTGTGGGAGGGCATCAGGGCATTTCTCTATCGATCCAATGACATTTGGACTCATCACTCACTAACTACAACTGTTTATTTGGATAAAAATCATGTTAAATCTCGTCTGGCTGTAATTACAAACACATGAAATCCTCAGATCCGCTGCCTCCGTGTTTCTCTGAACTCATCTGTTTGTGTTTGGCCTGACCAGGATCCTGGAGAAGATCTGGAGAAGATCTGGAGAAGGTCCCACTGCTCAGGTTTAACCCGGAGACACTGAAGGACGGGTCAAATGCAGAGGACAGTAAATTTGACCATCACCTTAAACCTTAATAAATCTTTAAAGAGTAGACCTTAATCCCTTGTTTCTTTGCTTGGTTCCTTTGCTTCCTTGGTCCTTTGCTTCCTTGCTTCCTTAGTCCCTTGCTTCCTTGGTCCTTTGCTTCCTTGCTTCCTTAGTCCCTTGCTTCCTTAGTCCCTTGCTTCCTTGGTCCTTTGCTTCCTTGCTTCCTTAGTCCCTTGCTTCCTTGGTCCTTTGCTTCCTTGCTTCCTTAGTCCTTTGCTTCCTTAGTCCCTTGCTTCCTTGGTCCTTTGCTTCCTTGCTTCCTTAGTCCCTTGCTTCTTTGGTCCTTTGCTTCCTTGCTTCCTTAGTCCCTTGCTTCCTTGGTCCTTTGCTTCCTTGCTTCCTTAGTCCCTTGCTTTCTTGGTCCTTTTCTTCCTTGCTTCCTTAGTCCCTTGCTTCCTTAGTCCCTTGCTTCCTTCGTCCTTTGCTTCCTTGCTTCTTTAGTCCTTTGCTTCCTTAGTCCTTTGCTTCCTTAGTCCCTTGCTTCCTTCGTCCTTTGCTTCCTTGCTTCTTTAGTCCTTTGCTTCCTTAGTCCTTTGCTTCCTTAGTCCCTTGCTTCCTTGGTCCTTTGCTTCCTTGCTTCCTTAGTCCCTTGCTTTCTTGGTCCTTTGCTTCCTTGCTTCCTTAGTCCCTTGCTTCCTTGGTCCTTTGCTTCCTTAGTCGCTTGCTTCCTTGGTCCTTTGCTTCCTTACTCCCCTGCTTCCTTAGTCCTTTGCTTCCTTAGTCCCTTGCTTCCTTCGTCCGTTGCTTCCTTGCTTCTTTAGTCCTTTGCTTCCTTAGTCCTTTGCTTCCTTAGTCCCTTGCTTTCTTGGTCCTTTGCTTCCTTGCTTCCTTAGTCCCTTGCTTCCTTGGTCCCTTGCTTCCTTCTCTCCATCTGTAGACTCGTGGAAATGTGGCGTCTAATCTGCGCCTCTCGTCACCACACACTTACATTCATACAGGCTAGTGGGTGAAGTGTCTTGCTCAAGGACACAACAGCAACATTTCCTTGTTGGAGCTGGGACTGAACGGGAAATCCTCTGGTTTTATGGATTCTGTTTGTCTCTGGGCCACTGCTCCCTCAGCAGCTCCTGTGGTTTTTATGATTTTACAGATGATTTTTCAGATGATTTATGGGCTATTATGATTCCAGATGATTTTACAATTGAGTTTACGGCGCCATGACGATAACGACGGCAGATAAAAGCTACAGGTCCGAGGTTCGTGTTCACAGATCAGCTCAGCGGAAGGCGCAATCACGTTTCCTCCACGAAGAACACAACAGAGAGAATATTCAAATTTAAAGAGGTGGAGACAGGTGCAGACAGGTAAACGTTTATATGTGAAGTGTATTTAGGACCAAACCTGGCTGTTCGTCACCATGACAACGATTTAAAGCTGTGTAAATGTGTTTCCTGTCTCTCTTTGGAGGATGAGGAAGTTCTCGTCTCTGGAGCTGCTCCTCAGCCTCATGGTGGTTCTTCTGGTTCTCTGCTGCATCGGCCTCAGCGTCATCGGCTTCACCTGTGTCCAAAAGACAGGTAAATCTGACCACAAACCAGGACTAAACCAGGTCTGAACCAGGACTAAACCAGGATTAAACCAGGTCTAAACCAGGTCTAAACCACGTCTAAACCAGGACTAAACCAGGTCTAAACCAGGACTAAACCAGAATATTATATAATTATATATTTTATAATTGAATAATATTTCAGGAGCAGATGAGGGCGTGTTCTTGGGACACATGAGGATCTCTGAAGGAGCAAACTTCTCTGAGGACCTCACAAACTCCTCGTCTCCTCACTTCAAAACTCTCGCCTTTGACGTCCAACAGCTGGTCAGAAACACTCCCACTTCCTGTAGCACTGACCTCCTACACTCCTCTCCTTGTATCCTCGTCTTCTTGTTTCCTCCACTCCTCTCTCCTCGTCTCCTCTGTCCTAGCCCTGCCCACAGAGGAGAGACGCTGTTTCCTATTGGCCTCTTTTCTCTGTGGGTGGGGCACAATATTGTAAAGTTACAGTCTGACCTCTGTGTGACTCCTGTTTGACCCCTGACCTCTGTGTGACCTCTGTGTGACTCCTGGTTGACCCTTGACCTCTGTGTGACCCCTGTGTGACTTCTATGTGACCTCCAGGTGAGCGAGGCCTTTTCTCTCAGTGACCTCAGGCTGCAGTTCAAATCCTGCTCCGTGCTGTACTTCAGGTGAGAACCAATAAACCAGACCAGGATCATAACCAGATCTGGGTCCAGACCACAGATGGTATAAATAAATGGACAAAGCTAACACATTAGCGCGCTCTTCTGGCTCCTTCTGACTCTGGCTCCCGTTGACTCATTGGAATATTGTGGCTCCCTCTCTCCTCTCAACTGCTGCTGTGAGCCTCGTTATTTTGGTCTTAAAATGTTCGTATTAACCCACACTACACAATCCTGGTGTTTTTATTCTGTTATTTTGCGTTAATAAAGTCCTGTTCATAATGTAGAGTTTGGTTTCAAATCCGCCCTGTAACCGTGAGCATCATGAGCTTCATTTGTGTGAAGCTGAACGCTGTGGGTGACGTCACACTCTGTTAGTCCACTTTTTTATACAGTCTGTGGTTCAGACCAGGATCATAACCAGCTCTGGGGGTTTCCTTCAGAACTGAACCTGTCGTGTTAAACTGGTATGTTCAGGAAAGGCAGCGTTGTGGTGACCTTTGACCTGCGCTTCCTACTTCCTGTGAGTGCCCCAGAGGCGGAGCAACAGCTGGGGGCGGGGCTTCAACTCGTTCAAGGCTCGGGTTTGGTTGTTGATCTGAGCAGCATCAGTGTGACAGGTGACAACATTTCAATTCATCAGCTCACTCCCCTGCTCCTGCCTGCTCCTGTCTGCTCCTGTCTGTAATCATAAGGCTGATCTCAGCGATTCATAAAAAGAAGTTTTGTTTGTGGCTCTATGAGATGAGGCTAAAGCTAAAGTTAAAGCTAAAGCTAATGCTAACACTGACATAAACACTAAACTTTCTGTTTATTGCCAGTTTCTCTGCTCCTCTGCGTTTAATCCTCTCTTATGTAACAGTGGCTCTGGCTCAGGTCAGAGGCTTTATGACCTGTTCACTAGACACTAGTTTTGTTTCAGCTCAGCAGTTTAACTGAAGATCACGTCAGAGTTTGGTCAGAGATTATTATTTAGATCTGCTTAAATCTAGTTTTGGCCTGACTCAGCGTTCTCTCTTGTCCAATCATCTGTTTGGTCTTTAACCACGCCTTACCGGCCCCAGACCCTCTGGAGCTGGTCCCCTCCAGGGGGCGGTGTGGTTCACTTTAAACACTGGAGATTTGTGGCAGGTTCCGATCTGGTCTAAAGTGAACCAGTGGAAACCAAGCTTAAATGTGGTTTGTGTATTTTTATCTTTATTCAGACAAAGGAGCTATTTCGACCACCACTGTGACCCCAGATGTGACCCCCAGCTCCTCTCCAGGTGAGTGCCTCTTTATGACATAAACATGAGAAATAAACTCAAACCACATTTCTTTACATCAGAAATTACTCAAAACCTCTAGAGCCTGTTTTTGATTCAAAACTTTACCATTTTGAAATAAAAGTGTGTCTGTGGTCTGCCCTGCTGTAAAAATGATTTTACTGCAGCTCAGTGGAGAGAGTGCCCCTACATCCCCCTACTCCCCTAACCCCTCTAACCCTTAACCCCTAACCCCCTACGCCCCAACCCTAATCCCCTAACCCCTAACCCCCTATACCCCTAACCCTAATCCCCTAACCCCTAACCCCCTATACCCCTAACCCTAATCCCCTAACTCCTACCCTCTGCTCTCGTCGCGCTTAAAACCTCTGCAACTAAAAGTGAAACTAAAAGTGCATGCCGTCCTTAAAGCCTGTTCTCTGTTTCAGGTTCCTGTCCGGACGGTCACATGACCTGCTCTGACGGCTCAGGTTGCGTTCTGATTGGTCGATTCTGTGACGGACACAAAGACTGTCCCGATGGATCTGACGAGGACCAGAGCACCTGCGGTAACACCTGTCACAAATCAGTATCTGTCACACCCAGACACACAGTTTTAGATATTTTGAGGACAGTGGACCATTCAAAGAGACACTGGGTTTTTAATTGTTAATCGCTATGGCAACGGTCCTAACTGTTTCTCTCTCTTCACAGCGACGTCGTGCGATAGTCACTTCCTGCTCCAGGGCCCCAATGGCTCCTTCACTTCCTCTGTGGGCGGGAACTACAGCAGCTCCACCTTCTGTCGCTGGATCCTCAGGTATTTCACAATAAAAGCTTGATTCAGGGATTATTTTGTGCTCTTATTGTGGCGATGTGTTTCAGGGCGGAGCCAGGCCTTTCAATCAGAGTGGACTTCCTGTTCTTCCAGACAGAGGAGGGGCGGGACTTCCTGCGGCTGTTTGAGGGTGTGGGAGTGGACCGGCAGCTTATTGGTTCGTACTCACCCTACATTTGGACGTCCTCTCACCTGCTTGTCTCTGATTGGCTCTCCTCTCTCTCCCTGATCAGCTGACCTCTCAGGCTCCACCCCTCCAGGAAGAGTGTGGCTGCTGAGCGACCAATCAACAGCAGAGTTCGTGTCAGATGAACTGGGCGAGGGACTGGGTTTCAGGGCCATGTTCAGCGCTGAGAATTTAACCGACCTCAGCAGTAAGATCCTCTGACCCTGTCCCGCAATACACTGACCCTATCCTTATATTTACATTATATTTATGCTCACATGTCCTTCACATGTCACATACACACACACCTGTATCAGACCGACTGAGATCCACAGAAAAGTCCTGGTTTAGCCCTGGTTTAGCCCTGGTTTAGCCCTGGTTTAGCCCTGGTTTAGTCCTGGTTTAGTCTGTTTGTGTGGAGTTTGCATGTTCTTCCTGTGTCTGGGAGCTAAGTTAGTCCTGACCAGCTCAAGAGCTGGAGATGGGTCCTACTGCTCCAGACAGGTTTAACCCAGACTGAATGACGGGTCAAATTCATATTTAACCCAGGGATAGGTCAAATGCAGGATACTGTGTTGCAGATGAGCAGAGGCTGAGCTGTTCCTTTGAGGACGGGTGGTGTTTCTGGAGACGAGACCCAGACCAAGACCAGGACTGGATCAGGACCAGGGGAGACCAATTCCCCACAGGGACTGGACCCAGTGAGGACCACACCACAGGAGCCAGCGCAGGTCTGAACCAGGTCTAAACCAAAACTGAACCAGGAGTAAACCAGGTCTTGTTTCAGGGTTTTACGTGTCGACTCCGGTCAGTCCTGGTTCTTGGTTGAAGACTTTTCGGATCCTGAGTCCTCCTCTGAGACCGTCCTCTGGCGCCTCCTGTCTGTCCTTCTGGTAAGTGCATTCTCTGCCCCTGAGCTCATCATTACTGGGAGCGTCCAGTGAGAGGCCAGAGTCTGAGCGCACTGTTACAACTGACCCTGTGCAGCCACAGACCGTATAAAGAAGTGGAGTGTGACGTCACCCACAGCGTTCAGCTCCAGTCAAATGAAGCTCGCGATGCTAATGGTTACAAAAGCGAATTATGGACAAAATAGCAAAATAAAAACACCAGGATCATGTAGAGCAGGTTAATATGAACATTTTAAGACCTAAATGACAAGGCTCAACTGCAGCAGTTACAAAGAGAAGGGCCACAATATTCCAGTGTTAGTCAGTGGGAGCCAGGGTCAGAAGGAGCCAGAAGAGCCGCATGTGAACTTCCTATTTGGAACGCCACGGCTAGTGCGTTAGGTCTGTCCATTTATACAGTCTATGTGTGCAGCTGATGTCATCAACATTCCCTGTGGGCATTTAGACCCCGACAGAAGACAAGAGCAGGGAGGACGATGAGAAGACGAGATTGTTTGTTTGACTCTTGTTTCATTTCAAAAAAGGAGAAATTTTACATACATCTTGTTTCATTTGTTTGATTCTTGTGTTGTTCAGGTACCACATGTTTGGAGCGGATGTGTTCTTCCTCAGGGTCCTGCTGCTCCGGCCGGACCTGCCAGACCTGCTCCTGCTGCAGAGACACGGGGACTACGGGGACTCCTGGTACCAAGGCCAAGTCCAGTTACACAACTACAGCCACGCACAGGTACAGGAGGCTTGGTTTAGACCTAGTTTAGTTCCGCTTCAGTCCTGGTTTAGTCTTGGTTCAGTCTTGGTTCAGTCCTGGTTCTGTTTCAGGTGGTGTTCGAGGCTCAGAAAAATGGCGGCCGATTGAATGACATCGCTCTTGATGACATCACTTTCACATCACTGCCCTGTGGCCCCGCCCCTCCAGAGCCCACCAATGTCCCGCCCCCGACCACGCCCACCCCCCTCCCAGGTACTAAACACAACTCCAGGTATGTCTTTGAAGAGGTAACAGCATTATAACATGACTTAAAGCCCACAGGGTCAGTGTTTGATATTGGAGCTTACATTAAATGGGGCAGTGACAGCAGTGTATAGACCTCTACATGACCTCTGACCCCAAAAATAAAAGCATGTGGCTCCAGGGGCAGGGTTTGTGCTCTCTTTTGCTCTCTGATTGGCCGATTGTTGTGTCTTTTAGCCGACTGTGGAGGGCCGTTCGATCTTCATGACAACGGCACCTTCAGCTCCCCCAACTACCCCAATTACTACGGCAACAAGGCCAACTGTGAGTACTACTACTAATAGTACTACTACTGTCTAACTTTGTATAACATGGTCTAAACCAGGTCTAACCAGGTCTAAACATGGTCTAAACCTGGTCTAAACCCAATCTCTGTGCAGGTCTGTGGAGGCTTCACTGTGACTCGGGGAAAAACCTTCAGCTCCGTTTTCTGGACTTGGACCTTGAGACATTTTTCGACACGTTGGAGATCAGAGACGGACCAGAGCCGAACTCTACTCTGCTCGGTCTGGACCAGGGATTTCAACCAGACTTAGCGGGGTCTAGAAGGGTCTAAACAGATCTAGAGTAGGATCAGGTGTAGAGGAGGATCAGGTCAAGAAGAGGATCAGGTCAAGAGGAGGATCAGGTCTAGAGCAGGATCAGGTCAAGAGGAGGATCTAGAGGAACTGGTTTAACAAGGATCTGAATCGGTTCTCTTTCCTCAGGTGTGTTCACTGGAAACAGAGGCCCTGCCCACGACCTCTTCTCCTCAACCAATCAGATGTCTCTGTTGTTTTTGACGGACAGCTCGAACTCAGGCCGAGGTTTCAAGGCAAACTTCAGTTCTGGGGTCAATCTGGGGTCACCAGGTCAGAGCACCTGTCTGTGCACCTGTTCCCCTATCTGTCCTCCTGTATGTCCTCTCTGTCTCTTCCCTTGTCTGATATCTCACCTCTGTCACCTGTCCCCTGTCTCACCTGTCCGCCTGTCTCACCTGTCCCCGTCTGTCCTCAGATCCCTGCTCTGTGGGACAGTTCCAGTGCGTCTCTGGTCTCTGTGTCTCCGCTGACTCTGAGTGTGACGGACACTTGGACTGTCCAGATGGAACTGACGAGGCCCAGTGCGGTGAGACCCAGTTTAGTCCTGGTTTAGTACTTGTTTAGTACTTGTTTAGTCTTGGTTTAGTCTTGGTTTAGTCCTGGTTTAGACGTGGTTTAGTCCTGGTTTAGTCCTGGTTTAGTCCTGGTTTAGATCTTGTCTTGTATCTTCAGTGTTCTTGGACTCGGAGCGTCTTCAGTTCCAGGTGACCTTCACAAACTTCTCCGTGTGTTCATCCTCTTGGAGACAGCCTCTGTCCGACTTCACCTGCAGATACCTGGGACTCAGGTGAGTCCCTGTGTGCGTTTGGCAGGTGGTCCAGGTCTGGACTGTGTGTGGGGTTAGTTTGTTAAAGTGGATTAAGGAGCTTAGGCGTGTCCCTGTCTTAGGTGTGGATGATATTGGTACATATCTCTATTTTGTCCCAAATCACGATATGAACATTAATAACAGACCAATCATGCGCCTTTTTTCCTCAAGGTTTGATTGACAATGTTGCTAAGTGCTCGCTCCCTGCCAAACCAGTTCAGGAGGGAAGGGGTGTTACCTTCAACAGACTCGCTCCTGATTGGCTCTTTGGTTGCTATGATACTCGCGCTCAGAATTCCAAATATGGAACTGTGCTACTGGGGTTACAGTTTGGGTGTTTTTCAGGTCTGGACTCTGGAGGCCGGTCGCATCTCGTCCTGAAGATTCTCCATTTGTCTCTGTGTCTGTAGCAAATGAGACCATCCAAACAGATATACTGTAAGAGCGCCCCCTACTGCCCCCCGTGTGTGTATGTATCTGTATGTGTGTGTGTGTGCTGTCTGACTCTGGTGTGATTTTGTCACAGGGAGAAGTGTGACAGCGTGGTGTCTCTGAACTGCAGCAATCTTCGTAAGTCCAACACAAGACCTGGTTTAGTCCTGGTTTAGACCTGGTTTAGTCCTGACTGTGGATCTGTGTTTTCAGCCTGTGGAGTCCGACAGGTGAACCTCATGTCTGAGTTTGACCAGTCAGAGCAGAGAGGAGACGCATCCGGCCAATCAGAGGACTCTGGTGTGAACTTCCTTTCTGTTAGAGTGTCTTCTCACTAACCCTCTGAAGTTGTATTTAGAATTTGGAGTGATTTGTGCGTGTTTGAAGAATCTTTAATCGCTTATTTTCAAGACGCCATTTTGTCGATCTCCTCCCGTTTTCATCTACACCGGTACACGCCCACTGAGACGTCACTTCCTTCTCCAGTTTGATGTTCTTAATGGGTGATACTCGTAGGATTGGGCAGCGTCGCGTCGTCATTTTGGTCCAAATGTTTAAAAAAAAAAAAGAACGCTGTAGTGTGATGTGCAGCTGTCCATAGGAGGGGCCCATGTCGTGACGTTTATGGCCACGTCAGCTCCCGTTGGACACCACAGTTTTCTAACTAAGTTGTTTTATATCAATATTGTGATTTAAAATATTAATTATAACAGAATGATCCACAGGGGTCAGAGGTTAGAGCTATAGAGATGCACAAGCACTATAGGGCTGATTTAACTTTATCTATCCATTTAAGAAAACACAAATCACAACATCGGATCTAAAGGGGCACTATGGAACATTTCTAGTGAACGTTCCTTCTCGTTTCCATGGAGATGTTATTGTTTAGCCTGGAATGTTCAACAAAATGGCATTAAACTTGGCAATCTCCACAGAGACGAGCCGGCGACACCAAACAATGTACGTAAATGAAATGAAAGATGAGTTAATGCCACTCTGGAACATTTCTGAGACCCTCGTTCAGAAAAGTGACACAGTGCAGCTTTAATGAAGTGAAAGTGAAAGGGTTAATACTTGTCACTTTGAATTATTTTTATTTTTATTTTTACAAATCTGAAAAACTCATCACAACTCTCTCTTCTCTCCTCATATCTTTCTCTCCGGTTGTGGTCCTGATTTAATCAAAAATATAAGAAAATAGCTTTATTTTATTTAAATCATGTGTAAAATATCATAAAAATGTGTTTCTTGTGTAAACTGTGCTGAACTTTTGTACAGAATTCTCCCAGTGTGACGTCATCAGTGTGGTGTTCTTTACTTCCTGTCATTTTCAAGGCACATTTTTCAGCTTTTCTTCACAAATTGTTTCTTGATTTGTGTAAAACTATAATTTATATTTACAACAAGTTTTATTTCACCAAATTAAGTCAAAATTTAAAAAAATTGCAAAAACCTCGTACACACTTTAAGTTTTGTGTGTTTCAGGAAGTGGGCGGATTGTGGGCGGAGTAGATGCGTCAAAAGGGGCGTGGCCGTGGATGGTGTCTCTTCATTGGTCGGGGCGTCATGTGTGTGGGGGCTCTCTGATTGGTGAAGACTGGATCCTGACCGCCGCCCACTGCGTCTATGGGTCTGACCCTTGTTTTGAAATAAAATAAAAGCTTGTACAGTGCGGGAGAAGGGGGATTCGGATACAGCCTGTGCTTTACATTTCCCCTTCTCTGACCTTTGACCTCTGCAGGAAGAACATGCACGTGGAGAGGTGGCACGCACTGCTGGGCCTCACCACCCAATCACAATCCTCTGTACCCGAGGTGCAGTCTCGACCAATCAGACGCATCATCATGCACCCGCTGTATGACCGGCGAATCAAACGCGCTGACATCACCCTGATGCAGCTGCAGGAGCCAGTCAGCTTCAGCGGTTAGTCACATGGGCAGACACTAATCAATCCTGAAACTAGTGATGAAACTAAATCCTTGTTTTTCTCAAGTCTGAACCCTAAAAAAGTCTCATTGACAGGACAGAACCTTTCCTGAATGTCTTTAGAACAATCTGGAGCTGTATCAGATCAAGTATAAGAGGACATAGACTAGTATACGCCCATGGACCTGGTTTAGACCTGGTTTAGACCTGGTTTAGACCAGGACCACTATGGAACCTACAGGACCACTGGGGATTACACAGATATAAGGCCACATGGGAACAGAAAAGAAAGTACTATGATTTAATGTTGAAAATCACATTCTATTGTCTAAAGAAAAAAGTTTTTTTTTATTATCATCGTGGTATCAGAATCGGTATCGAGTATCGAGTCTGTTCCTTAGTGTCGAATCTCTGTATATTGTTATTTTAATAATTTGCAGATTTGTGTATGAAACTATATTTACTATTTAAGTGTCTTAAAGGGTGTCTGTATGTGCTCGCCTCTGCACAGAGCTGCCCTGTCTGTGTTTGTGCTCCCCTCTCCACAGACCTGACCTGTCTCTGTGTGTGCTTGCCTCTCCACAGACCTGACGTGTCTCTGTGTGTGCTTGCCTCTCCACAGAGCTGACGTGTCTCTTCTCTCCACAGATTACGTGCAGCCGGTGTGTCTCCCAGAGGTGGACCCGCCCCCCGGGACTCTCTGCTCCATCACTGGCTGGGGACACTTGTCGAGCGGAGGTGAGAGCCAATCAGAGCGCAGCAGGTATTTGAAGCAGCCAATCAGAGCAGAGAGAGGAGCAGCAGCACAGACAGGAGCAGCAGAGCAGACAGGAGCAGACAGGGTGTAATAGAGTTGTGTGTTTTTCAGGTTCTCTCCCTGATGTTCTGCAGGAGGCTCAGGTTCCTCTGGTTCCTCAGACTCTGTGTCAGGAGCAGCTGCCTCAGTACAACATCTCAGACCTGATGTTGTGCGCAGGACAAGAGGAGGGCGGCACCGACACCTGCCAGGTACAACACCTGCCAAGACCAGATCTGAACTAGGATATATCCTATACATATCTCTGGATATATCTAAAGTGTTAGCCACAGCCAAACAGGAAGTGTGCATGGGCGTGATTTGGCTCCATGGACTCTGGCCTCTGTAACTGCTACTGTCATTCTGAAATGTTGGTCTGAATCCGCTCTACATGATCCTGGGGATTTCATGTCACTATTTCGTCCCAAATCAAGATATGAACATACTTGTGGTTGGAATTCCAAATATGGATCTGGGCTCCAGCCTCGATGAGTTAATTTGGAGCTGAACATTGCAGGTTACATCACACTCTCTCAGAACACTTCTTTATACAGTCTGTGGTCTAGACCAGGGCCAGGTCTGGACCAGGACCTGTCTCAGATCTTGCTCTCACGTGGTGTTTGTGTCTCAGGGCGACTCTGGAGGTCCTCTGATGATCCTGCAGAGCGGTCACTGGACTCAGATCGGTCAGTCACACTTCAGTCGTTTATTCTTCATGTTTTTTATGCTTTAATCATTATTGAAATGCAAACCTAGAGAGGCATGTTCACTGTAAATGCTGCGCTCTGATTGGCTGGTTCAGGTGTGACATCATTCGGCGTCGGCTGTGGAAATCCTCAGAGTCCCGGAGTCTACGCCCGAGTCTCCGCCTTCACTTCCTGGATCGCTCAGACACGACGCTCACACGGCTAAACTACAGCTGTGACCAAAGGACTACAACTCCCACTGCAGCTGTGACCAAAGGACTACAACTCTGCCATGAGGACTACAAATCCCAGGGTCCAGTGTAAATAGTAAATATGTGGTTCCCTGTGGATCCGTCAGACTGTGATGATGTCATTCTCTCAGATGGGGTCAGACTGTGATAAATAGCGAGTATATTTGTATTAGCAAAGCTAAAGGCATGTTTTTATTACACAAACATTTTTTACTGCCCCCTGATATGCTCCTGTCACCCTGATATGCCCGTCACCCTGATATGCCCCTGTCACAGACTGTGCCCTGTTTAAATCCAGACTAAAACTCTTCTTTTCAGATGGGCTTTAACTCTCATGGTGCAGGGACACTATTTGTTTTACTTCCGTTGAATATTTTGCATGTTTTTATATTGTGTTGATTTGTTTGGAAAGCACTTTGGTCTTGTGTGTTGTAAAAGGCACTAGAAATAAAGATTGATACAACATTATAAGTCTTTATATAAAAGCCTCATTCAGGATTTGGTCACAGTGTTATTTATGGGAGAGACTAAATCAAAAGATCATTTTGTGTTCATGAATCTTTTATTGATGAATCTTCACTTGGAAGAACTTTGAAAGACCAATTGTGCTATTAAAATAAACTTGCCTTGTCTTGCCTTTAGAGCGGTGACTCTGTGGTTTGACTCTGGTTTGACTCTGTGGTTTGACTCTGTGGTTTGACTCTGGTTTGACTCTGGTGTGACTCTGTGCTGTGACCATGGTCTGTGTATATAAATGGACATCGCTAACGCACTAGCCGCGAGCCGAGCTTCATTTGACTCGAGCTGAACGCTGTGGGCGACGTCACTCGCTTGGGAACACGTCTTTATACAGTCTGTGGATGAGACTCTGCACATCTGAGATTTAAACCTAAATATTATAAATAATTATAAATAATTTAATTTAAAAAAAAAACCCTCACCTTTAATTTGTGAGTTAAAATGTGACTTTTTACACTCTCCTCTGTGGAACTGTAGAACCAAAGCAGGACTAAACCAGGACTGAACCAGGACTGAACCAGGTCTAACTCAGGACAATCTGAGGTCCTCAGTAGTAAAAGTACTTGTATATATTGAAGTACTGAGTCAGACTACTACTCATGCAGTATTTATTGCAGTAAAATCTTATTCACAGAAAGTGGGCGGAGTAGAAAACACACACGACCTTTGACCCTGATCGGCTGACGGGGTCATTTCCACGGCAACGAGATTCCAGGAAGCCGCCGTCTGATTGGTCGACGCAGGAGAGAGACATCTGATTGGCTGACGCACGGAACAGCTCTTATTCCATGATTATAGAATTTATTCACAATAATAATAATTATTTAATTATAATATATTAAATCTAAATATCTGTTATCAGCTCCTCAGGTCCTCAGCAGCCCGTCAGTTCCGACCTGCAACCACAGAGCACAGGGTCAACTTTACACAAGAAAACCAGGACTGAACCAGGACCAAACCAGAACTAAACCAGGAATTTGTACCTCTGTTCCCATGTGTTCTTATATGTGTGTAATCCTCAGTGGTCCTGTAGGTCCCATAGTGGTCCATGGGTGTATACTAGTCTATGTGCTCTTATACTTGTTCTGATACAGCTCAGGATCATTCTTAAGACATTCAGGAAAGGTTCATTTCTGTCCGGTCAATGGGACTTTTTTTAGGATCCAGACCTGCCAAAAATGAGGATCTAGTTTCAATACCAGTTTTAGTATCGTGTCTGATTTTTGAAACTTTTGACATGCCTCTCATAAATGTGGTCTGATTTGTTCTTAGACATTCAAAAAAATGCATGATTTAAAGAGAGTTTGTGAACTGCAGTTTTAGTGGTATTAAAATGGTTTTATAAATGACTCAAATCTAAACTCAGACGAATCATTGTAATCCCTCAGTCGTCCAGGAGGGGGCCTCAGCACACTGGTCAATATGAGTTTAAAATTTTAACCTTTGACATTTGTCTGTCTGTCTCTCAAATGCTGTGATTAAGTCATTCAGACTAAACTCACACAGATGTTTATGTTCACTGTAGGGATGCACTGATCCGATACTGGTATCAAGTATCAGCGCCAATACTGAAAGATTTGCTGGATCGGATATCAGATTCCAGATATTCTGTTTGGACATATACAGTGATGTATTGAAACATTACATTACATTACAATAGTCTCATGTTTGACATTTGATTTATTATTTACAGTTGTTCTGTGGTTACTTCAGAGATTCAGCACAGCTCCATCACATGTGGGTCAGTTTGGCCTTATTGTATTTTAGTTTAAATGAAACAAATGCTGTTTTCAGCCTCTGCTCTGGGATCGGTTCATATTGACAGATATTTAAAGCTATAGTATTGAAATTGGTATTAGAACTGAAAAAGCTGGACCAGTGCGTCCTGAGGTCACTGCTGTGGTTTCTGTGACGTTCAAGTGTGAGTGCTGAGCCAAACCGTGTGTGCAAAGCTCCTGTATCACACCGAACTGACTCTGAGCTTTAAACCCTGTTCCAACACTGTTCCCTCGTCAAAAACACCTGCAGTTGTGTTTGTTTCATTCACATGTTTGAGGAACTCTTGATTATTATTCTGTCTAAATCTCCAAAGCTCCAAACGCTCTGTTCCACCTTGTGATGTCATGAAGTGGTAGTTTTCAAGTGAACAGCTCCTTTTACCTTTAGTTCAGTAGTAGATCGGCAATTCCAGGACTGAAATGATCCAAATGATTCTAGTGAAGGTGTGTGGAGTTTAAAAACACAGTGGAGCCCTTATTGTATTACCACCTGACATCACAAGGTAAAAGAGTGTTCTCTGTTTGAGAGCCTAAATCTGCAGAGTTTGTGTTAAACGTGTGCGAATGAAACAAAACACAACTCCAGGTCTGTTTGTGACGAGGAAACGACATTAGAACAGATCAGAAAATAGTGTCACATGGGACATTTAAAAATAAACAGGACTAAACCTCCTCTCATAAAATATGTTAAATGAGCCAAACTCTAGGTTTGGTCCCAAAAACAGGTCCAAACCAGAACTAAAACCAGGACTTAAAAAGGTCTAAACCAGAATTAAACCAGGACTAAGTGGGGACTTAACCAGGACCAAAGTAGGACTAAACCAGGACTAAGCTGGGACTTGAGAGAGGAGGGTGAGGAGAGGGGAGCGGATTTGTGGAGGAAGTGGAGGAGGGGGTAAATTACAACAGGGGTAAAAAGGAAATAAAATGGGGGTAAAATAAAGAAGGAGGTAAAATGGAGGAGGAGAAGGTAAAATGGAAGAGGATGAGGAAGAGGGGATAAAATGGAGAAGGAGGTAAAATGAAGGAGGTGGAGGGGGTAAAATGGAGGATGCGTTTTCCGTCTGTTTGCAGCAGAAAAGTGAAAAGGCAGAGACACAAAAAAGATTCACAACATTTTATTTAACAACAGTTTCAACATTTACACAAGTTCTGTTCTGCAAACAGAGGGAGAACATCCGGGCCAAACCGGGCCACACCAGGCCAGAACCTCAGTCCAACTCTGTCCAACAGTTCAACAGTCCTTAGACCTAACCCAGGTCAAAGGAGGACCGGGTCAAAGGAGGACAGGGCAGAGGGGTGGGTCTAATGTTCTATTTCTGTTTCGTTTTTTTACTTAAATAAAAGAGTGAACTGAAAAGTGAGTCACAGTAAACTGGATCCAGACCAGGACTAAGCCAGGACTAAGCCAGGACTAAGCCAAGACTAAGCGAGATCTGTGGACGAGTTTGGCACTAAAGTAAGTTCAACTGAGAGAAAACATGGCACAAGAAATCATTCTGCAAACCAGGACCAGACCAGAATCAGGCCTCAGACCAGAACCAGGTCTAAGGACAAACATTTACAGCAGTTTACAGTTTACAGTTCCCAGGATGCACCAGGCCTTTAGGTCCTCACTCACCGTTTCCCACGAGGCCACAGGAGCGCTGCACAAAATGGCCGCTGCTCCCATGTTTTTATTTATTTTTAAAAATTTTGTTTTGCTTTCTCCCAGAGCTCAGTGCGTTTAGCTTCAGTTGCGTGTTAGCGTCGTTGCTACGTCTCAAACTGCGTGATGAGCGCTCGCACTTCGGGCGTGAGCTGTTTAGCGGCGCTGGCAGCTTCGGCAATGGCGCGGCGGTACGGCCCACGGCGTTTCCTGTCGAATCGCGCCTGAAACGTCTCGAGAAACGGCGAAGTGAGACTCAGCGCCAACACAGATGTGGTCCTGGAGCCGAACCACGCCACGCGCACTTCCTGTTTCACAGCCCCACCCGCATCTCCACGGCGACACACCGTCAGTGACAGCACGCGTGCCGGCCACCACGGGAACCCAGCAATCTTCGCCCACACGATGTCCCCCACACAAACGCAGCGCCCGTCTGCACCCACGCACTTGGGCACCGCGCGAGACTGCGCCATTCTAGACTCTGGTCTAGACTCGGGTCTCGGGTCTGGTTTAGACTCAGGTCTCGGGTCTGGTCTAGGCTCGGGTCTCGGGTCTGGTCTAGACTCGGGTCTCGGGTCTGGTCTAGACTCGGGTCTCGGGTCTGGTCTAAGGCCTGGACTCTCCGATAGCTTTGGTTTCTTCTCAGAGACCTCAGGTTCTGGTCCCTCAGTTTTACAGACAGACTTTGTGCTGGACCGGGTGCTGCGCTGGGACTGTTCTGAGGCCCGAGACCCGGATCTAGACCGAGACCTGGACTCAGGGGAAGAGGCTGGAGACGAGGGCCTGGAGTCCACCACAGAGCCAGACCGAGACGGAGACTGAGACGGGGACTTAGACCGGGACCGAGACGGGGACTTAGACTGGGACCGGACTGTAGGGTCTGAACTGTCCTTCGACCCGGATTCCGGGAAGAAGTCCATCGGCTCGGGCTCGATATCTGTTACGGTTCTGTTTTCAGGTTCATGATCTGATTTAAAGGATTCGGGATTGTAACCAGATTCTGGAAGACTAGAGTTGGATTTAGCAGGACTACAGCCAGACTCCGGACCAGGACTGGACCTGGACTCCGGACCAGGACTGAACCTGGACTCCGGACCAGGACTGGACCTGGACCTGGACTCCGGACCAGGACCAGGACTGGACCTGGACCTGGACCTGGACTCCGGACCAGGACCAGGACTGGACCTGGACTCCGGACCAGGACTAGACATGGACTGGACCTGTGAACCGTCCATAGACACAACGATCACTGCTGCATCTAGACTGAAGTTTGTCTCAGACTCTTGGTCTGGTTCTGATCCAGTTCTGGGTCTCAGGTCTTGGTCAGTTTCTGATTCAGGTCTGGGTCTCGGGTCTTGGTCAGGTTCTGATCCAGGTCTGGGTCTCGGGTCTTGGTTAGGTTCAGTCTCTCTGATTTGAGCTCCTATTTCTGACCTTTCCTCACAGACAGACTTTGCCTCAATTGGGTTCATTTTTGGTTCTAGTTTTGGGTCTAGTCCTGGTTTAGTCCGGTACCTGTCCTGGCCTGGTTGAGTCTGGTCTGAATCTGGGTCACACCAGCCGATAAAATCCAGGTCGAAGTCCCGGGTTGGTCTGGGGAAGACCTGTTTGCGTCGGCTGCGTGAGGGGGAGGGGCTGAGGGGAAGAGCTGGACTAGAGTCTGGATCCGAACAGGACCGAGACTCGGGTTCGGGTTTAGGATCTCGTTTAGGGTCTTCCTGAGACTGGTCTGGGCCCTGGTCTAATAAGGTCTTAGTCCTGTTTGCTGACTCTGGTCTACACTGGGATTTGATTTCGGGTTTTCTGTCTGGTTCTGGATTCTGTTTGGAATTTGGGTCCTTCCGCTCAGTTCTGGGCTCAGTCCTGGTCACAGTTCTGGTCTCAGGTTTAATCCGTGGTTTAGTTCCTGGTTTAGACCCAGGTCTAACCTCCTGTCTGCTCTGAAGTCTACTCTGCAGTCTGCTGGGGGTCTTAGTCTGGACTTTGGGGTTCTTGTTGGTCCGCTGAGGTCCTGGGTCTAGTCCGGGTCTGGGTCTGGTCTTAGGGGGAGGGGGGGGCTCCGGTTCTGTTCGGTACCTGTGTGGCTTTAGTCGGATTCTGGGCGGAGACAGAGCCGAGGAGATCCTCCGTGTCAGAACCCTGGTCCCAGCCGAGGCTCCAGAGGCCGGGTTAGACCTGAGACCGGAGCCGGACCTGAGACCGGAGCCGGACCTGAGGGTGCTGGAGCGGGCGGGCTCTCTGTCTCTGTTGCGGGGGTCTCTGGTGTGGTTGGCGTTGGCGGCGCTGGAGGTGGTCTGAGGTCGTCGGGGAGCGGGGTTAGGGGCTGTGGCTCCTCCCCCTGGCGTTCTGGGCGCGTCCCGACGCGGCCGCGGGGGGCGGGAGTCGTCACAGCGCAGACGTTTCACTTCAGTGGGCAGGTTTTCGTCCAGGGGCTCAGGGTTGGGGCGGCGGCGCGTCGAGGGGGCGGGTCTGGGGCCAGCCACGCCCTTGCACCTGTCGCACAGCACTTGTCGGGGGCGGAGCCGCACTAACATGCAGGTGGGCTCCTCGCTGTTGCCATAGCGACGGCGGGAGCGTTTGATTCGTCGAGGAGGAGGCTGAGGCAGGCTTTGGTGATATGTGTCTCTGAGGAACAGCGGAGGAGGATAGGGCGCCCCCTGGTGGAACAGAGGGGTTAGAGCCGGGTCAGGAGGCGAGGTTTCAGCTGCGGCAGGGGGCGGGGCATCTGTGGCAGGGGGCGGGGCCGGGACATGACGCCGCGACACCTCTCTCCGAGCGGGAAATGTAGTGATGGGGATTCCATACGGGCCGAACCTGCAGCAGAGAGAGGGGAGAGACACACACACACATTATACACGGGGTGGGCCAAATATCGATTACAGTATCGTATCGGCCATATCCATGCCCATTCTGGCCGATATCGATACTCAACACCAATATTTCATATGCTTCATTCACTGTGTGCCCTGAACAGACTCATGATAGACTCATGATAATGTGTGGCATGTTACACAACATGCCACACATTACATACACACATTATTTTACACCCCAGTCAAATACAGTGTGTTTATTTTTACAAAAGTGAAAATTTAATTTGTAATTGTTGCTTTCACTTAGAGACACTCTCGTGAGATATGGATTTTGTTTTGAGCAGATAACTCATATGGGCCCATCCCTAGTTCTAAATCAGGCCCGACCTCTGCCCGTTTGTCATGAGCTAAGATTTAGAGGAGAGAATCACTAGAATATGCCAGATTTCATAAAACATTAAAGATTCACTGCGCAACATTCTGCAACATTCCATCATCAGGTGGTGGACCCTCCGCTGTGTTGTTGCTTTGTCTCGAATGTGCCATTGTATAGATTAAACCTACCTACCTCTTCTCTCAAAAAACAAAAAAACAAAAAAAAAACACCCTGTTCCACCTTATGATGTCATGTGGTAATACAGAAAGTGCACCACTGTGTTTTTAAACTCCACACACCTTCACTGGAATCATTTGGATCATTTCAGCCCTGGAATTGGAAAAGGTAAAAGGAGCTGTGAACTTTAAAACTACCACTTCACGACATCATAGAGCGTTTTTGTGTTGTCCAATTTGTTGTCCAAATATGTTTTAGTCTAATGTTTTGTTATATTTAACATCCTAAATGTAAGAAAAGCTCATTATTTGTATAATAAACATTTGATTTAACTGGGTAAGGCCTTGGGTAATCCCTTATAAAAGTGCATGTTCACGTATGTGGCCATACCAGCTTGTCAAAGCCCTATCTCCTCAGATCTCAGAAGCTCAGCAGGGCCGGGCCTGGTCAGGACTTGGATGGGAGACCGGTGGAAATACCAGGTGCCACAATGGGGCACCAGTGGCAAAAACTGTTGTTGTGTCCTTAGGCAAGACACTTCACCCACATTGTCTAGTATGAAAGAGGAGTGTGCATGAGTGTTGGTGGTGGTCGATTGATTGGCAGTCTCATTTCCGTCAGTCTGCCCCAGTGTAGCTGTAGCTACAGTAGTAGCTTATCACCAAGTGTGGAGTGAATGAAGAATGATCTGTAAAGCACTTTGGGTGTCAGGAAAGGTGCTGTATAAATGCAATGATTAATTAATTCTAAACTATCAAATTAAATTATACTGTATATTATGATGCATCATAAAGCAGATTAAACACGTTTACCTGGGTCCTTCGTATTGTAACTGTTAAGATTATTAAATACTAAAAATACCAGGGCTGTTTACCTACAGGCGGAGGCATGAGCACCCCCTTTATAATTATTAAATATATTATTATTTATTATACACACTAGGGTTTACCGTTTACCTGCGAGACAGGTCCATGAGGACCCCGGAGAACACCTTGTGTCCCACGCGGAAAGACACCACGAGCGCGTCGTCGATCACGTGATCCAAAGAGACCCGCACCTGTGTCCCGGGCCGCAGCTCCGGACCGGACTCTGTCCCTGGGGGTTCCACGGAGTCCTGAACGGGGTCCTGAGCGCTGCTTGCGGCCTGCTGCTCGCGGTCCTCCCCGCTGTCCTCTCCGGGCTCCCGCAGCGCCGTAAAGCGCGAGGCCGCGGGCTCGGTCCGGTCCGGGCTGCCGGTCATAGTCCTCTCGGTACAGGCGCGGTCGGGGCCGTTGGGTTGGCCCAGAGATAGTCCGGCCTCCGGAGCCTCCGGAGCCTCAGGGGCCGCGGGCAGAGACAACGGGGACACGGCGGACTGCACCGGGTCCTGCTCCGCCCCGGGGGCAGAGTCCCGCAGTAGCGGCGGGAGTTCGGGCTGCTCTGCGCGGGGAGAGAACGGGGCAGAGTCGTGGCTCTGGAGCTCGACGTTAGCATTAGCCTCTGAGCTAACAGGAGCCGCGGTAACATGGCGCCTGTCTTCGTCCTTGTCGCTGAAGGCGACGCAGAGGCGAGGCCCGGACGGCTCGGGCAGCAGCAGCGGGAGGCCCGGGCCGGAGCAGGCCGGGTCCGGAGGTCTGGGTTCGGGGGGAGAAACTGTCGGAACCGCAGCAGCTCCGGGCTCGCGGGCCACGGCCGCCATTTTGTTCCGCTGTGATGCGGAGCGGCGCGAGGCCCCGCCCTCTGTGACCGCGGCACTGCGCAGACAGGCTCCTATTGGATAAAGGAGCTGTCCATCAAAGGCAGCGCGCAGAGCTTGCGCTGTAATTGGCTGTTTCTGACGCAGCGAGGAGTCAGTTTGTTTTAGAACAAAAACATCTGTTTTTTATCAACAAGAATCATCAGTATCAGCAAAAACCGGCCCCGGGTCTGAGTCCCGGGTCCCTGTATGTCTGCGGCTCCAGGGGGCCTCTGGTGACCGCACTAAAGCATGATATGAGAATAACACACTAAAGGCCTGTGACAATAACACGGTCAAATCACAAGACTCACTTTCAAAATAAATAATATACCACAAAAACAATGAGAACACAATGACTGTATAAACCAGGACTAAAGCGTAAACCTGGACTCTACTAGGACTAAACCAGGTATAAACAGGAGTTAAACACCTATGACTGAACAAAGCTGTGGATCTGTAGTACTTAGTCTGACTGTACTGTTAAACTGCAGTACTAGGCCTACGTACTATCAGAGTGCAGTAGCAGTAAAGTCCTGGAGATGTTAATGATCTTCAGACAACTCCACAGCTCCTGTCTGCTCCTGTCTTGTCCCCCTCCTTCTCTCTCCCAGTTCTGCTCCTGTCTGCTCCTGTCAGTACTCCTTGTCTCACACACCTCCCTCTTCCTTCAGAGCACCTTTAGACTGGACTAGTGCAGAATGCCAGAGTCTCAGGTAAGACTTTAAACAATAAGAATAATCTATATATAATAATAATCTAATGTTTAAAACCAGATGATCAAACAAACAGTGTGAACGCTGTGATTGGTTCAGGCTCCTGTCATTCATCAGAAGGCGGGTCTCATAAAAAACTGTAAAATATTTCAGATTTTCCAGAACCAGGTCAGAGCCTCTCATGAGTTTAAGCCTCGTCTCTTTATAGACTGTTGTGTTTGTTATTGCCCCAATGACAGGGAGGGCATCCATCTTAAAATCCCTCTAACTGTTTAAAGAAAGACCAAACGAGGGAAGTTGAATCTGAGATAAACTTTGACCTTATTATTCTGATGTTAATAATTATCTTTGTACAAGGTCAGCAAAGTCAGGATCAGGAGACGATCTGAGGAAAAACACGTTTTCATAATTTAAAGCTCATTCTGAGACTTTTGTCTTTTCAACGTTTTATAAAGTAATAAACTCTGAGTGAGCAGCAGTAACTAACTGTGAGGTCACTGATTAAAGGCCTGAACCTGAGACTGGACCAGGACTAAACCTGGACTAAACCAGAACTAAACTAGGTCTAAACCAGGATTTAACCAGGACTAAACCAGGTTTAAAACAGGTCTAAACCAGGTCTAAACCAGGACTAAAGTGTGTCTAAACCAGGACTAAACCAGAACTAAACCAGAACTAAACCAGAACTAAACCAGGACTAATCCTGGACTAAAGCAGGACTAAACCAGGACTATACCTGGACTATACCTGGACTAAACCAGGACTAAGCCAGGTCATATCTGCATGTCTGACCTTAATAATATTAATATTTCTAGGACTTTGAACTAACCTAGTTTCCTCTGTCCAATCAGAGCCCAGAAGAAAAATCTCATCAACCAATGGGAGCACAGCGAGGTCATCGTCAGCCAATGGGAGCAGAGAAGGCCGACACAGGGATGATCTACACCATCGAGGACGTGCCGCCCTGGTACCTGTGTGTGCTACTGGGTCTGCAGGTGAGGGAGGGCATCTGACACAGGGAGGGCATCTGAACTATGAAACTGCAGTTGAGGCTCTGATAATAAAAGATAGTCATACACAACCTTCTGTCTGTTTCTTGCCTCACCTGTCTGGCATGCCTCACCTGTCTCACCTGTCTCCCCTGTCGCAGCATTACCTGACGTGTTTCTCGGGCACGGTGGCGGTCCCGTTCCTATTGGCCGAGGCCATGTGTGTGGGGCGGGACCAGAGCACCATCAGTCAGCTCATTGGAACCATCTTCACCACGGTCGGGATAACCACTCTGATACAGACCACACTGGGCATCAGGCGAGTCCTGCTTTAGACCAGGTTTAGTCCTGGTTTAGTCTTGTTTGGTCCTGGTTCATTTGTGGTTTAGTCATGGTTCAGTTCTGGTTTAGACCTGGTTTAGTTCTGGTTTAGTCCTGGTTCATGTTCTTATTGTTGCTCCTCAGACTTCCTCTGTTCCAGGCCTCGGCCTTCGCCTTCCTCATCCCGGCCCAGGCCATCCTCAGCCTGGACCGATGGAAGTGTCCCCCAGAAGGTCTGGACCAGGACTAAAACAGGACTAAAACAGGACTGAACCAGGACTGGACCAGGACTGAACCACGACTAAATCAGGACTAAACCTGGTCTGAATCAGGTCTAAACCAGGACTGAAGCAGGACCAAACCAGGACTAATCCAGGACCAAACCAAGACTAAACCAGGACTGAACCAGGACTGAACCACGACTGAACCACGACTGAACCAGGACTGAAACAGGACCATTCTAAAGTCTGGTTCCGTTCCAGAGGAGATCTATGGAAACTGGACTCTGCCCCTGAACACGAGTCACATCTGGCACCCGCGGATCCGGGAGGTAAAAGCACTGCAGTACAAATACTTTACAGTACTGCAATACAAATACTTTACAGTAGTGAAGAAAGGGTGCCCCAAAGTATTATCTGTTACATAAGGGTGAGTTGTGCAGTTGTAGGGAGTATTATCTGTTACATAAGGGTGAGTTGTGCAGTTGTAGGGAGTATTATCTGTTACATAAGGGTGAGTTGTGCAGTTGTAGGGAGTATTATCTGTTACATAAGGGTGAGTTGTGCAGTTGTAGGGAGTATTATCTGTTACATAAGGGTGAGTTGTTATACAGTTGTAGGGAGTATTATCTGTTACATAACGGTGAGTTGTTGTACAGTTGTAGGGAGTATTATCTGTTATATAAGGGTGAGTTGTCGTACAGTTGTAAGGAGTATTATCTGTTTAAACCCTCTCTCTCATCTGATTGGCTCAGATCCAGGGCGCCATCATTGCGTCCAGCCTGACGGAGGTTGTGATTGGTGCGTTGGGACTTCCTGGCCTGATGCTGCGTTTCATTGGTCCTTTGACCATCGCCCCCACGGTGTCTCTGATTGGCCTGAGCGTCTTCAGCACGGCCGGAGAGAGGGCGGGGTCTCACTGGGGCCTGTCTGCTCTGTACGTAACACACAGAGACAGAGACACACACAGACAGAGACACACACAGAGACACAGAGACAGACACACACACAGACAGAGACACACAGACAGAGACAGAGATAGAGACAGAGACACACACAGACAGAGACACACAGACAGAGACACACACAGAGACACAGAGACAGACACACACACAGACAGAGACACACAGACAGAGACAGAGATAGAGACAGAGACACACACAGACAGAGACACACACAGAGACACAGAGACAGACACACACACAGACAGAGACACACAGACAGAGACACACACAGAGACAGAGACACACAGAGACAGAGACACACACAGAGACACAGAGACAGACACACACACAGACAGAGACACACAGACAGAGATAGAGACAGAGACACACACAGAGACACAGAGACAGACACACACACAGAGACAGAGACACACACAGAGACACAGAGACAGACACACACACAGAGACAGAGACACACACAGAGACACAGAGACAGAGACACACACAGAGACAGACACACACACAGAGACAGAGACACACACAGAGACAGAGACACACACAGAGACACAGAGACAGACACACACACACAGAGACAGAGACACACACAGAGACAGAGACACACACACACACACACAGACAGAAACACACACAGAGACACACACACAGAGATACAGAGACACACACAGAGACAGAGGCACAGAGACATAGACATACACACACATGCACACACAGATAGTAGTAGTAGTATAAGTAGCAATAGTACTATTAGTAGTAGTAGTAATAGTAGTAGTACTTCATGTACTTGCAGGTGTATCCTCCTGATCCTTCTCTTCGCTCAGTACCTGCGCTCCATCTCTCTGCCCGTCCCCGTCTACAGGCCCAAGAAAGGACTGTCCTCCACCAGAGTCCACGTCTTCAAGATGTTCCCCGTGAGTCCCCAAGTCCTGGTCTAGTCCTGATTTAGTCCTGGTTTAGTCCTGGTTTAGACCTGGTTTAGTCCTGGGTTAGTCCTGGGTTAGTCCTGGGTTAGACCGCTTTAGACCTGCTTTAGTCTAGTCCTGGTTTAGTCCAGGTTTAGTTCTGGTTTAGTCTTGTGATGGTGCTGGCCTTGTAATTTTTTATTTTATTTGGTGATTCTAAATCTTACAGAAAAGGACAAATGTCTTTTATTTCAGATTATTTTAACGATCCTGCTGCTCTTTTATATTTCATTTAATCTTTTATTTTTTCTCAGATTATTTTGGCGATCCTTTTGGTGTGGTTGCTGTGTTACGTCATGACCCTGACCGACCTCTTGCCCTCTGACCCCGGTCGCTATGGTCACCGCGCCCGGACCGATGCCCGTGGTGACATCATCAGCTCGGCACCGTGGATACGAGTGCCCTACCCCTGTGAGCCAATCAGAGCGCAGCACACATTCAAACTGTCCAATCAGAGCAGTGTTTACCAAACTGGTTCAGCTACAGTTTAGACCCACTTTAGTCCTGGTTTAGACTTGGTTTACACCTGGTTTAGACCTGGTTTAGCCCTGGTTTACACCTGGTTTAGCCCTGGTTTACACCTGGTTTAGACCTGGTTTACACCTGGTTTAGACCTGGCTTACACTTTGGGTTGGACCTGGGGTTAGGCTGTGGCCCTTTAGCGGTGAGGTTGCTGGTTCTATGCCCTCTGTCCCTCAGGTCAGTGGGGTTTGCCCGTCTTCACTGTGGCAGGTTTTCTGGGGATGATGAGTGCGACTCTCTCTGGGATTGTGGAATCTATCGGAGATTATTACGCCTGTGCACGCCTGTCCGGAGCCCCGCCCCCTCCCGTGCACGCCATCAACAGGTGAGCTCCATCCCTGTCACTAAGCCTCGGCCCTGTCAGTCCTTCAGGTTTGGGTCACACTTTATTTAAAAGTGATTTAAAGAGCAGATTTTCAGGAGTCTGTCCAGTTTAGGAGTTTGATTTTCAGATCAGCTTCATATTCGTGTGTTTGTGTTTGTGTGTGTGTGTGTGTGTGTGTGTGTGTATGTGTGTGTGTGTGTGTGTGTGTGTTTGTTTGTTTGTTTGTTTGTGGGTGTGTGTGTGTGTTTGTTTGTTTGTTTGTTTGTTTGTTTGTGGGTGGGTGTGTGTGTGTGTGTGTGTTTGTTTGTTTGTTTGTTTGTGGGTGTGTGTGTGTGTGTGTGTGTGTGTTTGTTTGTTTGTTTGTTTGTTTGTTTGTGGGTGTGTGTGTGTGTTTGTTTGTTTGTTTGTTTGTTTGTGGGTGTGTGTGTGTGTGTGTGTTTGTTTGTTTGTTTGTTTGTTTGTGGGTGTGTGTGTGTGTGTGTGTTTGTGTTTCTGTTTCAGAGGGATCTTCACTGAGGGTGTGTGCTGTATCATCGCCGGGTTATTGGGGACAGGGAACGGCTCCACCTCCTCCAGCCCAAACATCGGGGTCCTGGGCATCACCAAGGTCAGAGGTCACATTGGGGTCACACAGGGGTCGGACTGGGGCCACAGTTTCTGCACAGACCCCAGAGTTCAAACACTGGTGGCCAGTCTAACACGAGGTCACTCAGGCTGTACTCACTCTGGTCTCTGGGCTGGTCTAAACCCTGGTCTCTGGTCTGGTCTCTGGGCCGGTCTCTGGTCTGGTCTAAACCCTGGTTTCTGGTCTGGTCTCTGGGCCGGTCTCTGGTCTGGTCTAAACCCTGGTCTCTGGTCTGGTCTCTGTGCCGGTCTCTGGTCCGGTCTAAACCCTGGTCTCTGGTCTGATCTCAGGTTGGCAGTCGGCGTGTGGTCCAGTACGGGGCTGGGATCATGTTCCTTCTCGGGGCTGTGGGGAAGTTCACTGCGCTTTTTGCCTCGTTACCAGATCCCATCCTCGGCGGCATGTTCTGCACCCTGTTCGGTAAGTCCTGGTCTAGTCCTGGTTCAGTCCTGGTCTAGTCCTAGTCCAGTCCTCGTTCAGTCCTGGTCCAGTCCTGGTTCAGTCCTGGTTCTGTTTCAGGGATGATCACGGCGGTGGGATTGTCTAATCTTCAGCTCGTGGATTTAAATTCGAGCAGAAACCTTTTCGTTTTGGGGTTCTCGATGTTCTTTGGCCTCACACTGCCCACCTACCTGGACTCACACCCGGACTGCATCCAAACCGGTACGCCAGATGCCCTCCCACTGCATCCTCTGTGTCCTCTGAGCCAGATGCCCTCCCCATGTGTGTGTGTGTGTGTGTGTGTGTGTGTGTGTGTGTGTCAGATGCCCTCCTACTGTGTCCTGGATGCCCTCGTGTGTCAGATGCCCTCCCCATGTGTGTGTCAGATGTGTCAGATGCCCTCCTGTCCTCTTGCTTTCAGGAGTTCTGGAGTTGGACCAGATCCTGACCGTGCTGCTGTCCACTGAGATGTTCGTTGGAGGATTCCTCGCCTTTTGCCTCGACAACACTATACCTGGTAACCATAGCAACAACGGCCCTGATAACCATAGCAACTCACCTGAGCTCAGGTTTAATACTTCAGACAGAATGAGCTCCATGTTCCAGTGTGGGTTAAGGTTCTGACCCCAGATTCAGTCCTGGTTTAGTCTTGGTTTTAGTCCTGGTTTTAGTCCTGGTTCTGTCCCGCTCCTGTCCCGGTTCTGTGCTTTAGGATCTCTGGATGAGTGGGGTCTGGTTCAGTCCCGTTTCACTCCTGGTTTAGTTCTGGTTCAGTCCTGGTTGAGTCTCGTTTTAGTTCCGGTTCTGACCCAGTTCTGTGTTTTAGGGTCTCTGGAGGAGCGGGGGCTCATTCACTGGGCCTCCTCATCTGGTTCTGGATCTTCTTCGTCATACGACTTTCCGTTTGGAATGAACCTGATCCAGAAAGTTCCAGCCCTGAGCCTAGTCCCCGTCTGTCCCACATTCACAGGCTTCAGGAGGACCACAAGAGACCAGGGCCTAGACCAGGATCTAGACCAAGACCAGGACCAGGTCTGGACCAGAGTCTGACACAAAGAAACACGGAAAACACCAACCAAAGACCTAACCTAAAGCACACTCAGACTACTCCTTCAGCCAAGACCCGACCAGAATCCAAGCTCAGACCTGGTCCACTGCTCCTGACTGGTGCGACACGGGAGGGCAGGTGCAGAGGGCAGGTGCAAAGGGCAGGTTTAGTTAGGGGTTGGCGATGTGGTGATAAAAATTGAATCGTCTAGTCCGTGTCACTGTTTCGTAAATTGATCGTATTGTGATTAAGCCTTTTTCACCCTCTCCTCCTATTGGTCAGGTTTCGCAATGCTCTGAGTGACAGGTGGATCTAACCAATCACAGTGAAGTGTGGATTCTCAGAAGAAGCAGATGACTTTAGCTACCTCTTCAAGGCTGGATGCAGAGTTTACATCATAAATCATAAAAACCCAAGCGCATGTAGAGCAGGTTCAGCCTGACAGTAGAGAGAGTACTCAGTTTTGTTACTTAAGTAAAAGTACAGATACCGGAGCAAAAAAATACCAAAGTAAAAGTATCATATGAAAAAAATCTACTTAAGTAAAAGCATTAAAGTACCCATTTAAAAATGTACATATTTTGAGCCCTTAGTAAAAAAAAAAACAAAAAAAAAAAAAACTATCAGGTTTTTTTTTTTCTTTGTATATTTGTGTTTTCTCAAATTATGAATGTGTTAAAAATAAACCCTCAGCCTTTTCAGCAGGTCTCAAACTATAATAAAAAAAGACTTTAACTTTTCAGTCCTGTTCAAAAATGTAGTGGAGTAGAAAGTACAGATATCTGCTCTCAAACGCAGTGAAGTAAAAGTAAAAAGTATCCACTGTAAAATGTACTTAAGTACAGATACCTCAAATGTTTGGAACACAGCGGATAGAGGGTTAGCTATGGCTGCGTCTCATTTCTCTTTCCTCGCTTCCTTTTCCTTGATTCCTCTCCTCGATCCTCCATTTTTCATCTGTAATTCAAATGTGTCATATTAAGTGTTTTCAAAAAAAAAAAACACGGAGTGAAGGAGTAAACCTGAGGGAGGCTTCAGGAGCAACACCAGAGAAAAGAATCAAACTTTCTTGGTCTGAGTGAGTTTAGATCTTCTCTCCTCCCTGTGTCTCCTCTGTGGGCGGGACTTCCTCACCCACTTCCTGCAAAATCAAGGAGAAGGAAGCGAGGAAAGAGAAATGAGACGTGGCCTATGTCCAGAGAGATGTACGGTCTCTGCCCACCCCTAACCCCTGACCCCTGACCCATAACCCTGCACCTGCGTTTAGCTTGAGCTGAAAAAGAGACAGGGACAGACAGGTGCAGGTTCTCCATCCTCAAATCTGCTCCTCGTCAGCATCTCTTTTTTTTTTTTGTTAAAAAAAAATGTCTGTTTCAAATCTGTTGTCTTTAATTCATCCGTTTTGTGTTTTTACATATTTCTGTTGTATTTCTGTTGAAAACATGAATAAAACACGATGTGACAGTAAGAGAGTGTATGTCTCCTCTACTGCCACAGGGGGGCGCACTCAGTTACTTTTACATTACTTTTTAAAGGTCCAATATCACACAAACTGACTCCTGTGAGCTTTAAGTCATGTTATAATGTTGTTTCCTCCTCAAAAACAGACCTGGAGTTGTGTTTGTTTCATTCACATGTTTGAGTAACTCTTTATTATTAGTCTGTCTACATCTACAAAGCTCAATATGTTCCATTCCACCTTGTGATGTCATTTAGGGTTTTTATTGGACCACACAGCAGACGGGGCGGGGTCAGAGGTTTTTATTGGACGTTTCACTTTTAAACACATTTCATCAACACGTTTCATTAATAACACATTTTACACTGATCAATATTGTACAAATCTGTAAGCCTAAATAAAGTCTTCAGTACTTCGGCCTCTTCACGTCCACCCTGAGGAAACCAACAAGGAAGCAAGGGAAGGAAACAAGGAGAGGAGTGAAGGGGAGGAGAGAAGGAGACAAGCGAAGGAGACAAGGAGAGGAGAGGAGGCAAAAGAATGAGATGAGGAAACAAGGGAAGGAGATAAGGAAACAAGGGAAGGAGACAAGGGAAGAGACGAGGGAAGGAGAAAAGGGAATGAGACGAGGAAACAAGGGAAGGAGACAAGGAGGCAAGGGAAGGAAAGGTGGAAACAAGGGAGGGAGACAAGGGAAGGAGATGAGGGAAGGAGGCAAGGAGAGAACAGAAGTAGAAGAAGGAAGGAGACGAGAAGGCAAGGGAAGGAGACAAAAGAAGGAGACAAGGAGGAGAGGAGAGAGTTGTGATGAGTCAAACAGATAAACTGATGGTACATTTGTTTTTCAGATTTGTAAAAATAAAATTAACAAAAGTGACGATTATCGACCCTTTCACTTTATTAAAGCTGCAATGTGACACTTTTCTGGACCACGGTCTCATAAATGTTCCAGAGTGTGGCATTAACTCCTCTTTAATTTCAGTATCCTAAACGTGTCATCTGAGTTGTGACTGATCGAGACTCACCCGTCCGCCTCCATCTTCTTCCTCTTCTCAATGATCTGGAAAAAAAAAAAAAATTAAATAAAAAGGCCACCAAGGACCAAGGTTTGGACTTCAGACAGAACCGGGTCTATCTGGGTCTAAACCAGGACTAAAGCTGGACTAAACCAGGTCTAAACCAACACTAAACCAGGACTAAAGCTGGTCTAGGCCAGGACTAAACTGGGTCTAAACCAGGCCTAAACCAGGCCTAAACCAGGACTACATCAGGTCTAAACCCGGTCTTAAGCGGGTCCAAACTCACAGCACTGATCTTCTTCCACTGTCGGTCCAGTTCGGCTTTCTCGTTGGTTTCTTTGAATCTTCGTGTTTTTCTGCCTTCAGACATCTTGATGCCGTACTGGAACGCAGCCCTGAAAATACACAAGTATATGTACATATACCACCAAATACTACTACAAAATACTACTACTAATACTGTAAAGTACTGGAACCCCACTCTGAAATACACAAACGTACTGTGAAAATACAAACCACCAACTTTGAACTAGTTTGAAATTTTAGAATCATCACAGGATATGGTTAGGGGTTAGGAGATAGGGGTTAGGAAGTAGGAGATAGGTATTAGGAGGTAGGAGATAGGGGTTAGTGTAGGGAGCAGTGTGTAGGGAGCAGTACGTACTTGGGCAGGGCCTCCTTGTTGTTCATGTAGTCTGAATACTCCTCCTGAGTGTCAAAGTCCCAGCGTCCCAGAGGACCCTTTTTATTCCCCTAAAAACACAACATTTAAATGAGCTCATGGTGTCATCGCCACAGGAGCAAGGGCTGATGGGAAATGTAGGCACCTGGTCCATTTTACTGTAGTCCACCTCCTCGTCACTGTCCACCGCGAGGTCGTCCATTCTACAGAACAGAGAGGTCAGTTATTTCAGCTGCATAAAAAATACCAGTGTGGAGCTAGGGCAGAGTCGTGCTGCCCCCCGGTGAGGAGGTTGTGGGTTAGATCTCTCTGACCACTAAAGCAGGACTAAAGCAGGACTAAAGCAGGACTAAAGCAGGATTAAAACAGGATTAAAGCAGGACTAAAGCAGGATTAAAACAGGACTAAAGCAGGACTAAAGCAGGACTAAAGCAGGATTAAAACAGGACTAAAGCAGGACTAAAGCAGGACTAAAGCAGGATTAAAACAGGACTAAAGCAGGACTAAAGCAGGATTAAAACAGGACTAAAGCAGGACTAAAGCAGGACTAAAGCAGGATTAAAACAGGACTAAAGCAGGACTAAAGCAGGATTAAAACGGGACTAAAGCGGGTCTAAAGCGGGTCTAAAGCGGGTCTAAAGCGGGACTAAAGCGGGACTAAAGCGGGACTAAAGCGGGACTAAAACGGGACTAAAACGGGACTAAAGCAGGACTAAAGCAGGATTAAAGCAGGACTAAAGCAGGACTAAAGCAGGACTAAAGCAGGACTAAAACAGGACTAAAGCGGGACTAAAGCGGGATTAAAGCGGGACTAAAGCGGGACTAAAGCGGGACTAAAACGGGACTAAAACGGGACTAAAGCGGGACTAAAGCGGGACTAAAGCGGGTCTAAAGCGGGTCTAAAGCGGGACTAAAACGGGACTAAAACGGGACTAAAGCGGGACTAAAGCGGGACTAAAGCAGGACTAAAGCAGGACTAAAGCAGGATTAAAGCAGGACTAAAGCAGGTCTAAAGCAGGTCTAAAGCAGGACTAAAGCAGGTGTCAGTGTGTTGCGTTGGCAGAGTGGTTGTCCCGCCTCCCAGTGAGGAGGTTTGATTCTTACGTTGCCGGGTAACACTCGGCGTAGGAGTTGGACCCTCCAAAGAAGTCGCCGAGCTGCTCTTTGCTGTCCCTCCGAGACCCAGTACAGAGAGATTAAGGAACAAACCAGGACCAAAACCAGGAATAAAGCAGAATCAAACAAGGCCTTAAACCAGGTCTACACCAGGTCCCAAACCAGGACTAAACCCAAATCTAACCCAGGACCAGTGCAGTGAAGGATATGCCTCCTGGTTCCACTGGGGTCCTGCAGCTCCAGCGAACTTCTCGTTGATGAGTTTGATCTGATCACGGACCGACCCAGGACCTGGACACAAACAAACCGGTTTAGGAGGATCTAAACTAGGACTAAAGCAGGACCAAAATCAGGTCTAAAGCAGATGTAGAACTGAACTAAAGCAGGAAAGGTTTTAAAGGGTCTCACCTGTGTCCACCTCCATTACCTGGAAAACAGAAAAGTAAAACATTAAAACTTAATTAACCCCAAAAGAGTGAAATATGTGTGTCCCTGTGTGTGTTGATGGGTTCTGACCTGCTCGTCAGCGCCCCCTCGTGGTTTGTCGAAGTAGCTGTGTCGGCTCTTCTCCTCCCTCTCTCTCTCCCTCTCTCTGTCTCTCTCCCTCTCTCGCTCCCTCTCTCGCTCCCTCTCTCGCTCCCTCTCTCTCTCGCGGTGGCGTTCTTTCTCTCTGGACTTGGACGAGGTCGGGATGTAGTCTCCAATGTCATCAAAGATACTGAAAAAAAAACACAAACACAAACAGGAGGCTGAGAGGAGAATTCAGGACCAGGACTAAACCAGGGCTAAACCAGGGCTAAACCAGGGCTAAACCAGGACTGAACCAGGGCTAAACGAGCAGTGAACCAGGGCTAAACCAGGGCTAAACCAGAGCTAAACCAGGACTGAACCAGGACTGAACCAGGGCTAAACGAGCAGTGAACCAGGGCTAAACCAGGGCTAAACCAGAGCTAAACCAGGACTGAACCAGGACTGAACCAGGGCTAAACCAGGACTGAACCAGGGCTAAACCAGGGCTAAACCAGGACTAAACCAGGACTGAACCAGGACTGAACCAGGGCTAAACGAGCAGTGAACCAGGGCTAAACCAGGATTGAACCAGGGCTAAACGTGCAGTGAACCAGGGCTAAACCAGGATTGAACCAGGGCTAAACGAGCAGTGAACCAGGGCTAAACCAGGATTGAACCAGGGCTAAACGAGCAGTGAACCAGGGCTAAACCAGGACTGAACCAGGACTGAACCAGGGCTAAACCAGGACTCACCTTAGGTCGGCCTCTGGAGCTCGCTTGTCGTCCAGTTTACCTGAAACACAGAGCAACAGGTAAATCTTAATGAGGGGAGGGGCCAGAGGAGGAGAGGGGAGGGGCCATCAGGTCACAGGTGTTTGGGCAGTAGGTGAGTGATATTTGGATTGACCACAAGGGGAAGGGTGGGTTAGTGTGTTCTTTCTTTTTGAGCCTCTTTTTCCTGGTCTGGGTTTGGTGGTAGGGGGTTAGGGCATAGGGTGTAGGAGGTAGGGACAGTGTGTAGGGTGTAGGGGACATTGTGTAGGGGTTAGGATGGAGGAAGTAGGGGAGAGTGTGTAGGGTGCAGGAGGTAGGGGACAGGGTGTAGGAGGTAGGGGACAGTGTGTAGGGTATAGGGGTTAGGGAACAATGTGTAGGGTGTAGGAGGTAGGGGACAGTGTTTAGGGTGTAGGAGGTAGGGACACGGTGTAGGGTATAGGAGTTATTTTTATTTTTATTTTATTTTATTATCCTGTATTTGTATGTTGTACCTTTGTCCTTTTTCTTGAGCCTCTTGTTCCTGGTTCCTGCTCGGAGGTAGGACAGGATCTGGGTGAGTTTGGAGATCACGATGTCATTGGTCGTCAGCGTCGTCTGAGCCTAAAACAAATAAATAAAACAAATAAACAAATACATGAAGGTTTAATGTGTGTCCTATTCATTAATTAGTATAAAATCACACATTTCAACTTGAACATGTAATGTGCTTTTAATAATAAAACAATAAAACCAACGTAACCTCCATAGTGGGACAGTCGGCCTTGCTCCTGATCAGGGTGGTGGGGATGTCTGTGTCTGTAAACTCGTCCTCCAGGTCGACCACATACGCCATTCTCCCCGGAAGAAACAGCTCGTTCCTCTCAGATTGGCCCGAGCGGAACACCACGCGGTAAATGTTCCTCCCTGAAACAAAGTATCACAGTTTTGACCCGAGTTTTTCGAGTATCCTGGTATTGTGTGTGTCCATGTAAACAAAGTCTCCTGATGTCAGTCTCCTGGATGAGCCAGTGTCCTGCTGATGGGAAACCAGAAAACTCTCACTGGGTTTGTTTGATAGTATCAGATACTGTGTCATGTAGACGCAGTATCCTGATTTCTCACCACTGGAGCTGTACTGAGCATGTGTGAACTGAAGTAATTAATAGCGTAGGAGCAGTTACTTTTCCAAAACGACTCAAACTCCTATCAGGACTTTTTAAGTAATAATATTTTATACTTATAAACAAAATAAAGCAGTGTACTGTGTAATACAACCACATTTTAACACCAGGCTCACCTCTGTGAGACTGTTAAAAACGCCTTTAACTGAAACTGTGATAGAGCTCCACAGTCTGAAGTTCTTACCTGAATGTGTGTGCACAACCCTGACTGAGGACTGTGTGCTAAGAGAGGGGTACATGTACACCAGGGGTCTCCAACCTTTTTCCTCTGGTGAGATGCCTTTACATAACGAAAATGCCAGAGAGCTACTAGTTTCAGCGGTCACAAAAAATTGAGTATATATAAGCCTTATATATTAGTTAGAAAACATATTTATTAGTGTACAGTGGTAATAGGCATTTATTTAATCAAATTTTACTTATTCAGCACTATACGTGTAATTCAGAAATCCCTTGGAGAGCTACAGGCTGGAGACCCCTGATACACACAGTGAAAATGCACTAGTGTCAGTATTATTCGGTATCACATCTAAAGTTGATGAGAGTCTGACCGTGAGCAATGTCAGTAACATATACATCCAAAGTGGGATTGGGGGCCAATCCAGATCCACTTGGGGACCGGAGCTGGCCCGCAGGCTGCCTATTGAAAACCCAGGTTCTAGTAAATAGTTTGTATTCTCACCGAGGCGTGTCTTAAACTCCATCTTCTCTTCTGGCTCCACCTCTTTCCTGAAACACATTTACACGACTTCATGAGCTGTATTTTTCACATAACCCTGTGGCGTGCTCCAATATACAGGGCTGTAGGAGAGTCACTTTGTGGATTTCAATCACATGTGATGTTATTTTCTTATATTTATATTGTGATGTCAAGCTGCTGTGTCCAAATAATTTCCCTTGTGAATCAATAAAGTTAGTTTACGTCTTATACTGTTAATGATCTTATTGTGTTGTGTCTGATGGAGCTTCATACTTGGCCTCCTTCTGGACCTTCTCCATCATGTCCTCCTCCTCCTTCTCTTTGTTGGTGATCTCCGCCCGCACCTGACGCACAAACACCAGAGATTAACACAAGGGAGGGCATCTGACACAATTTGTACACTTACAGACAGTCTATAGTCACAACATACACTTTAATTATGAATCAATACTAACGCTGATCCCACGATGATAATAAAAAACCTTCTTTCTTTAGACAATAGAATCTAGAATTTCAACATTAAATGGTCATACTTTCTTTTCCATTCTTTATCTATTGGAGGGTCTGTCAAATGCTTTTCTTTATGGAGATGTTACTGCTTTGTCTGGAATGTTCCACAGTATGGCATTAAACCTTTCTATCTTCATGGAGACCAGATCAGATCTGTGGAGAGGCGATCCCGCTCACAGTCAGAATGCCTGTTTTTCTAGGTTTTTTTGGCGCTATAAAACTTGTAATTGAATACATGTAAGGTAGAGCTGTTTAATGTCACACTGTGGAACATTTCAGGCAGAGCAATGACATATCAATAGAGACAAGTAGTTTGCAGACCCCCAACCAAAAAGTTACATAATGCACCTTTAAGTTATAAGCGACGGGCCATTTTGTCTCACCTTCTGCAGCAGAGCGAAGTCCAGACCCTTCACCAAGTGAGTGTGCTCCATGTCACCTCCCAAGAACTTAGACTCCTGGATCAGCTGACGACGCTTCTCCGCCGCAGACTTATCTCTGAAACAATAAAATAGAACCACTTTAATGAAGGAATATTCAACAACAGTTAGAGTATCTTTATTTGCCTTGGGGGAGATGAGCTGTGGCGTGTTTTGGGTTTTGAACAGCAGTTTATGCAAAGCAGCTCAGGATTTAGTAAAGATTTTATTTTCCTCAGCTCATTTCCAGAGGGATTTACCGGGATTCTCTTGTCGTGTTTTTAAGTGTTATCAGGTTTTTAGGGTTTAGGGTTAGAGTTTGGGATTATAGGGGTTGGTGTGTAGGATGTAGGGAGTATGGTTTAGCATGTAGGGTGTAGGATGCAGGGTGTAGGATGCAGGATTTAGGATGTAGGGAGTTGGGCTTAGGATGTAGGGTGTAGAGGTTAGGGTGTAGGATGGGCTGTAGGACATAACATAGGGTGTAGGGGTTAGGATGGAGGGTGTAGGTTGTAGGATAAAGGATGTAGGGGTTAGGGTGCAAGCTACAGGATGTAAGCTGTAGGGAATAGGATGTCAGGATGTAAGGGTTAGGATGTAGACTGTAGGCTGTAGGGTTTAAGGTGTAGACTGTAGGCTGTAGGGTGTAGGCTGTAGGGGTTAAGGTGTAGGCTGTAGGGTGTAGGCTGTAGGGTGTAGGCTGTAGGGTGTAGGCTGTAGGGTGTAGGCTGTAGTTGGACTCACGCCTCTGCAGTGGGCCCCACAGCTCTGTAGTTGGCCGTAGTACTGATGAGTTCTGTTTCCTCGTAGTCTTTGTTGACTCCGTCTCGTCTCTCTCGCGCTCGGTCTCTGTATTTCTCGGCGAGCTCTCGCTCTCGCTCCATCTCCTGCTGCCGGAGCTTCGCGTAGTAACTGAAAAACAAAACCACAACATGTTTAATATTAAATAAAATCATTAAATCTGAATATACGAAGTGCAAAGTGCCAGAATAAACACGGCGTTTCACGAGTTTCACAAACGACATCACCTCTTCTTCTTCCTCCTGCGGGCGGCCGGGTCCTCGTCCTCGTTATAGTCCCGTGGCATTCTGGGAAAAAACATGGCGAGTATTATTAAAGGGCCCATATTACACCATTTTCTAATCTGTTATAATGCTGTTTCCTCATCACAAATACACCTGCAGATTTAGTGCTTCTCTCAAACTGAAAACACTCTGTTCCACCTTGTGGTGTCATCTGGTGATACAGGAAGTGCTGCACAGTGTTTTTAAACTCCACACACCTTCACTAGAATCATTTTAAGCTTTGGAAATGTAGACAGACTAATAATAAAGTGTTACTCAAACATGTGAATGAAACAAAACACAACTCCAGGTGTTTTTGAGGAGGGAACAACATTAGAACATGACTTAAAGCTCACAAGAGTCCATTCTGTTTAAGACTTTTTATGACTAATAAGAATGAATTTGGCACTTTGAAGAGCGCAGAGCTGATCCAGACTCATGTTTCTCAAACTCACTCATGGGTCCTGGTCTTGGAGGGCGGGGCAGAGGACGGCGCCGCCCTGGGGGTCATCAGCAGCTTCCTGAAGTCATCGTTGGTCAGTTTGGCCCTGGATAAACAAACAAATACATGTAAATAACAGTGTAGAAATCTCTCCCCCTGTGTGTCAGATGCCCTCCCTGCATGTCAGATGCCCTCCCATCCTCCATGCCATGTCAAATCACCATTTCATCTCTTTCTCCTGACCCCACCTTTTATTTATAACCAAGATATATTTTGCATTACGATATTTTTGCTTGTAAATATATAATTATCTGTGTGTCAGATGCCCTCCCATCCTCATGTAGAAATGCTACCACCAGACTAACGCTGGCGGTTCTGTTCACGGTGGGTCGGGTTCAGTGCTTTGAGCGACTTGCGTGCAGACTGCCTGTTATACTCTGGTGTATGCAGTATTAGTAGTAGCAGCAGTATTTATAGCAGTAATAGTATATGTAGTAGTACTGACTGAGCGGCGGAGCGGTGGTCGTCCACATCGTGTCCCTCCGGAGCCAAAGGGTTGGAGTAACTCTCGGCTGAAACACAAATAGATGTAAATCACATGGAGCAGAACGTTTATGTCATGAACAGGGGTGGGTGAAGTTTTCCTCTTCCCTTTTAGAGAAATGCGCTTTTCTGTTTTTACAAAGTATTTGTAGTATATTTAAGAGGAAATGTTCTCTTGGTTCAAACTCTAAATAAAAACAAATGAATCAAAACATGTAAGAGAACATGTACAGCACATGTTCAGGATTAAGTGATAATTAAAAGAGTGACAATAATTAACAACAGAACAAATGCCAGAATAACATCAGTGAGTGCATTTGGGCTCTGGACCACGGGTTGGACAGTCTCTGGTCTGGACCACGGGCTGGACAGTCTCTAGTCTGGACCATGGGCTGGACAGAGTCTCTGGTCTGGACCAGGGGCTGGACAGAGTCTCTGGTATGGACTCCATCTGGGCTTTGTCCACACTATGACGTATAGAGTTGATCTTTAGCTCGTGTTTGGAGCTGAAATGACTCTAGTCATAGAAGTCCCTCTCATGGGAAATAAACACTAAAAAGAAGACCTGATGTTTGAAAAGTCTGATTTAAACTCTGTGACGTCACTCTGTGGTCTGTGATCATTTCTGAAACACTGAAACAGAATCTCTGCGTATGTGGTTAAAGTTTCTGTTCACTGCGGAGCTCGTATGCTAACGGCTAACAGTGGAGCTAACGCTAAAGCGCCGTTAAACACTCACTCTCGGGCATGGCTCCGGTCCGGTGGGGTTCTGTTCGGGAGAGTCCGGTCTGTCCTCGGCCTGTCCTCGGTCTGGACCCGGACTGGGGCTCGGTTCCGCTCACGGGGCCTGGATTCTGAGATTATTGAGTCCGAATGAGGCTAAAGAGGAGCTAAAGCTAACCCAGAGCACTGCGGCTAAAGGCTAAAGGCTTCCGCTAATGAGAGCGCCCCCTGCGGAGAGCGCGCGCACTACACCAACAAACCAGATGCCCTTCCACCGTCCCTCCCCCGTGTGCCAGATGCCCTCCCATCCTCCTGTATCCCTGTAGTGTTGGACTGAGCTGGGGGTGGGTCAAATGTCTCTAGTGAATCTGCAGATTTTGTGGTGTGTCAGATGCCCTCCCAGATGTTGTGGTTGGAGAAAAACATTTGTGCCTTTGACTTTTGGAGATTTCTTTTACAGAAACACTAAACGTCCTCAGATACAAAACCATAGACTGTATAAAGATATATTATTATTTATATTATATATTATTCACACAGTCAAAGGGTCAAACTGTGGATTAAATAACACGTAACGTGACGTAACAGGAGTGTGAGAAGTGTCGCCCTCGTGTGGACTCAGGCGGCTCTGCAGGATCTCCTCAGGACCCAAAGGAGCAGACGGAGATCCGCAGAGGGGCTGTGGACAGGCGTGAGTGGAAGAGAAAAACACTTCAGTCTGACTCTGTGTGGGTCTGTGGAGGTTTGTTTCTTGTTGTTTTACACGTTCCTTTGAGCTCCAGAAGTTTGACATCTCAGAACATGGGGCTGGTTTTTGAAATTAATTGAAAAGTAAACCAAAACTCTCAGACTGTGGTCTCTGCCGCTCCTTCCTCCCACAGGAGGCTCATATGAAAACCATGTGATGCTCTGATCACAAAGAGTGACGTGTCAAACTTTGTGTTTCTAATAAACGAAAAGAATCTGACATAAGCTGACAGAAATGTAAATGTAAAAACATGTTTTGCCTCTGAACCACACAGAGAAGAGAGAGGGGGAGGAGGAGGGAGAGAGAGGAGGGGGAGAGGGGGAGAGAGCGAGAAGGATGAGAGGAGGAGAGAGGGGGAGATGAGAGAAGGAAAGAGGGAGAGGAAAGGAGGAGAGAGAGAGGGAGTGAGAGGAGGGGGGAGAGGAGGAGGAAAGAGTGAGAGGGAGATGAGCGGGGAGGGAGGAGAGAGAGGGGGAGGAAAGGAGGACAGAGAAAGAGGTGGATGAGAGGGGAAGGGAAGAAAGGGGGAGGAAAGGAGGAGAGAGAGAGAAGAGGAGGAGAGCCTCCGTAATGTTCTGATTTAACCAGTTTGTCACATTTTGGACCAGGTTCAGCAGGTCTGATCCAGGACTTCAAGACCAAGACCAGAGACCAGAGACCAAAGACTGAACCAGATCCAGAGACCAGACTCTGGCCTGGCCCCAGACTCGGTGATGTCATGGGTGATTCAGAGAGAACCTGGGGCCAGTGAAACATGAGACATTTGTCGTGACACACACACGCACACACACACACTCTCTCTCTCTCTCACTTTCTTTCATGTTCCTCATCTAAAACTTGTCTGAAGAGGTTTTAGACTCATCCATACATGTCTGAGTAATCTAGTGATCTCTCCCAGGTCCTATTCAAACCCTTCTTACAGTGAGCAGTTCAACTCTGTACGAGGCTCCACCCACAAGTCTATGTCCCCCATGCTCCACATGACAATTCTCCATAAATATACAAAAACATGACACAAAACTGAACACAGTGACTGGACAAACCTGACTTGAAAACTACTGTGACATCACAGGGTGGAACAGAGCATTTTGAGCTTTGGAAATGTAGACAGAGTAATAATAAAGTGCTACTCAAACATGTGAATGAAACAAACACAAGTCCAGATGTTTTTGAGGAGGAAACAACATTAGAACATGACTTAAAGCTCAGTTTTGTGTAATAAAGCAGCTTTAATGTTCCATCCATTTTCTTCCGCTTATCTGGGGCCGGGTCGTGGGGGCCACAGTCTAAGCAGGGACTTCCAGCCTTCCTTCACCCTGGACACTTCCTCCAGCTCCTCCAGGGGGACACTAAGGCGTTCCCAGGCCAGCCGAGAGACATAGTCCCTCCAGCGTGTCCTGGGTCTTCCCCGGGGCTTCCTCCCGGTGGGACATCCCTTGAACACCTACCGAGGGAGGCGTCCAGGAGGCATCTAGAACAGATGTCCGAGCCACCTCAGCTTTAGTGTTCACAAATACAAAAAATACATGAAATGTGTTTTTTATTTTAGACAAACCTCTGCCCCTCTGTCCCAAAACCTCTCCTGACCTGCAGAGTCGCTTATTTTTAGCGACTTTGGGCTTCAGTTTTTGGACAGTCTCTTGTAAATGTTGAGAGTGCTGTTTTGGGACTTGGTCCAAATGGCACTTTCACTTCACAATAGTAATGTTAAATGTGTCAGTAAATATGCACATCTCATTTCTGCTCGTTCATCAGGCGTTGCTTCTTTTGTTTTGTTTTCTCAGGCTCGGCCGCTGGTTTCTCCGCTTATCTGGCGCCCCTCCTGCCGTCCTTCAGAGCAAACATGGCGGCGTCTGTGGTCCGGACCCTCGGCTCCAGTTTGGCCAAAAACCTGCGTGAAGTTCGGCTTCACCTGAGCCAGAGCTGCGCCGGGAGTCAGGGCGCCAGGTGGGTGTGTGTGCCCGGGGAGAGTGAGGCTTCTCCGGGGAAACACCCCGAAAAACACCCGGGGAAACAGCGGACAACCGGAGCAGAGCTAACAGGCTAATGCTAATGTCATAGAAATACACGGAGTCTAGCGCTAAAGGCTAACAACAGAGCTAACACAGAACTAAACCAGGACTGAATCAGGACTGAACTAGGTCTAAATCAGGGTCTAAACCAGGTTCTAAACCAGGGACTAACCCTAACCCTAAAGCAATACTGAATCAGGATTAAATCAGGATCAAACCAGGACTAAGCCAAGTCTAAACCAGGACTGAATCAGTGTCTAAACCAGGACTGAGGCAGGCTTAAATCAGGGACTAAACCAGGGACTTAACCAGGACTGAATCAGGACTGAGCTATGTCTAAACCAGGTTCAAAACCAGGTTCTAAACCGGGTTCTAAACCAGGGTCTAAACCAAGACTGAATCAGGATTAAATCAGGATCAAACCAGAACTGAGCTAAGTCTAAACCAGGACTGAATCGGGGACTAAACTGGGTCTAAACCAGGAGCAAACAGGAGAACAGACTTGTCTTCTGGTCAGGCCGTCGTGAGTTTGAGATGTTTTTGTTGCTGTGAGTTTTTGTTCATTGTGTTTTGTTCTCTCATGATCTCAGAGAGTTTGTGGAGCAGCACTACGTGACTCTGAAGAGGTCCAACCCCGACTTCCCCATCCTCATCCGGGAGTGTTCTGGGGTCAGGGCCACGCTTTGGGCCAGATACAGTAAGTATTATAAACCCTAAATAAACCATAAACAAGTTAATAACTAACTAACTGCTAATCTACTGTCTGTTATAAACTAAACCTCCTCATGTGAGAATGTTCTGGGGTCAGGGCCACACTTTGGGCCAGATACTGTAAATATTATGAACAATTAAATATAAGAAACTATTATTATGATAAACCGTCATTATAATGAATCACTACAAACTCAGACGTTTTTATCCGAGAGTGTTCTGAAGTCAGAGATAATGAAAACATAAAACAGATATTATATGAAGCGCGTGCGTAAGTTCCACTGAAACATCTATGGCTTTAATCTGTCCATTAAACAAAGGACACAAAGAGGTCGTCATAAACTATAACGTGTGACCCGGGTCTCCGTCTGCGGTTTTATTTAGAGACTTGGGTCAGACACAACAAGGTCAGGGGTCAGGGGTTAGGTTGAGGTCAGGGGTCAGGGTTTAGGTTCACGTTACACATGTTTTGAGTCGACTTGTAGCTGTGGAAATTAACTTTTTACAGATACTCTACTGAGCATGTGCAGCACAGGGGCTCATGGGAAATGGAGTTCTACTAAAACAGTAACGGCTACAGTTACACAATATGACACACACAACCAGTCCAACGTCTGGGCACACTTTATTTCCCTGACCGTTCACGCCGTAGACCGTTCACACTGCAGACTGTTCACACTGCAGACCGTTCACACTGCAGACCGTTCACACTGCAGACTGTTCACACTGTAGATTCTCACTGAAGCATCAGATCTCTGAGTGACACGTGAATGTAGCAAACACAAAATCCACTCTAAATAACTCAGAACCTGTTTTAGATTTTAAAAAGAGCCTTTCCCCTTTGCAGTGCAGTGCATTTGTAGCACTGTCTGTGTTACGATACTTGTGTACAAGTATTTGTGATAATAATAATAATGATGATGATGATGATGATGATGATGATGATAATAATAATAATAATAATAATAATAATAATATATTTCTGTGTTTAGCTCACGGTCGGGAGCGCAGTGTCTCTGTGGAGAACATGTCATGTGATGAAGTGGCCTCAGCTCTGAATGGACTCGTGCAAAACAAATGACCCCTGTGTGACCTCTGTGCGACCTTTGTGTGACCTTTCTGTATTATAAAATTATTGTTCAAATGTGTTAAATAAAAGATTTAAACTTTGATCTGAGACTCTTCACTTAAACACACTGTGAAGACTGAAGTCCTCGGGCTCCTGTGACCTTCTCTGAGTTTGTGATAGAACGACACAAACTTGGACATGAGCTCCGGTCCAAATTGCACATAAAGTAGTAACTAGACCAGGACTAAACTAGAGTCTCATTGAGACCCCAGTTTAGTCCTGGTCTAGTCCTGGTTTTAGTTCTGTCTAGTGCTGTTTTTTATGTTTCTGAAATCTGCTTTCACTATCACACAGTTCACACAGTGTTTTGAGCTCATTAGGTGATTTTACAGTCGCTGTGAATGTGTCCTCTGATTTGACTCGTCCTTCAGTTTGGGTTAAGCCTCAGGAGCAGGTCTGAGGCGGGTTCTGGGCTGAGGTAGTGTTTTGTGTCTAGATGAAACATGGAGCAGAAGGTCCTGAGGAACCTCCTTAGACCTGCTCCTCTTCTGCTCCTCCTCTGCTCCTGTGTTCCTCTTCTGCTCCTCCTCTGCTCCTGTGTTCCTCTGCTCTTCCTCTGTTCTTCTCTGCTTCCCCTCTGCTCCTCCTCTCCTACTCTCCTCCTCTGGTCCTCCTTTCCTCCTCCTCTTGAGCTTTTGATCTTCTCGTTCACAAATGTCATGTTTGATTTGTGTGTTTATGTGTAATGACAGAGCAGAGTCCAGAGTGAGGGAGAGAGGAAGAAGAGAAGGAGGAGAGATGGAGGAGAGACACCAGAGGGAGAGAGGACGAAGAGCGGGGGGAGAGAAGGACCAGACAGACAGAGAGAGGGAACTCTGTCTGGTCCTTCTTCTTCACTCTGTGTGAACAAGAGTGTGTGTGAGAGGGGGTTGGAGGGAGAGAGAGACTCACCGCAAATATAGGTAGAAAAGAGGGAGACGCAGAGAGAAAGATAGAGAAGAGCAAGGTTCAGAAGAGAGGGAGGAGGAGGAGTAACCAGAGACCAGAGCACAGGGCGAGAGAGGGTTAACGGAGTAAAAAAACAGAGAGAGAAGAGAGGGGAGCGCAGAGAAAGAGAGGGAGAGAAATCGAGGGAGGGCAGAGAAACAGAGAAGAGAAAGAGAGGAAAGGGTTAAAGGGTTAAACGACTGACAGGAGCAGAGAGAGAGAGAGCGACTCCTCCGCACATGTCTCTGACCAACTGTGACCAACTCAGCCTGAGGACTAAACCAGGATCTGAACCAGGATTTAAACCAGGACTGCAGCAGGATTAAAACCTGAAGTGAACCAGAACTAAACCGGGACTAAACCAGGTCCAGTGTTCATGCACATCTGGATCAGAATTGAGGACTTTTTATGAACTCTGCACCTGAAAGCCAGGACTAAACCAGGTCAAAACTGGGACTAAACTGGAACTGAACCAGAACTGGACCAGGGCTGAACCAGGATTAAACCAGGATGAAATCAGGACTTTGGACTTTACCAGTTCTGAACCAGGACTAAATCAGGACTATACCAGGAGTATACCAGGACTAAACCAGGACTAAACCAGGATTACAGTAGACTGATAATCTCTGGATATTTGGTCCACATTCAAACCAGGTCTAATCCAGGACTTCCTCTCAGTCTGTGATCTGGATCTTTAGAGCTGGGCCAAAGCAGGACCAAGCGTGAACTGCATCTGAATCACACTGAACCAGGACTAAAGCAGGACTAAACCAGGTCTAAACCAGGACTAAAGCAGGACCATGGCCCGCGGGTTGTCAGGTCTCTTTCTCTGGCTGTGCTGTGGATTGTGTCTCCAGACCGGACCGGCTCTGCTCCATTCTCCCTCAGGTCAGTGCCTCACCTCAGGTCACAGGTCAAAGGTCACTCAGGTCCCAGGAACACTGCAGGTGAGGTCGTAGGTGGTGACCTGCCGATCAAATACAGTGTGTTTTAATTAGTGAACCATCAAAATATATCGAATTACAAGTTTCTTTGCTTAAATTCATCGTTATGGTGCAGCAACAGCTAAAAAACGGAGAACTACATAGACCATGATCCTTTGCTCTGGTTCAATCCAATCTACACGAGGAAATAACTGTTACTAAACATTTTTACATCTTAATTATTTGCATTATGACAGAAAAGTAGCATATTCATAATTTTGTTTGCCTCCACAAAATATTGCAGTAAATATCGTACCGTGAGAGGCATTTTAACAAGTATTTTAACAATATTGTACATTTAGAACATTTTGGGGTATAATTCTGTTTTATGGTTTGATTTAAATATTATTGTTTATTGTCTATATTTATTTAAAGGTGCACTGCGCAACATTTCTGGTGGAGGCTCTGCTGCTGACTTGTCTCTATTGCTTTGCCTGGAATGTGTTTTTTAGTGTTTTTTATTATAGTTTGAGACCAACAGAAAAGGCTGAGGGTTTATTTTTAGCACGTTCATAGTCTGAGCAAACAAAATGTACAAATAAGAACAGCTGGAAAAAAAATATTCAATTCAGTTTTACGCAAATCGTCATCGAAATCACTACATTTGAAGCTTTATTAGAGCTTAAAATCTGCACTATATGAATACTTTTACTTTTTACCGTTTTAGTACATTTTTAAATACTTAAATAATTTAATATTTTTACTTAAAGGTGCACTGTGTAACTTTTTGGTTGTTTCACGCCTGCTTGTTTCTATGGAAATGTCACTGCTCTGTCTGGAATGTTCCACAGTGTGACTTTAAACAGCTCTACTTTACATTTATTCAATTACAGGTGGTTTTAGAGCTCAAAAATCTCTAGAAAAACAGACATTCTGACTGTGAGTGGGGTCGCCTCTCCACAGATCTGACCTGTAAGTCTGGTTTGGTCTCCATGACGATAGAAACTGTGAAACATTCAAAGCAGAAGAAGAGCAATAATATCTACACAGAGAAAAGCATTTGACGGACCCTCCACCAGAGAAGAGTACTGAGAGTATAAAAGAGTATTTTTTACTCCAGTATCTGTACTTTTATTTACTTCAACTTTGTACCACTCTTTCTTCCACCTCTGCTCAGACCCACGTCCACACGCCTCTGTTGGACTTTTACAGAAGCAGCAGTAGCAGCTCCAGGCTCGAGACGGAAAAACCCACCCACCAGAACAGAGCACAGGAACATAAACACACACATAAAAATACAGGATTTATATAAACACATGTATAAAATATAGACTTGGACTTAGACAAACTTTATTGATCCATAAGGGAAATGATTTGGACACAGCAGCTCAAACATCACAATACAATATAATAACAAAGAGTAAAAATATATAAAAAATACACTTCTAAATAAGTAAAAATAAAAAATCGGCAGAGACTGGTGTCAAATAAGACATAAATTATATAAAAGTGTGTACAGTAAGTAAAAAATAAGCAAACAGGGCAAAGATGATGTGATGATTGACAGAAGCACAGGCTTACAGGGCTGTGAAAAAGTATTTGGCCCCTTCCTGATTTCTTATTTTTTTGCATGTGTGTCACACTGAACTGTTTCAGATCATCAAACAAATTTAAATATTAAACAAAGAGAACCCAAGTAAACATAAAATGCAGTTTTTCTGTGATTATTTTATTTGTTAAGAGAAAAAAGTTAAATGATGAAGTAACTGTGATTAATCATGTTATTGTGGAAAGCTGAGTTCAGTTTCATTGCCACACCCAGGCCTGATCACTGCCAGACCTTTCAAATCAAGAGATCACTTAAAAAGAACTTATCTGACAAGGTGAAGTTAGACCATACTGAACCCCAGACATCATGCCGCGATCCAAAGAAATTCAGGAGCAGATAAGAAGAAAAGCAACTGACATGTCTCAGTCTGGAAAAGGTTACAAAGCCATTTCTAAATCTCTGGGACTCCAGCGGACCACGGTGAGAGCCATTACCCACAAATGGAGAAAGTCTGGTACAGTGGAGAACCTTCCCAGGAGTGACCAGCCGACGAAAAAGATCCCAAGAGCAGAGCGACGAGGTCACAAAGGAACCCAGAACAACATCTAAACAACTGCAGGCCTCATTTGCCTCAGTAAAGGTCAGTGTTCATGACTGAACAATAAGAACGAGACAGAGTTCCAAGGCGAAAGTCACTGCTGACAAAAAAGAACATAAAGGCTCATCTCACTTTTGCCAAAAATATATCTTGATTCCCAAAGCCTTTGGGAAAATATTCAGTGGACTGATGAAACAAAAGTTGAACTTTTTGGAAGGAGTGCATCCCGTTACATCTGGTGTGAAATGAACACAACATTTGATTAAAAGAACATCATGGCAACAGGTGGTGGTAGTGTCCTGGTTTGGAGCTTTGCTGTTTCAGGACCTGGACGACTCGCTGTGATTGAAGGAACCATGAACTCTGCTCTCTACCAACAAATCCTGAAGGAGAATGTCCGGCCGTCAGCTCGTGACCTTAAGCTGAAGCGCACTTGGGTTCTGCAGCAGGACAATAGGGACAAATACTTTTTCACAGCTCTGTATCTGCTACATAAGGGTGAGTTGTTGTACAGTTGTAGGGAGTATTATCTGTCCCTCTATAGTCTGGTGCAGTGGGTGAGTTGTTGTACAGTTGTAGGGAGTATTATCTGTCCCTCTATAGTCTGGTGCAGTGGGTGAGTTGTTGTACAGTTGTAGGGAGTATTATCTGTCCCTCTATAGTCTGGAGCAGGAGTGTCCATGATGGAGGACAGTTTGTCCAGTGTCTGGCTTCTCAGCATTTATATAAACACACATATAAAATATACAAATGTGGATTTTAAATTGTGTGAAACGCCAAAGACTCCAGATGCCCTGTCACCTGCAGCTCTCCTCCAGATCTGACCTCACTGATCCGGCCTCAGGTCAGAGCTCCAGGTCACAGGTCAAAGGTTGGACATGGTGAACACTTCCTGTTTGGACACGGGCAGCAGGTGTGGCACACGAAGACGTAATTCCAAAACTGTTACTTAGCAACAGCAATGCAAACAAGGGCCAAAACGAGTCATACAAACAAAACAAAAAAAACAACAGCTTTGTTTAGTGAAATTAAAGTTTAAAGTGTGAGAAAAAGTCCTTCCTTGTGCGTAAACTGTCTCTGCATTTTGGATGGACTTTTCCTGTTGATGACATAGACAGAGGGTTCGGTTTTACGGCTCACACACACTTCCTGGATTTTTGTATTTTTCTTCTCAAACTGAAACTGAACTGATGTAAAACTGTGACACGTGTGAAGCACAGGGGCTCTCGCCAAACCCATTAGACAAACATGAAGAGCCACAGACTGTTTCTACAAACGGACAGAGCGGACCCTCTCGCCACCGCGTTCCAAACAGGAAGTGAGCATGGGCGCGATTCGGCTCCATGGACTCTGGCTCCAGTTCACTCCCCCTCTCTCTGTAACATTCTGACCTTCAAATGTTGGTTTGAAGCTGCTCTACAGGATCCTGGGGTTTTTATTTCACTATTTTGTTTCCAAATTCCTGTTTCTAATATGGAACTGGGCTCCAGATTCACCCCTATAACGGCTGGCCACATGAGCTTCATTTGACTGGAGCCGGATGCTGTGGGTGACGTCATTCCATTAGTCCACTTCTTTATACAGTCTCTGGTCAAAGCGTCAGGTCAGAGGTCACAGGTCACAGGTCGTGATGTTTGGGTCCACATGTGTAGCTCACATGGAGCAGTCAGTTTTATGTTTGTTTTTTTGTTTTTTTAATGAAAAAGCAAAGGAAAAATTAAATTAATGTCGACTGGACAAAAGTTTTTGATTGAAGACGTTTCTCAGCTCATCCACGCTGCTGCTTCAGTTCTGTGTTTAATGAAATGCTGACGTGTCGTCATCTGGAGGTATGACGTTATCACATTTTAATGATAACAACTAATGATTCAAAAACCTGCCTGAAGAGGTTTTAGAGTCATCCATGCATGTTTGAGTAATCTAGCGATCTCGCCTTACAGTTAACAGTACGAGCCTGTACAAGGCTCCGCCCACAGACCTGTGCCACCCCTGCTCCACACAACATGATCCTGTACACATGACATGATGATGCAACTGTATTGTGTTGTAATAGTGCTCTGAAGGAGGAGTGACTTAGCGGAGGGAGCAAAGGAAGGGGAGACTCCGAGTGTCAAAAACAAAAGTGAAACTTATAAAACATGTTTACACGTTGTTTTGGGCGAATATATAATTTTCAAATCAGTTAAAGGAACATGGTGATCTAAATATGTGCCGTGTTACAGTTAAGACCACAGACAAGTAAAGCCCCTTTAAACATGAGGAGCTCAGGTCAAAGGTGAAGTGAAGGTCAAAGTGAAGTTTGACCCTTTGCATCTGAGAGAGAAAGACAGAGAGCGAGAGGAGGATGGAGGGGAGAGGAGGAGGAAGCATGGAGTGAGAAAAAAGAAAGGAGTGAGAGGAGGTAGAGAGAGGAGGGAGGAAGGAAGGAAGGAAGGAGGACGGAAGACAGAAAGAGGAGAGAGAGAGAGAGAGAGAGAGGGAGGGGGGAGAGAGAGAGGGGGGAGAGAGAGAGAGGGAGAGAGAGAGTGAGGGGAGAGAGAGAGAGGGAGAGAGAGAGAGTGAGGGGAGAGAGAGAGAGAGAGAGAGAGAGAGTGAGGGGAGAGAGAGAGAGAGAGAGAGAGTGAGGGGAGAGAGAGAGTGAGGGGAGAGAGAGAGGGAGAGAGAGAGTGAGGGGAGAGAGAGAGAGAGAGAGAGAGAGAGAGTGAGGGGAGAGAGAGAGGGAGAGAGAGAGTGAGGGGAGAGAGAGAGAGAGGGGGGGAGGGTGGAGAGAGAGAGAGGGGGAGGGTGGAGAGGGGTGGGGGTGGAGCTGTGTGTTCTCTTCAGACTCAGATTCCAGACTCAATGGAAAGACAGAAAAAAAAAGAAAAAGATGAAACATGTCTGAGATTCCACTGAACTCCTCTGGGACTAAACCAGGACTAAACCAAGACTAAACCAAGACTAAACCAGGACTACACCAGGACTAAACCAGAACTAAACCAGAACTAAACCAGGACTACACCAGGACTGCGCTAAGACTGAACCCAGACTAAAGACCAGACCGGGGCTGTGGTTCAGCCCAGGACAGGATCAGGTCTGAGTTTTGTTAAATCATTAAATATGGAGTTTGAGTCAGAGGAAAAACTTCTCGACTGAGCAGCTCCTGCTCCTGATCACACTGCACGTTTATATCTATCTATCTATCTATCTATCTATCTATCTGTCTATCTATCTGTCCATCTATCAAGATAGATAGATAGACAGATAGATATAGATAGATATAAGCACATGTCTGTAAATCACAGTCTTTCATAATAATTCTAAATCAAACTAATGATGTCATTTCCTTTGCAGAGCAATTACATCACTTCCTGTCAGACTTCGCTGTGGTTCGTCCAATCAGGACAGACTCAGACGGGCGTGTCCTCCCTGACTCCGCCCCTCGCCACAAGAGACACGCCCCCTGGACCCGCTCCCCGGAACAGGAAGTGTTTTACAACCTGACGCTGCAGGGGGCGGAGCTACGGCTGCATCTGCGAATCAGCACACGGCTTACGGCTCCGGGCGCCGCCCTCCTGTGGGAGGAGTCAGGAGTGTCTGAGCCAATCACAGAACAGCACTGTATGTACTCAGGCCACGCCTCCAATGACTCGCGCATCACAGCGGCGTTCAGTGTCTGCAAAGGACTGGTAATGTATTAAAAATGTGTGTGTGTGTGTGTGTGTGTGTGTGTGTGTGTGTGTGTGTGTGTGTGTGTGTGTGTGTGTGTGTGTGTGTGTGTATATATATATATATACATATATATATACGTGTGTGTTTCAGGAGGGCGTGATCCTGAGTCCTTTTGGGGACTTTTACATTGAGCCCATTCTAAAGAACTGCTCCGGATCAGACCAGGACCATGTGGTCTACAGAGATTCGGACCTGAGACCGGACCAGAGCCCAGCCAATCAGAGCGCAGCACAAGAGGCCCCGCCCACAGACTTCCTCAGAGGTGAGTTTGACATGAGGCCAGGACTCTGTTCGTTTTTTCCAGGTCCCAAAGTCCTGGTTCTGATCCTGGACTGGGACTAAAGTATTTTATGAGTATGGTTTGGACTTGGATCTTTTCCTTAAATATGAACAAGACCAAATAAAACACATCTGTTTAACATTTTTATTTCAAACTCAAAATTGAACAAGATTTTCTGACACCACAAAAGATGCATGTTTATGTCTGCCCCAGCCTGCTCCTGTTGGCACCTGCCTGCTCCTGTCTACTCTGCTCCTCTGGCTCTGCTCCTCTGGCTCTGCTCCTCTGCTCCTCTGGCTCTGCTCCTCTGCTCCTCTGCTCCTCTGGCTCTGCTCCTCTGCTCCTCTTGAACCTTCTGAACCTGGTCTCTGTCTGGTCAAGGTCCGGTCTTGGCTCCTGAGGTCCGGAAGCTCAGGTCCTGGTCTGACTCGGTCTCTCGCTGGTCTGGTTCTGACCCGGTCCAGACCCTGAGGAGGAGGAGGAGGTCCAGAGAGGCAGAACTGTTCCACATTGAGGTGAGACCAAAGACTATGTATATGTACAGCATATGTGTGTGAAGGTTCTGTTGGCGGTGGATATATTGTGTTTATACTTGTATGATTTATTTAATATATTTATTTGTGTGTATGTGTGTGCGTGTGTGCGTGCGTGCGCGCGTGCGTGCGCGCGTGTGTGTGTGTGTGTGTGCAGGTTCTGTTGGCGGTGGATTACTCCGTTCTCTTGTTCCACGGCCGAGAGAACATACAGAGATACCTCCTGACCTTCATGCACATCGTACGTACCACACTCTGACCTCTGACCCCTGACCCTTACATCTGACCCTAACACACGGGGGGTCACACTGGGGTCACACACAGAGAGGTCCCACTTGCCTGACCAGCCGGACAATCACGTGTTTCTCAAACGCAGAAGACATATCCTCTCGAAAATTCTCGTAACATTCAGAACAAAAGATATCACTTCTTTTAACTGAAATAAGTAACAGTTTGGTGCTTCGATAGTTGATTCTGTAAAAATCTGCTCCGTTTCTCAGTTTTTTATGCACAGTTTTCTCTTTTTTATGTGTATTTTATTTGTTTTTAACACAAACAGAGCACGCGTCTCTCTGATTGGTCAATCCCCCTGTCAATCAAACCCTCTGAACTCAGGGAGACGGGACGCAGCTCCAGATCCACTCGTCTGTGTAAAGTTTTGTTAAAGTGTGTGGTTCTGGCTGGACATATAAGTGTAACCGAGGGAAAAGGCCAGTGCTCCCCTTTAAAACTACACAAGGCACGATCTGGCATAAAATACAAATAACCAAAACACAAGTAGTGGCAACTTTACAACTTTTATTCACAATGATATTTAAAACAATTATTCTTTTGTTCAGTTTCTTTAAAATAGCAACACAATCCACACCTCCCCAAAAAAAAACACCTTTAGCTTTCAATAAGTGGAAAAAAAATAAAAATAAATAAATAAAGAAAACTAAACTAAAGGTTAATCACTACAAACCAAAATTAGTAACTCAACCCAAACAATAAAAACGCAAAAGAACCCAAAACCAAACCCCACTCTACTGAGCTAAAGTGCTGTGTGCTGAGGGGCGAGGATCAATGCTGAAGGTGCTCATTTTAAGTGCTAAGTTGGTATAAAGTGCTGTTTAATATTGCACAATGTTCCGGATCGCTACAGGCACAACAAAACACACTAAGTCACTACTATACCATACCCGACACTTAAAGAAGCACCATTAAAACCCTTAAAATGAGAGCAAAGTAACCAAGGACAGGAGCACAATTAAACAGCAGGGGCAAAACTTTTACTGTCACAACCAGGCCTCAACTGGGGCTCAGGGCGCGATCCAGGAGCAGCCGTGACCAAATGTCAGCTCCAACCACCACACGCGCCGCTTGTGTCCGCAACAGCCCCGACTGCCAACAACCTGGCGTGCGTTCACAGACCTAGACTGGGTCGGAAACTCCACTAACCACCTGGTTACATAAGGGTCACACAGGGGTCACACAGAGGTCACACGGAGAGGTCACAGCGCCCCCTGGTGTGGTTGTATATTTGACTGTTACGCCCCCTGGTGTGTTTCAGGTGAATGAGATTTATCAGGAGCCGTCTCTCGGAGCAAACATCAACATCGTCCTGGTGCAGATCGTCCTGCTTTCCCCCACCAAAGTACTACTACTACTACTACTACTACTACTACTACTACTACTACTACTACTACTACTGGTACTACTACTACTACTACTACTACTACTACTCCTACTGCTACTGCTACTACTACTATCCAGTTATTTATGTTTAATGTATGTGTTAGTGGTGTTAAATTAGGAATAAAGTACTACCTTTTGTAATACTAATATGTATGTTTAGTCCTGGTTTAGTTCTAGTTTAGTCCTGGTTTAGTCCTGATTCAGTCCTGGTTTAGTCCTGGTTCAGTCTTGGTTTAGTCCTATTAGTCCTAGTTTAGTCCTGGTTTAGTTCTGGTTCAGTCTTGGTTTAGTCCTGATTCAGTCCTGGTTTAGTCCTGGTTCAGTCTTGGTTTAGTCCTATTAGTCCTAGTTTAGTCCTGATTTAGTCCTGATTTAGTCCTGGTTCAGTCCTGGTTCTGACCCGGTCTTGTTCAGTCCCAGGAGCTGATCTCGGTGGGGGATCCTCAGAAGAGTCTGCAGAACGTGTGCACCTGGTCGTACCTTCACCAGAGAGAACAGCAAGAAGATATGAGGCACGACCACACCATCTACCTGAGCAGACAGGAGTTTGGACCCTCCGGCATGCAGGGTGAGACCAGAGACCAGAGACCAGACCAGAGACCAGGACTAAGACCAGACCCTAGACCAGACCAGAGACCAGGACCAGAGACCAGAGACCAGGACCAGAGACCAGAGCTAAGACCAGACCAGAGACCAGACCAGAGACCAGAGCTAAGACCAGAGACCAGGACCAGAGACCAGAGCTAAGACCAGACCAGAGACCAGACCAGAGACCAGAGCTAAGACCAGAGACCAGGACCAGAGACCAGAGACCAGGACCAGAGACCAGAGTTAAGACCAGACCAGAGACCAGACCAGAGACCAGAGACCAGGACCAGAGACCAGAGCTAAGACCAGACCAGAGACCAGACCAGAGACCAGAGCTAAGACCAGACCAGAGACCAGACCAGAGACCAGACCAGAGACCAGACCAGAGACCAGAGCTAAGACCAGAGACCAGACCAGAGACCAGACCAGAGACCAGAGCTAAGACCAGAGACCAGGACTAAGACCAGACCAAAACTAAAACTAGAGATCAGACCAGAGACCTTTCAGGAGACAGCAGTGTCCAAACTCAACAACCGAGGGTTTGTCTGTTTTGTTGTGTTTTGTGTATGTTTTATAGCTGTGTGTGTGTGTGTGTGTGTGTGTGTGTGTGTGTGTGTGTGTGTGTGTGTGTGTGTGCGCGTGCGTGTGTGTGTGTGTGTGTGTGTGTGTGTTTGTGTTTGTGTGTTTAATAGTGTGTTGTGTGTTCCAGGTTATGCTCCGGTCACGGGGATGTGTCGTCTCATTCGGAGTTGTGTTTTGGTGATGGACGACGGCTTCTCCTCGGCGTTCGTTGCAGCTCATGAGACCGGACACGTGTGAGATCATAATGCTACACGCTAACAACATGCTAACAACACGCTAACAACATGCTAACAACATGTTAACAACACGCTAACAACACACAACACTAATAGCCCACATCAGGTTTAGTCCTGGTCACACTCCCTCAGAACAGTTCTGTTACAGACTCTGTTACTCCGTCTTTGTCTAAGTCAAAGTCTAAGTCTAAGTTTCAGGCTCTATTGGCTGACGCAGTAAACAATGTCACAAGAAAATAAATACATCACAACTACACAAAGTCCTCCATTTTACACAAGTGTCCTGTAAAATGTGTTTGTGTATAGTTCCTTGAGATGTGTGTAAAATCTCTCGTCCAGGTAGAATCCATGGCAAAAGAGAAATTCAATTTGTCAACTGGACAGAGTTTATTTTGGTCAAATACGTTTTGCAGCTCATCCATCTGACCATTCTGGTCAGATGCTCAACAACAATTTTTTAGCCTCGTATCCAGGCACTCCACCCACACATTGGTATCGTTATGTTGATGATCATTTTTCAAAAATCAAAATTCAAGATTTGGAACCTTTTACTGCACATATCAATTCTGTAGATCGGAACATCAAATTCACACGTGAAGATGCCAAGGACAACACATTGGCCTTCTTAGATTGTGCAGTAACGATAAGAGAAGACCGGCGACTCCAGGTAGAGGTCTTCAGGAAGCCCACACACACCGACCAATATCTGCTTTTTGATTCACACCACCCACTGCAAGAAAGAAGAACAACACGTGGAGAAAGCCCTCTCCGTTTGTGGAGATCCTAAATGGGCTTTCAATAAAACGAAGAGAGCAAAGAAACAGGACAATAGAGAACCAGAGCCCAGGAGAAAGGGTGTAACTATTCCTTACCTGGCTGGCGTTTCCGAAAAACTACAGAGGATCTTCAGACAACATGAAATCCCAGTCTATTTCAAACCCACAAACACTTTAAGACAAAAACTGGTCCATCCTAAGGACAAAACTCCGAGCCACAAACAAAGCAATGTGGTCTACTCCATTCAGTGTAGTGAAGACTGCAGGGGGCGCTACACTGGAGAAACAAAACAGACACTTCACAAGAGGAGAGAGCAACACGGGACCTCAGTCTGCTGTACATCTCCACCTAAAAGGACCTCAGTCTGCCGTACATCTCCACCTAAAAGGACCTCAGTCTGCCGTACATCTCCACCTAAAGGGACCTCAGTCTGCCGTACATCTCCACCTAAAAGGACCTCAGTCTGCCGTACATCTCCACCTAAAAGGACCTCAGTCTGCCGTACATCTCCACCTAAAAGCCACAGGCCACTCCTTTGAGGACAGCGAGGTCCAGATCTTGGCCAGAGAAAAGAACTGGTTTGAGAGGGGAGTTAAAAAAGCTATTTTTGTCAAGAAAGAGATTCCTTCCTTGAACAGAAATGGAGGTCTCAGACCAGGGCCTGAGTGATTCTGCTAATATGACCACACACCCAGTGCAGTTCAATAGGCATAACTAAGTAACAAAAACTGTAAACAAAAAGGTGTGGTAGTCTCAGCGTAATTTCATTGTAGTTAGCGCCCCCTTCAGACAGATATAAGGCAGTGTCCACCAGCGTCTGACCAGAACTGAAGAACCAGCTTGGATGAGCTGTAGAACATATTCGACCAAAACAAACTTTTGTCCAGTTCACAAATTCAGTTTCTCCTCAGTTTACAGTGTCTGTGTGTGTGTGTTTCCTTCACTTTAATGTGCTTTAATGTGTGCATTTGTGTTTGTGTACTTTAATGTGTGTGTTTGTGTTTGTGTACTTTAATGTGTGTGTTTGTGTTTGTGTACTTTAATGTGTGCATTTGTGTTTGTGTACTTTAATGTGTGTGTTTGTGTTTGTGTACTTTAATGTGTGTGTGTTTCAGTCTGGGGATGGAGCACGACGGAGACGCCAACGACTGTGATGACGACGTCCACCTGGGAAGCATCATGTCTCCTCAGGTCCAGGCGTCCTTCTACAGATACCACTGGTCCAGGTGCTCCTGGAGAGAGCTGCACCAGTACCTGCAGTAAGGGAGGGCATCTGACACACGGGGAGGGCATCTGAGTCTTTTTGTGTGTGTTTTGTCCAGTGTGGGAGGGCATCTGACTCTTTTCTGTTGCAGTTCTTACGAGTGCCTCAGAGATGATCCGTTCCTTCCGTCGTGGCCTCCTCAGCCTCAGCTCCCGGGATTCAGCTTCTCCATGAACCAGCAGTGTCAGTACGACTGGGGCCCTGGCTTTACTACATGTACTACTGTGAGTACTACTACTACTACTACTACATGTACTACTGTGAGTACTACTACTACTACTACTACTACTACATGTACTACTGTGAGTACTACTACTACTACTACTACATGTACTACTGTGAGTACTACTACTACTACTACTACTACTACTACTACTACTACTACATGTACTACTGTGAGTACTACTACTACTACTACTACATGTACTACTGTGAGTACTACTACTACTACTACTACTACATGTACTACTGTGAGTACTACTACTACTACTACTACTACTACATGTACTACTGTGAGTACTACTACTACTACTATTGCAAATGTTACTACTTGTGTTCTGTTATGTGTATTTTATTTATTACCATGTGTATATGTGTGTACTTATCGTGTACATTTGCAGTACACAGTGGTGGACCCTTGTACTCTGCTCTGTTGTATGTATGTTGTGTATATTTGTAGTACTTATCGTGTACTTTGTGTACATTTGCAGTACACGGTGGTGGACCCGTGCGCTCGGCTCTGGTGCAGTCACTACAACGACCCGTTCTACTGTAAGACCAAGAAAGGACCTCCTCTGGACGGGACCCAGTGTGGACCAGGACAGGTACTGAACCAGGACTAAACCAGGACCAGGACAGGTACTGAACCAGGACTAAACCAGGACCAGGACAGGCACTGAAGCAGGACTAAACCTAGACCAAGACAGGTACTGAACTAGGACTAAACCAGGACTAAACCAGAACCACAGAGCTATGTACAGTCTATGATCTCTTCTTACTGCACCACTTCTATTGTTTATTTGTGTGTATATCTTCCTGTTTCCGTGGTGACTGTTTGTTGACCTCCCTGTTTCCATGGCGACCGTCTCCAGCACTGTTTCCGTGGCAGCTGCGTGTACCTGGCCCCTCACATGATGCGCACTCACGGCTCTTGGGGGAGCTGGGGCCCCTTTGGCCCCTGCTCCCGCTCCTGCCGCTCCGGAGTCCAGTTCAGAACCAGGATCTGCGACAGCCCCAGGTACGGCCAATCAGAGGGCTCAGCCACAGCTCGCAGCCAATCAGAGGACTCGCTCCGGGTGAGGTCACAGTCTGAGCCAATCACAGCCCTCCTCTCTCTCTCTTTGCTGTTCTCAGGCCAGCCAACGGGGGGCGCCCCTGCTTTGGAAACAGCTACGAGTTCAGACTCTGCAACCAGGACACGCCCTGCCCCCCCCTCACAGACTTCAGGTGAGACCTGGACCAGAACTACACCAGAACTAAACCAGGACTGAACCAGGACTAAACCAGGTCTAAACCAGGACTAAACAAGGACTAAACCAGATCTAAACCAGAACTAAACCAGGACTGAACCAGGACTAAACCAGGTCTAAACCAGGACTAAACCAGGTCTAAACCAGGACTAAACAAGGACTAAACCAGGACTGAACCAGGACTAAACCAGGACTAAACCAGGTCTAAACCAGGACTAAACAAGGACTAAACCAGATCTAAACCAGGACTGAACCAGGATTGTCTTGTTTTGTTTTCAATTTGTTTATTTCATAATTTTTTCTTCAATTTTTTCTCAATTTTTTTTTTTTTTTTTTTTTTTTTTTGTCCTAACTACTGAAGAATTTCCTTCTGTTTATTTTTTGCAGCTCATATTCTCTGTTTTCTACATTTAGAATCATTTTTAGGGTTTTTGTGTCAGGGTCATAAATGAGTCTCAGTTTTATCGTTTATTGTCACTTTCTTTCTTTCTTATTGTTGTTTTCTTCAGGGCGGAACAGTGTAAAGTGTGGAACCCATTTTTCGAGCACAATGGAACCAAACACCACTGGCTCCCCCTAGAGCACTCAGACCGTAAGTGCAGCACCGCCTCGTTTTTAAAGTCAAAGTTTAAACTGTTTTTATTTTACTCATTATTCATGTCATGTGACCTCTGACCCTGAGCCATGTGACGTCGTCACAGTAACAGCTCCACGCGCTCGCTTTGGTTACAGAAGTACATTTTCCATTCATTTTTCCTCACAGACTTTTGGAAAATTTCACATATTAAGAGTTCAAAGACATAGCGAAGGCTAACCAGCTACATGCTAATCAGCTACATGCTAACCAGCTACATGCTAATCAGCTACATGCTAATCAGCTACATGCTAATCAGCTACATGCTAACCAGCTACATGCTAACTAATATCCATAGCACAGTCATTGCTATGTCATTTTAAGTCCAAAAAGCATTAAAACAGCAGATTCATTGAAATGTTTTAATAACTCAGCGATGTCTAAAGTTTCTTATACAGATTTTAAATAAAAGTCCAGGTCTTGAGTTTTTCATTTACTTCCACGGGAAACATGAATAAGAAACTTACCTCCAGAACCAGGGGCCGCTGTGAGGCTCCACAGATGTTTTTATTGTTGTATATTTGAATAAAAAACCTTTGTGTCGTTTCAGCCGATGAGCGATGTCGTCTGTTCTGCGTTTCCATGGAGACGGGTGCCGTGGTGGACATGGGCAGAGTGGTGCATGATGGGACTTTGTGTTCTTATGAGGACCAGCACAGCGTGTGCGTGAGAGGAGACTGTGAGGTCCATACTCGGTTTTGCATTAAGAGTTTGCCTCTCTTTAAAGTGCACCACTTATTTAACGAAACACTTAAAGCTGCACTGTGTAACTTTTCTGGTGGAGGGTCCGTCAAACGCTTTTCTCCATGAAGTTGTTATTGTTTTATCTGGAATGTTCCACAGTATGGCTTTAAACCTTTCTATCTTTATGAAGACCAAACCAGACCAAGTTCCAGGTCAGATCTGTGGAGAGGCGACCCCGCTCACAGTCAGAATGTCTGTTTTTCTAGGTATTTTTGAGCTCTAAAACCACCTGTGATTGAATAAATGTAAAGTAGAGCTGTTTAATGTCACACTGTGGAACATTCCAGACAGAGCAGTGACGTATCCATAGAAACAAGCAGGTGTCAGAGCCCCAACCGAAAAGTTACACAGTGCACCTTTAAGATCAGTGTATTTAAGATTTTACTCAAACTTCTACAATTTCATTCCCAGTTTGGCCATTTTTTTTTAGGTTTCAATTTTCACTTCCTGGTTGTAAATCATGACATCACACTGGGAAATTCCGTAACTGTTACCTAGCAACCACTTCACTAGCAAAGACCACGCCACAACAAAAGTATACGACAAAGTACACCATATTTACCGATGATGTGGACAGATGTGGTGGAGGCTCAGGGTGGGGGCTGTGTCAGGTGGTCTTCAGGCTGAAAGATGGACACGAGACACGGGGCGAGAGGGACGGGGGTGGAGAGAGCGGAGACATACGGTGTGGGCGGGACAGGCCTGTGTAAATAGGGCCTCTGGGTAAATGACACATTATAATGTGGCAAATAAAAATATAAGAAAACACCTTTATTTTGTTGAGGTCCTGTACTGTAATAAAACCATTTCTTTATATTTAGCTTTGAACTGGTACATTTTTGAACAATTCTTAATTTGCATTCCTAATCTGATCCACAACCGAACTCCACATACGGACGCACACATTCTGTTTGTGCGTCCCGTGTGTCTTTAGTGCACAGAAGGTCAGATCAGAGTCTTTTCTCTTTGCGCTTCGTCTCTTTGTATTTAAACCTGTTTGTGGCGTGTTTTTTAGCACGTGGGCTGTGACAGACAGATCGCGTCAGACCGAGCCGAGGATCGCTGTGGCGTCTGTGGAGGAGACAACTCCAGCTGCAAAGTCATCAAAGGGAATTTCACCAGGAGCACGCGCAAAAACGGTACAGAAAACCTGCCCAAATACTGTTAAATACTGTTAAAATACTGCCCAAAATACTGTTAAAATGCTGTTAGAATGCTGTTCAAATGCTGTTCAAATCCTGGCCAAAATACTGTTAAAATACTGCTAAATAATAAATAAGATCCTGGGGTTTTTATTTCACTATTTTGTCCCAAATTAAGATATGAACATTAATGACAGACCAATCAGATGCCTTTCTAGCAACAAGTTTGATTGACAGCGTTGCTAAGTGTCCACTTCCTGCTAAACCTGCCTGTAACAGCCTCGCTCCTGATTGGCTCTTTGGTTGCTATGATACTCACGATTAGCCGCTATAACCGCTAGCCTCGATGAGCTTCATTTGGAGCTGAACACTGCGGGTGATGTAAAATGTCTCCTGGAGCCGCTGATCCCTGAAACCTCCTCTACACTTTTGTGCTTTTAGGTTTCCTTAAAATCCTGGAGATTCCCAAAGGAGCACGTCACCTGCTGGTCCAAGAGTTCAAGTCCACACCACACGTCCTCGGTACAGTCCTGGTTTAGTCCCGGTTTAGTCCCGGTTTAGTCTTGGTTTAGTCCTGGTTTAGTCCTGGTTTTAAACTGGTCTCTGGCGTCTTTTGCAGCGGTGAAGAACATGGACACTGGTCACGTGTTCCTGAACGATGAACACCATCTCCCAGAATCCCGCGGGCTGGTGGAGGGGGGCGTGGCCTGGCAGTATGTAAATGAGGAGGGGGTGGAGTCTGTGCAGACGTCCGGCCCCCTGAGCTCCAGCGTCCTGCTCATGGTGAATGTATACATAAATAGATATACTATACTACAGTATCTCATGTATTTATATATAAGTTCTCAGGTGCTCTATACTGCAGTATATCATATATATTTATATATATGTTCTCAGGTGCGCTCTCACGGCTCTCACGGCTCGGGTAAAGTCACGGTGTCGTATAAATACGTCCTGCAGGAGGCGCTGCGCTCGGGTCTGGACTCAAACCTGCTGCTGGAGGACACCATGTTCTATGAGTGGGCCCTGAAGAAGTGGTCCTCCTGCTCCCGGCCCTGTGGAGGAGGTACTGCAAGTACTATGAGTACTATTACTACAAATACTACAAGTACTACCACTACTGTTACTGCTGCTGCTGCTACAGGCCAATTAGTTTAATCCCAACTGTGTCAAAAGTCACTGAAAAATGCATTTCCCACAAATCCCTGCACAAACATGTTAAACACACCCTGTGTTCTGATTGGCCGAGACTGCACACGCTGTGTTCTGATTGGCCGAGACTACACACCCTGTGTTCTGATTGGCTGACACTGCAAACCAGAAGCTGCTCAACACTGGAGTGCACAGACTGTGTCTCAGGTCTGTAATTGTCCGACCAGCTGGACTCAAACCTCTGAAACCACAAACACTAAACCCTGAAGGATCTGGACCTCAGAGTCAGATTCTCTCAGAGTATCACAAACACTCTAAACCAGCAGGGGGCGCCACAGACTCAAACATATCTGAAGCGGAGGGCCTCAGAGGAGGTTATTACATGATTCAGATTTGACAGAACTTCAACAGAAGCTCTTTTAATAACTGACTCGTAAGTCTGCATCACAAAGCACTGTGCTGTTACACAGGTTATAATGGGAGAATCACAGTTTAGCCACGCCGGCCGCTTTTGGCCCCCGGGCCATAGTGTGGACCCCTGCTGAAGGTTCTGGACTGAAGTATAACTCCTCCCACTGTAGGGTCAGGTTCTCTCAGAACATCACGTGTTTAGTTTTGAAAAGACTATGTCAATGTCACGACTTTGTGGTTTTGTTTGTTTATTTGTCTGTTTCCAGGGCGACAGTACACTCGCTTCGGCTGCAGGAGAAAAGCCGATGGGAAAATGGTTCATAGAATGTTCTGCTCCAACATCACCAAACCCCGAGCCATCAGCCGCTTATGTAACAGAGACCACTGCTCTACACCAGAGTAAGAATATTACGAATACTACGAATACTATGACTATTACTACTAAACCAGAGTAAGACATGTATCAGTACTGCTGCTTGTAACTTTACTTTTACACTGTAAAAATTACAGGAAAATGTTTTTAACCCAGATGCCCTCTCTCTCGTGTGCAGGTGGGCAGTGGGCCCCTGGCAGACCTGTAGCGTCTCCTGTGGGACATCGGGGTGGCAGAGGCGTTGGGTGTCCTGTCAGCAGGTCTCCTCCGGGGGGCAGCAGCGCTCTGTTCCCTCTAAACTCTGCTCCACAGACAAACCAGAGAGCAAGAGGAGCTGCAACCGCCACAGCTGCCCCGCGGTGTGGAGGGGCGGAGCCTGGGGACAGGTAAGAGCCAATCAGGAGGAGGGACCTGGGGACAGGTAAGAGCCAATCAGGAGGAGGGACCTGGGGACAGGTAAGAGCCAATCAGGAGGAGGGGCGGGGCCTGGGGACAGGTAAGAGCCAATCAGGAGGAGGGGCAGGGCCTGGGGACAGGTGAGCTACTACTACTGTATTTTTATGTTCTGCTCATATCCTGTATTAATATGTATAAATGGACCTAGCTAACCTGCTAGCCAGCACGATCCAAACAGGAAGTGAGCATGGGCGTGATTCGGCTCCATGGACTCTGGCTCCAGTTCCTTTCGTGTGTAAAAAGCGTGGCTCCTCTCTCTGTAACTGCTGTTCTTGGACTCCTCATTCTGACCTTCAAATGTTGGTTTGAACCCGCTCTACATGATCCTGGGGTTTTCATTTCAACATTTTGTCCGTAAATCTCAGCTCCAAATTCGCTCCTATAACTGCTAGCCTCGATGAGCTTCATTTGACTGGAGCTGAACGCTGTGGGTGACGTCACAGTCCCTCAGAAGACTTCTTTATGCAGTCTGTGGTTCTGCTGTATGATGTTCTATGTTCTGTTCCGTGACCTGTGGCTCTAGGACTCAGGAGCTCTTAATGTGACCTTTGACTTCTGACACATGTTCTCAAACGTTCTGCTGTATGATCTGTTCTCCGGTCTGTGTTCTTCAGTGCTCTGTGACCTGCGGCGGCTCTGGGACGCAGGAGCGACAGGTGAAGTGTCTCTCACCTGACGGGGCACCTGGAAACTGTTCTGGTCCTCAGCCAATCACAACGAAGAGCTGCCTAGCCCCGCCCTGCTCCGGTATGCATCAGCCAATCAGAGCACAGCACCACCACACACAGAAAAGTTCACATTGAAAGATAAACATTTGAAGATAATCCTTTACACAACTTTAACCGAGAGAACGGACGACACAGCAACACAAAGTAAAGTGTTCTGTGTGTGTCATAGCGCCCCCTGTGTGTGTGTTTCAGGAGAGCAGAGGAACTCCATTGTGCGCTGGTTGTCCAGATCGAGTCCAGACGTGGCTCCTCGCTCCAGTCAGTCTTTTTTATATTTTATACTTTTATATTTTTACGTGTGTTTCTTCTTAGTGGGAACTGAATCTTTTCGATTTGTTAATTTCAAAGAGCCGTTCTATTTATTCATACGACAGAAGCAAAAGTTTTATCAAGGAGCTCAGATCTGTTTAAAATGGTTCAAACTGAGAGTGGGAGTGTGTTTATAATAATAATAACAACTGAAAAACGTATTATGACGTCAAATAGCAAAGGAGAAATTCAATTCTGTCAACTGGAAAAAATAATTTGAGTGAAGACATCGTGGCTCATCCAAGCTGCTTCCTCAGTTCCGGTCAGACTCTGCTAGACACTGCCTTATATCAGCCTGAAGGGGGCGCTAACTACACTGAAAACACTCTGAAACTACCACACGTACCTGTTTACAGTGTCTCAGTCTGTTGAACTGCACTGAGTGGGAACAGGCTGTGACTATTGTTTTCTTTGTTTTGATTTAGGTCTGAGGATGGAGTTGTAAATGGGAGACAGATGAAGTCTGAGACCTCCATTTCTGTTCAAAGATGGATTGTCTTTCCTAACAAAAATAGCCTCTTTCACTCCCCTCTCAAACCAGTTCTTTTCTCTGATTCAGATCTGTACCTCACTGTCCTCAAAGGATAGTGAGGTACAGATCTGGCTTTGAGATGGAGGTGAACAGCAGACTGGGGTCCTGTGTTACTCTCTCGTCTGTGTTGGTACATCCTCTTATGAAGTGGTTGTTTTCTCTACACTGAATGGAGTAGACCACATTGCTTTGTTTGTGGCTCGGTGTTTTGTCCTTAGGATGGACCAGTTTTTGTCTTAAAGTGTTTGTGGGTTTGAAATAGACTGGGATTTCATGTTGTCTGAAGAATCTCTGTAGTTTTTCAGAAACAATCCATGTAAAGAATAGTTAGACCCTTTCTCCCGAGTTCTGATTCTCTGTTGTCTTGTTTTTTGGTTTTTTGTTTTTTTTAGCTCTGTTTGTTCTATTGAAAGCTCATTTTGGATCTTCACAAACAGTGGGGGCTTTCTGCACATGTTTTTTTTCTTTCTTCTTTCTTCTTTGTGTTGTAATGTTCAAATAACTCCAGGTTTGTGCTGCAGCAGATGGTGATTCACTGCAGCTTGGTTTAGGCTGTTTCTGTCTCTGTGCATTTTCTGACTGTTGTTGACTGTTGTGTAATTTTGTTTTTCAGAGCAGCGTTGCCGTGGCGACCGCTCGGTGTTCTGTCAGATGGAGGTTCTGACCCGATACTGCTCTCTGCCCGGATACAGGGTCATGTGCTGCGTGTCCTGCGGGAAACTCAACAACACCGGCTTAAATTACACCACCGTAAACCAGACCCAGTCCGCCTTAAACCAGACCCAGTCCGCCTTAAACCAGACCCAGTCCGCCTTAAACCACACCCAGTCCGCCTTAAACCAGACCCAGTCCGCCTTAAACCAGACCCAGTCCACCTTAAACCACCAGACAGATAACCAGACCGCCTTAAACTCTTCCACATCCGATAAGAACAGCACTGACTCACCCTCCAGGAGAGAAGAGACCAGGTCAGAAACTAAACCAGACCTAAACCAAGACTAAACCAGGACTGAACCCGGACTAAATCAGAACTTTTGAAGTAATTAGTTTGAGTAATTTTTTCTCTCTCTCAGTTTAACTACGCCTCCTGCTGAGGACGTCACCACAGAGGCCCCACCCCCTGACGATGTCACCACAGAGGCCCCGCCCCCTGAGGACGTCACCACAGAGGCTCCGCCCCCTGACGATGTCACCACAGAGGCCCCGCCCCCTGAGGACGTCACCACAGAGGCTCCGCCCCCTGATGATGTCACCACAGAGGCCCCGCCCCCTGACGATGTCACCACAGAGGCCCCGCCCCCTGATGATGTCACCACAGAGGCCCCGCCCCCTGAGGACGTTACCACAGAGGCCCTTCCCCCTGATGATGTCACAGACTTTGTTTACGTCGAGTACGAGGAAGACTACGATGACTTCTCCAGCCTCGGGACCGAAGTTTCTGATTGGACGGAGCCTCTGGTCACTGCAACAACAGTTTACACCACGACATTGACACAAACAACAACAACAGCAGTTACCACGACAACACACAAAATAACCCCAAAACGACCACGGAAACCGGCTCGAGCCGAGACCAGGGCCTCCCCTGCGCCCCCTGCTGGCCCCGAGGTGCAGTACCGTGTGGTGGGCGTTGCCGTGGCGACGCAGAGCGACTTTGTGCCGAGGAAAACACCAAGATTTGGAGAAAGAACTCAGAACAAACGAATTCAAGAGCTGCTCCGAGAAAAGAGACGAAGACTAGACCCCACTATAGACTTATAACAGACCAGGACTAAACCAGGACTAAACCAGAACTAAACTGAACCAGAACTAAACCAGGACTGAACCAGCACTAAATCAGGACTAAACCAGGACTAAACCAGAACTAAACTGAACCAGAACTAAACCAGGACTGAACCAGCACTAAATCAGGACTAAACCAGGACTAAACCAGAGGTACAGAAGGGACTGAACCACACTAGGAGAGACTCTTTCTCTCTTTTGTTCGTGTTTATTTTTGCACATCAGTAAAAGCTGCTGCAGTTCTTCAGATTCAAACCCGTTTGGATCAGCGCATTTTGACCCGTCCTCCAGCTGCATTTGACCCGTCCTCCAGCTGCATTTGACCCGTCCTCCAGCTGCATTTGACCCGCCCTCCAGCTGCATTTGACCCATCCTTTAGCTGCATGTTTAGTTTCAATAAATATGTTACTCGAGTAAAACATGATTTCAAAAGTGCTGAAAGAGGAGCTCAAACTACTGTGACTGAAACAGCTTCCAGATGTACTGGTTTGTAATACATGACTGCCCCCCTCTGGTACAACTGCGTTAGAACAGGCTACAGGAAAAACTCAACTTTAAAAGAGCACTGTGAAACTTTTCTGAAGGAGGGTCTGTCACCTGCTTGTTTCTATGGAGATATCATTGCTCTGCCTGGAATGTTCCACAGTGTGACATTAAACAGCTCTACTTTACATTTATTCAATCACAGGTGGTTTTAGAGCTCAAAAATCCCTAGAAAAACAGACATTCTGACTGTGAGCGGGGTCGCCTCTCCACAGATCTGACCTGGAACTTGCTCTGGTTTGGTCTCCATGAAGACAGAAAGGTTTAATGCCACACTGTGGAACATTCCAGACAAAGCAATAAAACATCTCCATGGAGAAAAGCGTTTAACGTGCCCTCCACCAGAAAAGTTACACAATGCAGCTTTAACTTCAAATGTGTTGAATCGAACAGAACCAAAGAGAACAGAACCCGGAAGCAGAGGTGTAAATATGATCTGGATTTATGTGGGAATGTTTGAAATAAAGCAACAAGAAAGAACAGTCCAGTGTCCCGAGTGAATCACCTGCCCCTCTTCTCCTCCTTTGCCCCTCTCCTCCTTTGCCCCTCTCCTCCTTTGCCCCTCTTCTCCTCCTCCTTTGCCCCTCTTCTCCTCCTTTGCCCCTCCTCCTTTGCCCCTCTTCTCCTCCTTTGCCCCTCTTCTCCTCCTTTGCCCCTCTTCTTACCCTCTCCTTCTCCAACCCACTTTCTTCAGTCACGTTTTATTTAAATAAAAAAAAAACACACACACTATTTTTTTGACGATGTCTTTATTGACTGTAGAGAATCACAGCAGCAGGAAGTGACATCATCCATTTTAGCAGAAGCCCCGCCCCAAAACCCAATTAATTAAAATTCTAAATAAAAACAGAAAAAACAATCACGGCTCGGCTCCGAGTCGCGTGACAGGAAGCGAGATTGAGGCTACATAAATATCATTATCTGAGCGTAAGAAAATAAACCACGGAAAGTTCATCACCGGGTCAAATGCTCTTCCCCCGTGTGTCAGATGCCCTCCCTGTGTGTCAGATTTAAGCTTCACATCTGAATATTACATTTGAATTTAACATTTTACATTTTAAAGTATAGTTTCTTAGATCAGAGTTTCTCAGGCTGTGTCCGAACATCTCCCCCAGCCCAGTTACTCGTTTCCATGGAGATGTTATTGCTTTACCTCCAATATTCCAAAGTATGGCACTAAACTTTTCAGTCTCCATAGAAACAAGCAGGAGACGCCACCAGGCCAGTTTACAGGTGAGATCTGTGAAGAGGCGACCCCGCTCACAGTAAGAACGCATGTTTTTAAAGGCATTTCTGAGCTTTAAAAACATCCATATGGTATTAAACATAATATGTTTAATATTGGCATAAGATGTTTAAAATTGGCATAATATGCAGTGCAACTTTAACAGTGTTTTAGTCAGAATCTGTGTTGTGTCCTGTGCTCTATACTGACCCCTAGTGACCAGCGCTGGACACTACTTTTACAGGTGGATTATGGGAAATTTTGAGTGCTCTTTTTCACTCCCTGGACATTTGGACAGAACTCCGAGAGCCCTAAACGGCGCCCCCTGTAGGGACAGTGTGGACATTCGGGCACAGCCTCAGATCAGATTCTTAGATCAGTTTGTAGATTTCTGTGGTGCTTTAGTTAAAGGCAAACTGTGCGATTTCAGCAAAGTGTCAAAGTCTTCCTCCTCCTCTCACATCTGAAATAAACAGAAAAACATGATTACATACAGCTCCCTGTGTCAGATGCCCTCCCGTGTGTGTGTCAGATGCCCTCCCTCACCTGTAGAGGGGGCGAGTGCAGCCACAGGTCTTTGTCCTTGTTGAGTTTCATGCAGGAGAAGAGGTCACAGACGACTGGCATCGCGCGCTCCTGCCACATGGAAACAAAAGAAAGTTCCACTATTTAATGTTGAAAACTGCATTCTATCGTCTGAAGAAAGTGTTTTTATTTCCATCGTGGGATCAGGATCGGTGTCGAGTTTTGGGTCTAGAAGTCAAGTTTGAAATTTTAGTATCGTGACTCTCACCTGAGCACTGGAGCGTTTCCGCAGCAACCACCTGTCGTCCTCAGGTGCGCTGGGGGCGGGGACTGTGCTGGAATCTGGCACCTGATTGGCTGGGGTCTTTGGTGGTGCTACCCACAGGTCTGCCTGCAGGGGGCACTTGAAAGGACAGCCGTCAGAGGTCTCCATGGAAACAGGGGAGGTGGGGCTATAGCAGGACGGGGTGGGGCTAGAGGTCAGGGGGTGGAGCCAAGCCTCGAGGATCGCCTGAACCTGAAACAAAAAGGTGAAAAGGTCAGGAGCCTGTTTCACGATGGAGGGGTCACAAACTCTCCGACTCTCAGAGGAAACATACGGACACAAAATCAAATCTAGATTATTTTTCCACACGCGACAGTCAGAGCACCTGACGGGGTGACCTGACGGAGTGACCTGACGGAGTGACCTGACGGAGTGACCTGACGGGGTCTTCACACATTCATTCTCATCAGATTATTTAACAATGTCAATGCACATGTACAGATGTTATCTCATCTGAAGCAGAGTCCCGTTCTTGAGAGAATCAGGAGTAAACTTCAGAATGATCCTCCATTTCACGATTTCACAACTTCTCCTGTGTGGTTATAATCCCGGTCTGGACCAGGTCTGGTTATAATCCCGGTCTGGACCAGGTCTGGTTATAATCCCGGTCTGGACCAGGTCTGGTTATAATCCCGGTCTGGACCAGGTCTGGACCAGGTCTGGTTATAATCTGGACCAGGTCTGGTTATAATCCCGGTCTGGACTTTGCTGCAGAGACACTGACCTTTTCCTCTCTCTCGCTGAAGGACAGCGGCATCTTCTTCACAGTGGGTGTGTTCTTCTCTTTAGTGGGCGTGTTCTTGTCACAGGTGGGCGTGTTCTTGTCACAGGTGGGCGTGTTCTTGTCACAGGTGGGCGTGTTCTTGTCACAGGTGGGCGTGTTCTTGTCACAGGCGGGTGTGGTCGTGGTCTTGACCCCATTCTTGTCCCGCCCCTCTCGCCGCAGTAGCCACATCCTCAGAGCGTCACGTCCACAGTTCTCGTCACAGACGCAGCTCCTCAGAGAAGAACAGGGCTCGTTAGCCCGACAAACCTGCTGCACCGGCGCCACCTACAGGACAGACACAGAACAACACAGTGAGACACCAGCCCCACCTACTGGACACACACAGAACTGTCAGAGGACAGAAGTCTCACACAAGGCCCATCTGAATTGGGTTAAATGCACCAAGGAAGCTCCTTTCCTTCTCACTCCAGATGTGCGTCACCGTCAGCCATGACAGAGACGGCTGAAACTGATCAGTGAAAGGAGGAAGGAAAGAGGAAAGGAGACACGATGCTTCCTTTCCTAGTTCCTTTAGGAACCTCAGGAGGGCGACAGACTGACCTGCTGAAGCCACGCCTCCAGTGCCTCACTGCGGCGGCTCTGCTCTGTGGGCTCCATCTTCAGGGTCTGGGTCTGGTCTGTGGTTCGGTCTTCAGTCTGGTCCTGGGTCTTGTCCTGGGTCTTGAGGGGGGTCTGGTCCTGGGTCAGACCCTGGAGGTTCTGGTTCTTGAGGCACTTGAGCTTCCCGAGCGCATTCCCCAGGTTCTCGATCTCCAGGGGGCGCTGTGGGCGTTTACAGGAGGAGCAGTCTCGGGGCAGCAGCCAGTCAGAGCTGTCCCAGCGCTCTTCAAAGGGCCGAAGCACCGCCCCCCAGGACCTGCACACCTCCGATTGGTCCATCTCCTCTGAGCTCAGCTCCGATTGGTCGATCTCCTCAAAAGAAGAGGAAGTGCTGCAGCTCATGCTCCGCCCCCTGTTGCCAAGGCCGTCGTTGTGGACGGGATTAGATGAGGAGAGGGGCGCGGTCTCTTTCACGAGCCACGCCTCCAGGTCGAGCAGCTGCCCCCACGCCGAGAACACGTCGAAGGAAGGCGGAGTCTGGACCCAAGTCTGCGTCAGAAAGAGGGCGAAGTCAAATGAACAACTAAACGATTATTAGAGTCTGTGTCTCATTTAGACACCGAGTCACTGCTGCTGGTCTAAACCACACACTGTACATGTCTCTGGACAAAGCTAACCCGCCAGCCACCGCATTCCAAACAGGAAGTGAGTATGGGCGCGAGTCGGATCCATGGACTCTGGCTCCAGTTCACTTGTGTCTCTAACTGCTGCTGTCACAACATTAATAACAGACCAATCAGAGGACTGACAGCGTTGCTAAGCGCCTGATCCCTGCATGTGTTTTATTCTGAGCGTTCACACACATGACCCCGCCCCATGACCCCGCCCCTTCATTGAAACGCGTCTTTGTCACCTGAAGTCACCCTCCCCACCCCCCGTCACCCAGTCTGACCCTTTACATAAAAATAAACACAAGTGTAAAAGTTCTGACCTGAACTGACCCTCCTTTATGACCTTTATGACCTCATGCACTTTATTAAACACACACACAGTGATCTGATAAAAACACAGGAAACAACAGCCATAAACCCACTACTATAAAACTACCGTTTATGACCCCTAACGGCAAACTCCACAAACACACCCACCCAGTGTGTGACCCAGCCTGACCCAGTGTGTGACCCAGCCTGACCCAGTGTGTGACCCAGCCTGACCCAGTGTGTTACCCAGCCTGACCCAGTGTGTTACCCAGCCTGACCCAGTCTGATGCTGCATTCATGTGATCTCAGAATCTCTCAAGACCCGACCCTCCCAACTGGGAAAAACAGGAGCAAATTTCACTGGGGTCAGAATTTCAGGTGTGACACTTGTGGAAATGTCGGACTCAGATTCCTTTTCCTAATGTGGAGCTCTGCTCCAGACTCTCCCTGTAACGGCTCACCTCATGAGCTCACACTCCCCCTCCTGCACAGGTGTACATCTCACTCACCTGTGGCTGTGAACATGTCGCCAGCCAATCCTGTGTCTCTCTGCTCTGGTAACCCTTGGCAACAGACTGTGGCTCCGCCCCCAGCAGCCACTGGCTCAGAGTGTCCTCTGTCTTCTGTGGAGGAAAACACATTTAGATTTAGTTTAGTTTTAAGTCTGAAGCCCAAAATCCGTCCAATCAGAGCACTCACCTGTCTCTTGGGGGCGGGGCTGTGGGCGGATGATGTCACAGCTCCGAATGATGTAATGGCAGAGCGTAAAGAGCGAGCGTCACCATGGAAACAGAGGTCAGGGGTCTCCTCCGGGGTCAGGCTCAGTGTCGCCACACTGCACAGAAACAACAGCAGATTTAAACAACAGTGACCCTCAGTGAAGCTTCAGACCAGTCCTGGTTTAGGTCTGGTCTAGTTAGTCCAGGTCTAAACCAGGTAGACCTGCTTTAGTCCTGGTCCAGTCCCGGTGTGAGTCTCACCTGTCCAGGAGCGCTGTCAGCTGATTGGTCAGGTGGTTCCTCAGGTCGTTGCTGATTGGCTGCTTGCGGAGCTGGTCTGAGATCAGATCGAGCTGAGCTCTGAGCTGTGGACAGAACATGTCACATGTAAAACTTAAATCTGAGTTTTGTTTAAACACAATCCGACCGTAAAGACCTGACTGATCTGAACTCCAGCAGGTCAGAGGATCTGTGCTTTAAACAAGAGTCTCTCAAATAACAGCAGTCACAAGCTAGCATTAGCATTAGCCAACAGTTTCTCAGTCTACCCAACTTATATTCACCTGTGTGATTTGCACGAGCTGCTGTTGACTTGTGTATTATACAAGTGTAAGTATTTTAGTACGACAGTATAAATATTAGTATAAATATTCACCCGTGTGATTTGCATGAGCTGCTGTTGAAGCGTTTCACTCTTCACTTGTTCGAGGATCTCGATCTGTTCGAGCAGCCACAGCTCTCTGCAGCGCAGCGCCTCCTGCTGGCGACTCATCAGACTTTGCACCTGCCCCCGCACCTGCACAGGACAGAGACAGGGGAACGTGAGGACACAGACGGGGGAACGCGAGGACACAGACGGGGGAACGCGAGGACACAGACGGGGGAACGCGAGGACACAGACGGGGGAACGCGAGGACACAGACGGGGGAACGCGAGGACAGGTATGCAGGTATTTAAACTGCGTCTCATTTCTCTTTTCTTGCTTCCTTCTCGATTTCTCACTCGGACCAATAAAGTTTGATTCTTTTCTCTGGTGTTGCTCCTGAAGCCTCCCTCAGGTTTACTCCTTCACTCTGTGGTTTTCTTTGTGACAACACTTAATATGACACATTTGATTGACAGCTGAACAATGGAGAATCGAGGAGAGGAATCAAGGAGAAGGAAGCGAAGAAAGAGAAATGAGACACGACCACACACAGACAGTATACACACACTGAAGTACTGTGTAGTGTAACAGGTGAAGTACTGAACCTGCCCTGTGTGAAGTATAAACCTGAGAGCAGGACTTTAGAGGCCGACAGGAGACTGTGATTCAGACTTTCAGCAAAAACAAACCAGAAGAAAGAACACGACAACACAAAATGAACCCAGCCTCATCCCTCTGGCCTCATCCCTCCATCATTAAGAGTTTAAAACATGAGCTCTTCTGTCTGTAACAAGTTATTAAAGGATTTCAGGCCAAGATTCTCACCTAAAACAGGTTAGAGCTGGTCCTGCTGCACCAGCGTGTTCTCAGTCAGGTCCTCCGTCTCCTCTTTTCTTCTCTCCTCCCTCTCTCTCTGTCCATCCTCTGTGGTCTAAGGTCAGTTATACCTGTTGAGGCTCACATGCCCCTCCTTCTCCTCCTCCCTCTCTCCTCTGTTCCCTCTTTTCCTCTCCTTCCTCTCTCTCATTTCTCTGTCCTCCCCTCCCCTCCCCTCTCTTCCCTCTCTTCTCCCTTCCTCCTGGGTGTAGGGTCAGTTGTGGGTATTTCGTTGCATTTGACCCGTTGCTCAGATGTTGTTGTGGTCTGTGTCTCTGGTTTTTGGAGATGAGCAACACGGACAAATATGATTCCCAAAATAAAGACGTGGCGTCTTTATTTTGGGAATCTACAGGAAACGGCTCCTCAAACCCGAGTCTGGAGACGCTTCAGCTCCAAACGTGAACGAGTGAAACATGAACTGACCAAAAGTGCAGAAAGGTCAGAAGAGTCACTGTTTACCATCAAAACTCCAGCGTGAAGAATACTTTAATCTGACCCAGAAACTGTCAGTTTAATAAAGGATCATTACACGAGTGCAGGACTGTGTGCCTGTGTGTGTGTGTGTGTGTGTGTGTGTGTGTGTGTGTGTGTGTGTGTGTGTGCGCCTGTGTGTGTGTGTGTGTGTGTGTGCATATCTGACCTCAGTGGCATTTTGTCTCAGTTCTTTCTCCGTCTTTAAGACTCCGCCCATGGCGTCCTCCAACAGCTGCTGTGCCTGGCTGCACTGCCCCCACAGGTCCATGCTGGAACTGCACACAAAGACAAAATACTATGAATATCCACGCTGTGGGTCCACATGAAGCAGAGGAACATCGTCACGTTTTCAGATCTGGAGCTGCATGTTATAAACAGGAAGAGAAGAAACATTAGACCTGAGAAAGATCTGATATGATCCAACAAAGACCAGACCAGACCAGACCAGAGTCGTGATCCTACCCACAGAGTCCAGGTGAAGTCCAGACTCTAGAGGAACAACTCTGTGCCTCTAAAACTGATCCTGAACCAGGTCTAAGTCTGGTCTAAATGTGGTCTAAACAGGGTCCAGATTTAGCTATGGTTTGGTCTGGACTCTGATTCAGGTCTGAGGCTCACCACATGGATCAGAGAAGGACTAACCCAGGACTAAACCAGGATCAGACTAGGATTAAACAAGAATCACAACTGGCCTAAACCAGGATCAGAGGTGAACTATACTAGGATCAGACCAGGATTAGACCAGGATTAGATCGGTTTAGTCCTGATGGAGTCCATTCAGTCCTAGATCCCGGTTTGGTCTGTGACACCAGTCCAAACCAGATCTGTTTTTAGTCCTGGTTTAGTCCTGGTTTTAGGCCCTGGTCCAGTCCTTTGGCCCCTGTGTGTGTGTGTCTGTGTGTGTAAGACAGATAGGAACCAGCTGAGGTCTAGTCGTGGTTAAGTTCTGATAAAGGCCCAGTTCTGACGTAGACCGAGTTGAACTGGGTTTATCAGGACTCACAGCTGATTGAGTCCACGCCCTGAGTCTGGTCTCTGGTCCAACATTTAAATCCTAAAAATCTCCTTTAAAACTTGTGAAAACCTGAGGGAGCGGCTGCTATTATCGTCACTCGCTCTCCCTCAGCCAGATGCCCTCCCAGACACAGCCCCTCAGAACCCTCCAGAACCCTCAGAATAATCTAAAGTCGGGGAGGAGGTTTCATGATGTAACCGCTGCCCTATTACATCAGCATTAGGATAAGTCTAATTTTCCATACTGTTCTGGAGAGACCTCAGAGGGTTCAGACCTGGTTCAGACCTGGTATTTCATATTAACTTTGCACAAGTAGTGGTTTAAGGATGCACTATGTAACGTTTGGTGGGGGACCGTCACCTGCTTGTTTCTATGTCATGTGACCACTAGACTTTTGTTTGTGCTGCTTGTATTGTATGTTGTATTTTTATGTATTTACCTGCCTAGGGACTACGGATGAAAATTAGCTTTGTAGCTAAAATTCGGCATATTTACATTTGTTTTATACTTATGTTCATTAATGTGCATTGACCCTATCAAATAAATAAATAAATAAATAAATAAATAAATAAATAAATAAATAAATAAATATGGATACGTCACTGCTCTGCCTGGAATGTTCCACAGTGTGACATTAAACAGCTCTACTTTACATTTATTCAATCACAGGTGGTTTTAGAGCTCAAAAATACCTAGAAAAACAGACATTCTGACTGTGAGCGGGGTCGCCTCTCCACAGATCTGACCTGGAACTTTGACTGGTTCGGTCTCCATAAAGATAGAAAGGGTTAATGCCATACTGCGAAACATTCCAGACAAAGCAATAACATTTCCATATAGAAAAGTATTTTACAGACCCTCCAACAGAAAAGTTACACAATGCACCTTTAACAAAAAAAACATAGTTGCTAAAATGTATTTGGTTCTTAAAAAACAGCTAATAATATTGTATCGTGAGTCATGAATCGTGTGTTGTATCGAATCGAATTGTGAGGGACTCTGATTTCCGGCCCTGGACCTCAGCAGATGCATCATGGGACTTTTCTTCCGTAAAAACAAACAAAAGACTGCTCTGTATGTCACTATAATCTGTTCATTACGTTGGCTAAATTCTACACGAACAAAAGTAAATAAAACAGCCACATTCTGTACATTTCCATATATTAGTTAAAAAAAAAAGCTAACTATGTAGACCATGATCCTTTGCTGTGTTTCAGTGCAGACTACATGAAGAAATAACTGTTCTAAGCACTTTTCAGTCTTAGTTCTTCGGGTTAAGTCTTGTCAAGGCATTTTAAGAGGAAAAAGTAGCGTACTCACAGTTTTGTCCCTATATATTAATGACACTTTTCTTCTCTAACCTCTGAAGTGGCTCCAAGAACAAAAAGAAAAATCCACTGTGAAATAATAATAATAAAAAGTCAGACTTGTATAGCGCTTTTTTGGACACTCAAAGACGCTTTACAAAGGACTAAATGAGAGCTTGTGTGGAAGAGCCCTGAATGCCAAGATCAGGCTGAGCAGATCTCCAAACTGGGTCACAGCAGGCGGGCCGCGAGGTGATTGTAAATAAAAACAGAAAAGAGCGAAACTTTGTCCATTCTTAACTCGTGCTCTTCTGTTTTTGAGTCAAACAAATGATAATACATGTCCCTCTTTACTGTTGGCAGGGTCAGACTGGTCAGAAAAAGGGACACCTGGTTTAGTCCTAGTTTGATCCTGGTTTAGATCAGACTGGTCAGAAAAAGGGACACCTGGTTTAGTCCTACTTTAGCCCTAGTGTAGACCTGGTTTAGTCCAGGTTTTGATCAGACTGTCAAACACCTGGGACATGTCTTATAGAAAACTGGATCAGATCACTGGTTTTGTATGAATCTGCGGCGACCCGGGACACAGGCTCCAAACTGGTCCAGGTCAAAGGTCAGAGGTCTGTGAGGTGACCCTAGGAGGGGGCTGTACCGGTTGTGTACAGTTTTGTACCATATATTTAGGCCTGTACAGTGACGTAATGAAAGTGTGAAATAAACCGGGTCTTCCACACAAAGGACCAGTGTTGGGTTCATCTTACGTAAACAGCCTGCGTGTTGCGTCATCAGCTCGTTTTTACATTTTTATTATTATTTTTTTTTTTTTCCCCTGCAGAATTCCATTTTTTTCCTCCCCTGCTCGTTTTCTGCACAAAGCCCGAACCAAAAACCACTCTACGGGTCTGACAGAGGAGCAGCTCTGAATTCTGCTCAAAACTCTGATCCGGGTCAAGACATGCACCGAACTCACACGAACCGGGTCAAGACATGCACCGAACTCACACGAACCGGGTCAAGACGTGCACCAAACTCACACGAACCGGTCAAGAGTCTCAAGACATGCACCGAACTTACAAACCTGGTCAAAACATGCGCCGAACCGGGACAAAAATGCACAGAACTCACACGAACCGGGTCAAGACATCCACCGAACTTCAGGAACAAATATCCCACATTATTAAACGCGTTTCGGAAGCGTTTTTTTTTTTTTTTTTCCTGAGGCGTTGCTGAAGCTGGAGAGTTTCCTGGAAAGAGGCTCCACAGCCTGTTATCTGATCTAAACCGGGTCTAAACCGGGTCTAATCCTGGTCTAAACCAGGTTTAAACCAGGACTAAACCGGGACTAACCCCAGACTGCCCCATACCCGCAGTCTCCGTGTCAGATCCGTGTCAAATCCGTGTTAGATGCGCGTTTGATCCGTTTTTACCTCGTGTTTTGGAGTCGGTTCGTGTCCCGTTGCTGCGCCGCCATTTTCCGTGTCCGTCTGTGGCACGTAGTCTGCGCGCTCACGACACCCTGCGCGCTCACGACACCATGAGCTGAGTGACCCCGCGCACCCACGTGACCCCGCGCACCCACGTGACCCTGCGCAGCGTGAAGTTTGCCCCGTCAAACACAAACCTACACAAAAACTATGGCAGTCGTTTGTGCTTCGTTGGTGCCGTTTTGTTTGTGATTATGGTTCTTAAGATATGAGCAGTTTTATTTACGGCCAACGACGTCATCCAGCCCCTCAAAATGTTAAAAAGCCTCAAAACAATGTGACAATTTCATGTGTGCTTGTATATTTTAAAATTATTAATTATTATTTTTGCAGAAATAATAAACTAGTGAAGATAAACGATCTCAATAATTTTAGAAATATACTAGCACGGATGAAAATTGTCAGAACAAAACAGCACCAACGAAATACAAACGCTTTGTATAATTCTCTGCCTGTTTTGAGGCTTTTAACATTTTGAGGGGCTGGACGACGTCGCTGGCCGTAAGTAAAACTGCTCATATCTTAAGAACCATAATCACACAAACAAAACCTTTTGCAGCACAAAACAGCACAAACGAAGCACAAACGAGTGACATCATTTTGCGCCAGAGGCATAGTTTTTGTGTAGGTTTGCGTTTGATGGGGTGAACTTCACACAGGTGACGCTTCAGACCCAAACCGGAGCTGCGTGTTTGACTCTGAGCCGAATATGAGCCGTTTAAACGCTCAGGCTCGTGACACTTTCACTGCGGAGGGAAAAACATCATAAAAATAAAACTTTCTCTTTCTCTCTTCCCTCTGTCACTTCTCCTCTCACTTCTCTTTTTCTCACTTCTTCTTTAGTCAGTCGTGAGATTTCTTGTAAATAACTGAATATTTATCCCATATTCAGTTTGAAGCGCTCTCTTTGCTCTTGTACAGTCTCTAAACTACGACTGCTCCTCACGTTTGTGCAGGTTTGGGGCTGACACAAAGCCACAGGTGGAAGGTGACAAAGTAAAAGTAGTAAAGTACATTTCACAGTAGGTACTATTCAATTCAGGATTTCTTGGCTCCAGTTTCTGTCCTTGGTCCACACTGCCCAAAGCTCTATCTCCATATTCCACTGCTATCTTCTGACGCGATCACGGCAGCGCTCCCAAGTCCCACTCTCACTCAGGCCCTAAACACATCATAAATAGCAGGGCCTTGAACATATCACAAAGTCCATCAGAGTTTAAAGATAAGAGCCGGAAAAACAGACGCCAGACGCTCACGTACAGACAAACACAGCTGCAGGAACGTGACCAAAAACATCTGACCTCTCGACGCTGCACTTTTACACAATAACAACACCAAGAACTTTACAACGCAGCGAAAATCTGATCCTAAAACTAGTACTGAAACTAAGAAAGATCCTAAAAAAGTAGAGATGCACCGATACCAATATTGGTACTGAATATAAAGGGAAATTTTGCAGGATCGGGTATCGGTTCCTTGATATCGATTCAGCCGATATCCCGGTTGGGCCTTTAACTGGATGTAATAATAAGACTATACACTGACCGATCTATGGAAGAGAATTTGTTTCATCAGATTTAGAATTTTAAATGCCGCTGAATTTCTCACTTTGAATTTTTCAACTCTGAAAAAAGATGTTAGAATTTTTTTTATTCTGAATATCAGTTAATGAAATTATGTGTGCATTTGTGTTTCACCTTTTAAATATCTGCAGATTGCTTCTGCCTTGGCATCTCAGATCTTTCCTGCAAATTTTTTCACTGCGAATTTTCCATTGAATTTTGACTGGGCTTGAAAATATTTGTGTGGAATATTTAAAAGGTGAATTTCTTATTTTGAATTTGAAACATATTGAAAAAGTATATTTCAAATTTCAGCAACTCAAATTCAGAATAAAAAATAATTCAAACATCTTTTATCAGTGAGAAATTCAGCCATATTTAAAATTCAAAATCTAATGGAACAAATTATCTTCCATACAGGATATCTGATGTTAGAACTGTAGTTTTTTAGCTGTTGCTGCACCATCACAGTGAATTTAAGCAGATAAACTTGTAATTCGATATATTGTGAGATTTTTGACGATACCATATCACGATATTTCTGTTATCGTTACATCCCCAAGTCATACAAAGCTGTTCTGTAGTTACTTGGAGGATAAAGAAGTTGCATTCAGACTGGATCAAATTTGGTAACTGCACAGTTCCATTTTAATTTCCTAAATTGGTATCGGTTAATATCGGATATCAGCAGATTATCGATAGTACTGAAACTGAAAAAGCTGGATCGGTGCATCCTTATAATAAAGTCTCACTGACAGGACACACACAGGACATTTCCTGAATGTGTTTAGAACGATCTGGAGCTGGACCAGAACAAGTGTAAGAGCACAGAGACTAGTGTACACCCATGGACCTGGTTAAGACCTGGTTAAGACCTGGTTTAGACCTGGTTTAGACCTGGTTTAGACCTGGTTTAGACCTGGTTTAGACCTGGTTTAGACCTGGACCACTGAGGGATTACACAGATATAAGGACACATGGGAATAGAAAAGAAAGTTCTATGATTTAATGTGGAAAATCACAGGATATTGTGTAAAGAAAGAGTGTTTTTATCATCATCGTGGAATCGGTATCGGGTATAGAGTATCGAGTCTGCTCTTTGTGAAATGTTATCGTGTAAGTATCGTGACATCACTAGTTTAATCACAACCTGCAGCGGAAAAAAAGTTTTTCTGGGAATTACAAAAATCATAAATGATCCAAATAAAGACTTAAAGCTGCATTGTGTAACTTTTCTGGTGGAGGGTCCGTCAAATGCTTGTCTCCATGGAGATGTTATTGCTTTGTCTGGAATGTTTCACAGTATGGCATTAAACCTTTCTATCTCCATGGAGACCAAACCAGACCAAGTTCCAGGTCAGATCTGTGGAGAGGCGACCCCGCTCACAGTCAGAATGTCTGTTTTTCTAGGGATTTTTGAGCTCTAAAACCACCTGTGATTGAATAAATGTAAAGTAGAGCTGTTTAATGTCACACTGCGGAACATTCCAGGCAGAGCAATGACGGATCCATAGAAACAAGCAGGTGAGGGAGCCCCAACCAAAAAGTTACACTGCACTTTTAACTAAATTGTCTTTTTGTCAAAATTTTGAGAAAAAAAAAATCTGTTTTTCCAAATCTGAGTTCATTTATAATAATATTTATATTTGTTTGTGTTGTAAACTTTCACTTGGACAAGAGTTTATTGTACAAAGGTGAACTGTGTGACCTGATAACGGCCTTGTAAAGATTATTATTATTATTATATTTTTTATTTATTTATTTTTGTATTGTGGTTTTACGGCATTTCTTATTTCGTAAAGCACTTTGAGTTACTTTGCGTACTAAATGCACTGTGTAACTTTTTGGTTGGGGGTCCGTCACCTGCTTGTTTCTATGGATACGTCATCCTGCGCCTGGAATGTTCCACAGTGTGACATTAAACAGCTCTACTTTACATTCATTCAATTACAGGTGGTTTTAGAGCTCAAAAATCCCTAGAAAAACAGACATTCTGACTGTGAGCGGGGTCGCCTCTCCACAGATCTGACCTGGAACTTGCTCTGGTTTGGTCTCCATGAAGATAGAAAGGTTTAATACCATACTGTGGAACATTCCAGACAAAGCAATAACATCTTCATGGAGAAAAGCATTTGACGGACCCTCCACCTGAAAAGTTACACAATGCGGCTTTAAACCTCGACCTGTGAGTTTGAGTGTTGCATAAACCAGTTTCCTTCCTCTAAATAAGCAACTGTCACAGAGTTTGGTCAAATAAACAAAAATACATATCGATACAGCAGCACACGATATCGATACTGTATCATCAAATTAAACAATACGATATATCGATATTTCTATAGTTTTACACACCTCTGCCGAGGACTGACTCCTGCCACAGACTGCACCTGTCTCACCCCAACTCCTGCAGGAGCCGTAGACCGGACCTTGAAAACCATGCACCAGGAGTACCCCAAAAACCCACCGTGAGCCGCCTCAACTCGCCTGAACCCGCCTGAACTCACCTGAACTCGCCTGAACCCGCCTGCACCCGCCTGAACACACCTGAACCCGCCGGACAGTTGAATGTGTTTTTGTGAACTGTTTTAACCTGACCCCACGCAGCCGAGACACCAAAAGTTTGTTTCAAACTGGAAATGAAATCTAGAAATCAATAAATCTGTAATTCAAGATTATAAAGTAACTCATGAAAAACTGTGAGGGACACGGATCCCGAAAAACCCGCCAAGTACCAGGTCTGTACCAGGTCTAAACCAGGACTAAACCACGTCTAAACCAGAGGACTAGTCCTGGTTTAGTTGTCTGGTTTAAAGCACGTCTAAACCAGGTCTAAACCAGGACTAAACCACTACTAAATGGTTTAGAGACAAAACCAGAGACAAACCCGGATTAATCCCAGACTAAACCCAGACTAAACCCGAGCTAAAGTCTGATGAACGCTGTCGGTTCAGGGACAGTGGACCGGAGCTAACGGGCCCCAGCGGACCGTCAGGCCGCCCGAGGAGCTCCTTCAGCGGGGAGCGGAGCAGACTCACCCCGGGGTCCGAGGCTTGCGACGGGGCTCTGGGTCCATAGTCCCTCGGTCCGGTCCGGTTCGGCTTGGCTCTGTTTGGTTTAGTTCGACTTCGTCTGTGTCGGTGAAACGTGCAGCGCGCGAAGGTGCCGGTCACTTTCACCCAATGTCACCGTGACGTCACCGCGTTCCCCTGACGTAAGCGGGGGGCGGCGAAACACCGCGAGACAAAACGAGATCTGGGGCAATAACAGACACCAGCGCCCCATACTGGAGAGAGAACAGTACTGCACCCTGAAGAGAGGAGCAGAGGAGCAGAGAAAAGACGAGGAGAGGAGCAGAGAAAAGACGAGGAGAGGAGCAGAGCCAGAGGAGCAGAGCCAGAGGAGCAGAGGAGCAGAGAAAAGACGAGAGAAGAGGAGCAGAGCCAGAGAAGCAGAGAAGACGAGAGCCAGAGGAGCAGAGAAGAGAAGGCAGAGGAGCAGGCCAAAGGAGTAGAGAAGAGACAAGAGGAGCAGAGCCGGAGGAGCAGAGAAGAGATAAGGAGGAGCAGAGAAGAGAAGCCAGAGGAGCAGGCCAGAGGAGCAGAGAAAAGACAAGAAGAGGAGCAGAGACGAGGAGGAGGAGGAGAAGAGGAGCTGAGCCAGAGGAGCAGAGGAGAGTTTCATTTGTTTATTGTGTGTTTATCCACAGTCTTTGAACGCAACACGGAGCGTTCACTGTCAACACTATAATGGACAAAAGCAGCACTAAAATCTGTTATTAAAACGTTAAAACACACAAGACAAAACCAAAAAAGACACGAAACAAACTCAACAGACTGAGAAAAACTACAGAGCTACAGCTAAAGGCTCAACCAGAGGACTAAACCAGGACTAAACCAGGACTAAACCACTAACACCAGAGAAGAGGCTGAACTTTGTGCCAGTTTTTGTGGAAAGGCCCAGTAATTAGAGATCTGAACCACAAACCAGGCCACACGTTCAAATAAGTGCTTTAAAATCTCATTGGAAAATTTATGACATGATTTCACACTTTACAAAAGAATTTCAGGCTAAGATTCTAAGTCCAAACTCATTTTTACAATTTCACATTTTAAAAACTTTAAATAAATTATGACCAAAATGAAAAGATTTAAAAGTCCCATATGACACAGTTCTCTGCTCTGTTCTAATGTTGTTTCCTCGTCACAAACACCTGGAGTTGTGTTTTGTTTCATTCACATGTTTAACACACAAACCTGCAGATTTAACACGAGTTCTTCTCTCGAACAGAAAACACTCTGTTCCACCTTGTGATGTCATGTGGTGATACAGGAAATGCTCCACTGTGTTTTTAAACTCCACACACCTTCACTAGAATCATTTGGATCATTTCAGTCCTGGAATTGCCGATCTCGACTGAACTAAAGGTAAAAGGAGCTGTTCACTTGAAAACTACCACTTGATGACATCACAAGGTGGAACAGAGCATTTGGAGCTACTCAAACGTGTGAATGAAACAAAACACTCCAGGTGTTTCTGAGGAGGAAACGTTAGCGTTAGAACAGGGTTTAATGCTCAGATATTGGAGCTTAAAAAACACATAAAAGTTCTAAGTTTGTATCGTTTCAGCTGAGGTACAATTGTTTACAAAATCAGACGGAGCTGACCAATCAGAGCACAGCTTCAGCCCCCGGGCGATGTGATTGGTCGGATCCTAAAGCGTGGACAGGAAGTCTTTGACCTGAAACAAAAAACACAGTGGAGCAAGGCCAGGGTTAGATCAGGATGCTATTGTTTACTGTAGTAGCAGTAACGTAGTAGCAGTAACGTAGTAGCAGTAACGTAGTAGCAGTAACGTAGTAGCAGTAACGTAGTAGCAGTAACGTTGTAGTAGTATTTGTAGTAGTATTTGTAGTAGTATTTGTAGTAGTATTTGTACCTGGTCCATTAGTCCGTGCTGGAGGATCCGGTCGTTCTTGAAGTCCTGGTTCACGTCCAGGACTAAAATGGGGATGTGGTTCAGATACTCAAAGTCCAGCCTGAAAACACATACAGAGTACTACAGTACAGTACACAGTACAAATACATAATACACACAAACACAGTAGTATTGGCAGTACTTGAGAGTCCTGTGGTACAGCCAGGCCTCGTGTTTGAGGTGCAGCTGTTGGAGATACTCCAGGGGGATGTCCTGCTCTTCCTCTCGGCCTCTGTGCAGTAACCTCTGTATACACCTCTGAAAGTACACAGTATAAGTACACACAGGTACAGTACAAGTACATACATACATACAGTGCTGGAAAGTACACAAAGTACATGATTGTTTAATGACATATCTGCACTGAAGAGGAGATTTTTGGACAGACATGAGATCTGTCCTCCGGCTGGGCTCTCAGGTACATAGTGCTGCAGTAGTAGTATTCGCCAAGTAGTAATAATCATTGTAGTAGTATTCGTAGTAATAGTAGTATTCGTTGTAGTAGTATTTGTAGTAGTAGAAGTATTCGTCATAGTAGTAGTAGTAGTAGTAGTATTCGTAGTAGTCATAGTATTGGCAGTCCTCACCTCTGGCTGTGCCCTCAGGTACACGATGGCGTCCAGGTTTAAGTCCGGGCTGAACTGGTCCAGGGTCCACTGGTGCCAGTCCTGATACACGGACCACTCAGTCTCTGTGAGGCTCTGGGACTCGAACAGTGTCGAGGCAAACACGTACCTGCAGAGACCGGGTTTAGACCGGGTTTAGACCGGGTTTAGACCCGGGTTTAGACCGGGGTTTAGACCGGGGTTTAGACCGGGGTTTAGACCGGGTTTAGACCGGGGTTTAGACCGGGGTTCAGACACGTGGTGCCCTACGCGCTGTGTGTAATGTGCTTAATGGGGAGCTACGGTACGGAGTAGTAGCAGTAGTAGTACTGCAGTAGGAGTATTAGTATTAGTACTATTAGTAGTATTAGTAGTAGTAGCAGTAGCAGCAGCAGTAGTACTGCAGTAATAGTACCTGTCAGAGTACACCGATCTCTCGTAGAACTGTACTGGTCGGTCAGACTCTTGTAGTTTCAGAGACGGAGGCTGAAGCTGAGAGCGCACTCTGCTCAGGCAGGCGTACGACTGAAAACACACAAAATATACAACATGTATATATATACACACACACACACAAAAATACAACTAAATACACAAATATATACAAAATATACTTATACATGCACTGTAGTCACAGTAGTATTAGCAGTAGTATAGTAGTACTGTAGTAGTACAGACCTGGAAGGTGTAGGACCAGCGTGTGGGTTTACTGTAGAGCATCTGCAGGAGGTTCCCTCCACTTTTCTGAGAAGAACTCAACTCCTGAGACACACACAGAGCATTTAGAACACAACACAAGAACAACAACAATAACACAACAACAATGACAACAATAACATAACAACAAAAATAAAACAACACAACAAACACACAACAAAGACACGACAGCTCCTGAGATTTTGATTAATTTCTTCAATTATCTGTATAATTAAAATACAGCAAATACAGCTCTGAAAATGGTTGTCATAGTTACCCCAAATTTTCATCATTTTGTCCCTGTCTCCCTGTCAGTAGCAGTAGTTAGTAGTAGTAGCAGTAGTAGTAGCAGTAGTAGTAGTAGCAGTAGTAGTAGCAGTAGCAGTAGTAGTAGTAGTAGTAGTAGTAGTAGTAGTACCTCATATATATCCTCTTTGTCCGTGTGCACGTTGCACCACTTTGCGATGGGCTCTGGAATCACCTCCCACTCGTCACTCGTCTGCTCCAAGAGTCGCACAAACGTCGACTTTCCCGCCGCTAAAAACACAAAACACACAGAGGGTAAACAACACTAAAAACACACAAACATACACTAAAACACACAAACACGGAGGGTAAACAACACTAAAAACACACAAACATACAGAGGGTAAACAACACTAAAACACACAAACACGGAGGGTAAACAACACTAAAAACACACAAACACAGAGGGTAAACAACACTAAAAACACAAACAAACACAGGCCGTAGTGGCTCAGAAAGGGGCTAAACGCAGATGTGCTCTGATTAAAGATGCACTGTGTAACTTTTTTGGTAGAGGGTCCTTCATCTGCTTGACTCCATGTCGATGTTATCGTTGTTTCCTGGAATGTTCTGCAGTATGGCATTTCATTCAACTATCTCCATGGAGACAAGCAGGCCATGTTCTAGGTCAGATCTGTGGAGAGGTGGGCCGCTCATGTTAATAATGTTTGTTTATGAGGTCGTTTTGAGAAATAAAAACACTGGTAATTGAATAAATACAAGATATAATTGTAGAAAAGAACCATTAATGAAGTAAAAGTAGAAATGTACTGTAGTAAGTATATATACATTTAGGCATCTGTACTTTTACTTTACTACATTTGACAGCAGGTATCTGTACTTTCTACTCCACTACGTTTTAGAACAGGACTGAAAAGTAAAAGTATTTTTTAATATATTCTAAAATCTGCTGAAAAGCCTGAGGGTTTATTTTTAACACGTTCATAATTTGAGCAACAAAAATATACAAATAAAAACATCTGAAAAACAGAATTTAGCACAAATCTGTATCAGAATCGCGACAAATCTTCGCAAAATACTTTTACTTTTTACTCTTGAAGTACATTTTTAAACACGTACTAAACTAGATTTTTTTTTTTTACTTTTACTCGAGTATTTTTTTTTTTTTTTTTGCTCCAGTATCTGTACTTTTACTTAAGTAGCAAAATTGAGGACTTCTAAAACCACTGCAGTTCGGTCTTATATTTGGATCTGTGAAATTACAAAAAAAACTCTGTGTTTTAATCTCGTTTTAGCCGCAAACACTGCGGGTTTGGCGCCTAATTTCTGGATCACAAACGGGACCAAACCCGGACCATAAACAGACCAAAACCCGGTCCAGAGCCGGACTTTCCCCGGGTCTGGTGCTCCGGGACTCACCGATGTTGCCTTCGATGGAGACTTTGAGGTGTTTTCTGCGGGACCCGGAGCTCCGCGGTCTCTTCGGGGGAGTCGCCATGTGCGTGCCCGGGCTGGGTGCGCTGAAGGCGGGATGGGTGCTGAGTGTGAGCCGGGGGAGCTGCGGTGGTCCTCCGGGTCTGAGGCTCCAGGAGGGTCTTCAGGAGGGACTTTAATGAGTTTATCCGTCCCTGATGAAGAGGAGCAGGATGATGATGATGAGGAGAACACGAGACTCTGAAAACTGAAGTTAAACCGCGCGCGCCTGACGTCACCTTCCGGCGCACGAGGCGAGTCTGCGCAGGCGCGTGACTGTGGAGCGCGTTCTGACTAGATCTGTGGTTCTGACCAGATCCAAGGTTCTGACCAGGTCTATGTTCTGACCAGATCCAAGGTTCTGACCAGGTCTATGTTCTGACCACATGGACCGGACACAGAGCGTTCTCCTGGAAGAATCATCTAGAGCTCCACCAAAAGTCACGTTTCACTTTTCCACAGATTTGACATTTTGTACCAACAGACACTGTGTCTATGTTTTATACAAAAGAGTTGGTTTGGATTTTTGATGTTAAGAAATAACATTTTTATAGCCACAAGTTTCACCATATTAAATACATAGAGCTGTTGTCGTGCGCCCTCAAGTGGCCGCTAACGTTTATTACACTTCACAGTGAATTCACCTCAAAACGGATTTAATCAAATCATTTCTGAACGATGAGGACTGAGATCAGTGGCAACAAGAGTTTTCTGTCACTTGTGTTTAGTTTTATAAGTTTAAATCTCTTTATTCACAATATAAACCTTTGTGGCTTCTGTGATTTCTGTGACTCTGAGCGGCACTTAGACTTTGACAAACTTTATTGATCCACAAGGGAAATTATTTGGACAAAGTAAAATGCAATAATTAGGTAATAATGTAATAAGTTTTAATATTGAAATCAATTCAAACTGCACTTTTCGGGAAACAGCCACAGAATCTGGCTGTCATTTTTTTTCTAAGAATGTGTATGGACAATATTTTGGAGAGAACTCAAGAAAATGATTCATAGAAATATTAAACAAATGCTACAACTACTTAAGGACAAAAATACATTTTATTTTTTATGACAATGACACCAATTAGAAATACATCATTAAGCTTTTCATTCTACTAAAAAAATACTGTATACATGTGCAAATGTGCAAATGTGCAAAAAAAAACCAAAAAAACAAGAATACAAGAACTTCAAATACAAGGCAAACAATATATCAAAAAACCTAACGCTAACGGGAATTAAATGATCACATCTTCTATGAACGCACTTCCTCTATGTCAGGGTCTTTTTTCTCCAGTGAGCTCCTCCACAAAACACAATGGACAGATACTGGTACCTCCTGAGCTCCTCTATGTCATGAGGAATGTAAAATGTAAAAGCTTGAACGCTGGCGAGCATTCACCACAGGGGCCACGAATCATTTCTCTTTCCTCGCTTCCTTCTCCTTGATTCTGCAGGAAGTGGGTGAGGAAGTCCCGCCCACAGAGGAGACACAGGGAGGAGAGAAGATCTAAACTCACTCAGACCAAGAAAGTTTGATTCTTTTCTCTGGTGTTGCTCCTGAAGCCTCCCTCAGGTTTACTCCTTCACTCTGTGGTTTTCTTTGGGAAAACACTTAATATGACACGTTTGATTGACAGCTGGAAAATGGAGGATCGAGGAGAGGAATCAAGGAGAAGGAAGCGAAGAAAGAGAAATGAGACGCGACCCGTATGTGTGCGTGCGTGTGCGTGTGCGTGTGCGTGTGCGTGTGCGTGTGAGTGTGTGTGTGTGTGTGTATGTGTAAGTGTGTGTGTGTTGCAACACTAGAATTTCCCCACTGTGGGACTAATAAAGGCTTATCTTATTTTATAAATCAAAATGGCCCCAGGTTCCAGAAGTAAATTTAACCTTAATATTTGAATATTTGGAAAAGTCTGTAGGAAAAATGAAGGGGAAATTTACTTTACTGGAAGCGGAGCGTGTGTCAGTCTGATGGGTCAGATCTGACAAACTGACCTCGCCTGAACATCTGACCAGATGATCATCACAGTGACGCCTCTGACGAAGGCAAAGTCCCACCGCCCAAACATGTCAGTGAAATAAGATATTTAGTTTTTTACAACATTTGTATTGTATTAGAAGAAAACACAACACTTCATTATAAAAAGAAGACAAAATTAACTGTAATAATTGTAAACATTGCCCTGGTCTAGTCCTGGTCTAGTCCTGGTCTAGTCTTGCATCAAAGGAGATTAAGGACATAAAAACCGTAAGCTTTCGGCTGAGCTCTCTCCTGTGTCAGATTTCTTTGTGATCTTCTTAATAAACTCAGTAAACCAGTCCTTAAACTCATGCCACTGGAAGGAGAGACGCAGGGGCAGGAAGTGAACATCTCCAAACATCTCTGACGAGTAGTGCGCTGGTGGTGGTAGTGCGCTGGTCATTTCATCAACCACACAGAGTAGCCTCTGCACCTGCCTCTGCACCTGCCTCTGCACCTGCCTCTGCACCTGCCTCTGCTCCTGTACCTGCCCCTGCTCCTGCCCTCCTGAGGGTCTGTTGTCAAACACACTGTACCTCCCATTACATTTAGACACCAGCTCCTGGACCTTGGGGTTGGTTCTTATCAGATCTTCTATGTTACGACCCCTCAGCAGATCCCCGTGGGTGAACAGGACCAGGCAGACCTTTAATGCATCTTTGTAAAACAGTTTGTGCACGAGCTCAAACAGGAGACAGTCGGCCTCAGAGATCCTTTTGATCTGCACCACGATCACAAAGGCTTGTGGCCCTGGAGCTGCCATTTCAATGGACGACATGATCTGTTTAAATAACTGCTCTGGTGTAAGAGTTTTACCTGAAACCCCCGGGGTGTCCACCACAGTGACCCTGCGCCCGCCCACCTCAGCTGATCTCTTCCGGGTCTCTAAGGTCACAGGGTTAAAGTCACATCTTGCATCAAAGACCTCAGAGCCCAGGATGGTGTTTCCAGAAGAGCTCTTCCCTGGTCCAGGCAGACCCAGAAGGACCAGACGCACCTCCTCCTGTCTCTGTGGGTTCTGTTGGTTTTCTGCAGGAAGAACATCACAGTCTCAGCTGACTCTAAACACAGACTGGACTCAGATGTTGGTACCTGGGCCCTGGTGCTGAGGAGCTGGCTCAGGTCTCACTCTCGGTAGTTCCTCAGCTCCGGCCTGAGATGAGATCTTCTGAGCGGCTCCACGGGTCTTTGGTCTGGCTCCTTCACATGTGAAGAGAAGATGGAACATTGAAAATGTAGCTAAAAGTACAGAGTTCAGTAGTACTGCTGTGTACTGCCAAGTACCTCACGCTGCATATCTCAACACAGTGTAGAGACTAAAATGCAGCAGAATCTCATCTCTTAACATCAGAACACAAAGTCCTTGTGAATCACCTTCTCAACCCTCAGATTCAGCTTCAGCAGCAGTGAGCAGGAAGTGAAGTGTAGAACTGCCATTTATAATAAAATAGTCTTGTTTTACAGAACCTGTAAAAAAGAGAGAGAGGAGGAGAGGAGAGAGAGAGAGGAGAGAGAGAGGAGAGGAGAAGAGGAGAGAGAGGAGGAGAGGAGAGAGAGAGAGGAGGAGAGGAGAGAGAGGAGGAGAGGAGAGAGAGGAGGAGAGGAGAGAGAGAGAGGAGGAGAGGAGAGAGAGGAGGAGAGGAGAGAGAGAGAGGAGAGAGAGAGGAGAGAGAGGAGAAGAGGAGAGAGAGGAGAAGAGGAGAGAGAGGAGGAGAGGAGAGAGAGAGAGAGGAGAGGAGAGAGAGGAGGAGAGGAGAGAGAGGAGGAGAGGAGAGAGAGGAGAAGAGGAGAGAGAGGAGGAGAGGAGAGAGAGGAGAAGAGGAGAGAGAGGAGGAGAGGAGAGAGAGGAGAGAGAGGAGAAGAGGAGAGAGAGGAGAAGAGGAGAGAGAGGAGGAGAGGAGAGAGAGAGAGAGGAGAGGAGAGAGAGGAGGAGAGGAGAGAGAGGAGGAGAGGAGAGAGAGAGAGGAGAGAGAGAGGAGAGGAGAAGAGGAGAGAGAGGAGGAGAGGAGAGAGAGAGGAGAGAGAGGAGAGAGGAGAGGAGAGGAGAGAGAGGAGAGAGAGGAGAGAGAGAGGAGAGGAGAAGAGGAGAGAGAGGAGGAGAGGAGAGAGAGAGAGGAGAGGAGAAGAGGAGAGAGAGGAGGAGAGGAGAGAGAGAGGAGAGGAGAGAGAGGAGAAGAGGAGAGAGAGGAGAAGAGGAGAGAGAGGAGGAGAGGAGAGAGAGGAGAGAGAGGAGAGAGAGAGGAGAGGAGAGAGAGGAGAGAGAGAGGAGAGGAGAAGAGGAGAGAGAGGAGGAGAGGAGAGAGAGAGAGGAGAGGAGAAGAGGAGAGAGAGGAGGAGAGGAGAGAGAGAGGAGAGGAGAGAGAGGAGAAGAGGAGAGAGAGGAGAAGAGGAGAGAGAGGAGGAGAGGAGAGAGAGAGGAGAGGAGAGAGAGGAGAGAGAGGAGAAGAGGAGAGAGAGGAGAAGAGGAGAGAGAGGAGGAGAGGAGAGAGAGAGAGAGGAGAGGAGAGAGAGGAGGAGAGGAGAGAGAGGAGGAGAGGAGAGAGAGAGAGGAGAGGAGAAGAGGAGAGAGAGGAGGAGAGGAGAGAGAGAGGAGAGGAGAGAGAGGAGAAGAGGAGAGAGAGGAGAAGAGGAGAGAGAGGAGGAGAGGAGAGAGAGGAGAGAGAGGAGAGAGAGGAGGAGAGGAGAGACAGAGGAGAGGAGAGAGAGGAGAAGAGGAGAGAGAGGAGGAGAGGAGAGAGAGAGAGGAGAGGAGAGAGAGGAGGAGAGGAGAGAGAGGAGGAAAGGAGAGAGAGAGGAGAGGAGAGAGAGGAGGAGAGGAGAGAGAGGAGGAAAGGAGAGAGAGAGAGGAGAGGAGAGAGAGGAGGAGAGGAGAGGAGAGAGAGGAGGAGAGGAGAGAGAGGAGAGAGAGGAGGAGAGGAGAGGAGAGAGAGGAGGAGAGGAGAGAGAGGAGAAGAGGAGAAGAGGAGAGAGAGGAGGAGAGGAGAGAGAGAGGAGAGGAGAGAGAGGAGAAGAGGAGAGAGAGGAGAAGAGGAGAGAGAGGAGGAGAGGAGAGAGAGGAGAGAGAGGAGAGAGAGGAGGAGAGGAGAGAGAGAGGAGAGGAGAGAGAGGAGAAGAGGAGAGAGAGGAGGAGAGGAGAGAGAGAGAGGAGAGGAGAGAGAGGAGGAGAGGAGAGAGAGGAGGAAAGGAGAGAGAGAGGAGAGGAGAGAGAGGAGGAGAGGAGAGAGAGGAGGAAAGGAGAGAGAGAGAGGAGAGGAGAGAGAGGAGAAGAGGAGAGAGAGAGAGGAGAGAGAGGAGGAGAGGAGAGAGAGGAGGAGAGGAGAGAGAGGAGGAAAGGAGAGAGAGAGAGGAGAGGAGAGAGAGGAGGAGAGGAGAGGAGAGGAGAGAGAGGAGGAGAGGAGAGAGAGGAGAGAGAGGAGGAGAGGAGAGAGAGGAGAAGAGGAGAGAGAGGAGGAGAGGAGAGAGAGGAGGAGAGGAGAGAGAGGAGAAGAGGAGAGAGAGGAGGAAAGGAGAGAGAGGAGAGAGAGAGGAGGAGGAGGAGAGGAAATACAGGAGAGGAGAGGAGGAGAGAGATTTCACAGTGAATAACCTTTGCCATAATAACACCTGCTCCCTCCTCCTAAATAAACATCCCACCTGGACTCTGCCGATCAGTGACCGGTGCACGCCGGACACATTATGTTTCTTTAAAATTATTATTAATAATAATAATAATAATAATAATAATAATAATAATAATAATAATAATAATAATAATACACTCCATACATATATATTGTTTGTTACATTGTTTTTAATTTATACAAAATAAATATATATATTTGTCTTTTGCAAAGGTCCTCACCTGAGCAGAGGCCTTCACCCGAGCAGAGGCCTTCACCTGAGCAGAGGTCCTCACCTGAGCAGAGGTCCTCACCTGAGCAGAGGTCCTCACCTGAGCAGAGGCCTTCACCCGAGCAGAGGTCCTCACCTGAGCAGAGGTCCTCACCTGAGCAGAGGCCTTCACCCGAGCAGAGGTCCTCACCTGAGCAGAGGCCTTCACCCGAGCAGAGGTCCTCACCTGAGCAGAGGTCCTCACCTGAGCAGAGGCCTTCACCCGAGCAGAGGCCTTCACCCGAGCAGAGGCCTTCACCCGAGCAGAGGCCTTCACCTGAGCAGAGGTCCTCACCTGAGCAGAGGTCCTCACCTGAGCAGAGGTCCTCACCTGAGCAGAGGCCTTCACCCGAGCAGAGGAATCGGGCTCTGAATACTGAGCACCATGAGCCTTTTTTTTTCTTTCTAGCTCCATTTCTGATCTGACAAACAGAAAGTGAAAGTGTGAGACGATAAAAGACGACAAGGCTCCTCTGAAGCACAAACACTGTGAAGAAATACAGAAGTGCACTCTACAGTTGTACTAAAAAAGTCTGCCATTAAAAAGGTCTTAGAGGTTTTTACCAGTTTGAGCTCAGAGATCCTCACGTGGCGCTTCACAATAGAACACTGAAATCCATCAGTCTTTATTTGTATTTCCCTTTACACACACTGGGAGACCAAAGTGTTTTACCACAATATAAAAACATGCAACATATCAGAGTCTGGGGTGACAGAGAAACCCTGGTCACCCCGGTGTCTGAGTCTGGCTCTGGGGACTTCGAGCAGAAGCTGTTTGACCTTAAGGCCCTGTCAGAGCTGTGGACAGGAGCTCAGTCAAATTGGCAGGAGCAGAAGTGATTTAAAAACAACATTGGGCCTCATTCCTGAAGACTTTTTTGGCATTCACAAAACTTTTTCTTTCTTTTCAGGAGCACTCACAAGAACAACAATTCTACTGTTTAATAATATTATTACTCTGATAATGCAACAAGAAAATCTAATTCCTCCATGATTTTAAGTTGTTATTTTCTTAAAATATTTCCCATAAAAATATTACTGAGTGCAGTGAGCCTCAGTCTGGCCCAGCCCCAGTGCTCTCCACATGGACTCTTGATCGTGATGTCTCAAAGAACTCATCTGGTAAAGCTCCTAATCCTTTTCTCTGAGTCTGAGTCTGTCCAGGCTGAAACAAAAACAGTGAGTAAACTTGGGACTAAAGGAAACAATAACATTACGTAATATTCCCTTTGTCCACCAGGGGGACGTGGGTTACGCCGTGAAACAACAAAATCAATGTCCAGGTCCAGAGAGGCATTTCCACAGTTTTATTTCCATGTGAGCTGCAAACAACAAGATCACACGATAGAGCCACCTGTTTCACCTGCCTCACCTGCCCCTGTCTCTCCTCTCTGTCCTGCGACAGGTGCCCTCTGGTCTGCACAGTACACACAGTAGTAGATTACACAGTACAAAGACCAAAGACAAAGGACAAAAATCACAATCTCACAACAATACGGAGACATTTGCTAAGTGAAGTTAACACATACAGAAGAGTCTTTTACAAATCTACTAAAGCTACGGATGGAGGTCGGGTCCCTTAGACTTAGACAAACTTTATTGATCCACTATTATGATAACAAAGAGTAAAAATATAAAAGCTAATAATACATTCTAAATAAGTAGCAGAAATAGCAGGAGACTAGAGTCAAATAAGGCATAATTATATAAATAGTTCTGTGGCGAGCAGATTTCAGGAGCAGCGGCGCGGACTGAAAAGGCCCAATGTCCAAATGAAGACTTTCCAAACGGGCTTTTACAGTCTCCTCTGCTCCAGGCTCCAGTGTCTGTATTTAAATTTAACCGTATGAACTCTTTTAACGGGATGGAGCGAGCACGTTTGGTTTTTGATTCAGTGTTTTCAGAGTCTGCCTGTAGAGCCTTTCTCCCTGCAGCTGTGAGGTCTGGTGTTTGTAATGTTCTGATATCAGTGCGTTTGGTAAATGAGGTTTGGACACAGTCTGCTGCATAAAGGGGACGCCCGCCCTGCTCTGTTCTGACTGTGCAGTTGTTCTGACTGTGCAGTTGTTCTGACTGTGCAGTTGTTCTGAGTGTAAAGTTGAGTCTGTGTTAGTGTTTTTCATCTCTGTGGAGGAGAGTATTTTATAACGTTGGCTCTGGGTGTGTAGTGTAGCTGGCCATGGAAGGCTGAATATAGTGTTTTTACTTGAAAAAGCAGCTGAGTGTTTTTTTTTTTTTTTGTCATTTAATAAAAAGTAACATGTAACTGTAACTCATTACTTTTTAAAGGATCTTTAAAGGACCAACACCGCTCGTCTCTTTCACCAGAGTCACAGAGGAATCTTCCCAGAGTCCAAACCCAGCAAACAGAGGCTCAGAGAAAGACGAGGAGAAAGTCCAGATGTGGAACAATTCTCCATCAGAGGAAACCTCATAGAAGGACAGAGCTCCAGCCTCAGAGTCCAGGAACACGCCCACTCTGCCAGCGCACACGTCCCCTTTGCCATGGGAGAGGTGGCATCGTGTTACGTTGTTGTTGTGACACACACCGTACTCGCCGCTGTCATAGATCCTCAGTCTCCAGGACTGAGCATTTCCTCCAAAGGCACTCTCCCCTCCCCCTCCGCTCCGTCTGATCCCTCTGTAACTCACTGCTATATAAACCCCCCCGCTCCAGTCCACCTCCCAGTAACAGCGCCCCTTCAGGTCAGTGCAGCTCAGGACCTGGGGGTAGTTTGTGAACCTGTCCTCATGATCTGGATACTGCTGCTCCTCCACGCGTCTCACAGCCCGATTTTCCTCAGACAGAAGCAGCTCTCTGTGAGCTGTGTTTGGGTCCAGAGAGAACTCACAGGAGTCTGAAACACAAACACGTTTTCTCATTATTAAAACCCCGTCCGGAACGCGAAAACTTGCAAAAATTAGACAGTAAACTTGGATGGACAAGCCAATGACCAGTGTCAAAATTAGAACTCGATGAGCTCTAATTTTGAGACAAAGTCACGAAAAACAATCATCAATCAACACAGGAGCTCCTCCTCAAACTTATGAACCTACGGGAGCCCGACCCAGAAAAATAGAACATGTCAGGACATGAAAGAAATTATATTATGGTCCCGTCCTAAACCGAACAGGAAGTCGGCCATATAGAATCAAACCCAAGACAAAAGCACACACCAGCGTATATACGACCTCTCCTCGCACACTTTTCATCACAAACACTTCAAATTTGGCCAAAAGACACAAAACCCATGTGCGATTGAGGGCAGGCTCTTCGCCGTGGCATGTTCCCCATCGTCACAAGGGTTGGCAAGGACCTATAACGGCGCATGCGGCTTTAATGTTCTCACTGTTTCTACGTTTAGTGGGTCGCACCTGTCATAAATACTATTTAACACAGTCTGTCAGCAGTAGAAGTTTGGGAGGAAAAGTAAGATTTGTTTGAAAATCTATGAAACAGTGTAAATGAGATGAGTGTGGTCTTTGTTTACACTAGTTAAATAATAAACTTCACCAAAATGGTCAAATGAAGGAAACTGGGCGAGATTTGAACTCATTTTAAACATAACAAATGTTCTGAGCCGTTCTCTGCACTTTACTGTGTCAATGAAACAAAAAGACTCACACTTCCTCAGACCTGGGACCATCCAGCGCTCTCCAGCAGGATCCAACCTGAAACACAGAAGTCCAGTTTAGACCAGAGACCAGACCAGAAACCAGAGACCAGAGACCAGACCAGAGACCAGACCAGAGACCAGAGACCAGAGACAAGACCGGAGACCAGACCAGAGACCAGAGACCAGAGACAAGACCGGAGACCAGAGACCAGAGACAAGACCGGAGACCAGACCAGAGACCAGACCAGAGACAAGACCGGAGACCAGACCAGAGACCAGACCAGAGACCAGACCAGAGACCAGAGACCAGAGACAAGACCGGAGACCAGACCAGAGACCAGACCAGAGACAAGACCGGAGACCAGACCAGAGACCAGACCAGAGACCAGACCAGAGACCAGACCGGAGACCAGACCAGAGACCAGAGACCAGAGACCAGACCAGAGACCAGACCGGAGACCAGACCAGAGACCAGACCAGAGACCAGACCAGAGACCAGACCAGAGACCAGAGACCAGACCAGAGACCAGAGACCAGACCGGAGACCAGACCAGAGACCAGACCAGAGACCAGACCAGAGACCAGACCAGAAACCAGAGACCAGAGACCAGACCGGAGACCAGACCAGAGACCAGACCAGAAACCAGAGACCAGAGACCAGACCAGAGACCAGACCAGAGACCAGACCAGAGACCAGACCGGAGACCAGACCAGAGACCAGAGACCAGACCAGAGACCAGACCGGAGACCAGACCAGAGACCAGACCAGAGACCAGACCAGAGACCAGACCAGAGACCAGAGACCAGAGACCAGACCAGAGACCAGAGACCAGACTGGAGACCAGACCAGAGACCAGACCAGAGACCAGACCAGAGACCAGACCGGAGACCAGACCAGAGACCAGAGACCAGAGACCAGACCAGAGACCAGACCGGAGACCAGACCAGAGACCAGACCAGAGACCAGACCAGAGACCAGACCAGAGACCAGAGACCAGACCAGAGACCAGAGACCAGACCGGAGACCAGACCAGAGACCAGACCAGAGACCAGACCAGAGACCAGACCAGAAACCAGAGACCAGAGACCAGACCGGAGACCAGACCAGAGACCAGACCAGAAACCAGAGACCAGAGACCAGACCAGAGACCAGACCAGAGACCAGACCAGAGACCAGACCGGAGACCAGACCAGAGACCAGAGACCAGACCAGAGACCAGACCGGAGACCAGACCAGAGACCAGACCAGAGACCAGACCAGAGACCAGACCAGAGACCAGAGACCAGAGACCAGACCAGAGACCAGAGACCAGACCGGAGACCAGACCAGAGACCAGACCAGAGACCAGACCAGAGACCAGACCAGAGACCAGAGACCAGAGACCAGACCAGAGACCAGAGACCAGAGACAAGACCGGAGACCAGACCAGAGACCAGACCAGAGACCAGACCGGAGACCAGACCAGACCGGAGACCAGACCGGAGACCAGAGACCAGACCAGAGACCGGAGACCGGACCAGAGACCGGAAACCAGACCGGAGACCAGACCGGAGACCAGACCAGAGACCGGAAACCAGACCAGAGACCAGACTGGAGACCAGACCGGAGACCAGACCGGAGACCAGACCAGAGACCAGACCAGAGACCAGAGACCAGAGACCAGAGACAAGACCGGAGACCAGACCAGAGACCAGACCAGAGACCAGAGACCAGAGACCAGAGACAAGACCGGAGACCAGACCAGAGACCAGACCAGAGACCAGAGACCAGAGACAAGACCGGAGACCAGACCAGAGACCAGACCAGAGACCAGACCAGAGACCAGACCGGAGACCAGACCAGACCGGAGACCAGACCGGAGACCAGAGACCAGACCAGAGACCGGAGACCGGACCAGAGACCGGAAACCAGACCGGAGACCAGACCGGAGACCAGACCAGAGACCGGAAACCAGACCAGAGACCAGACCGGAGACCAGACCGGAGACCAGACCGGAGACCGGAAACCAGACCGGAAACCAGACCAGAGACCAGACCAGAGACCAGACCGGAGACCAGACCAGAGACCAGACCGGAGACCAGACCAGACCGGAGACCAGACCGGAGACCAGAGACCAGACCAGAGACCAGAGACCGGACCAGAGACCAGAGACCGGACCAGAGACCGGAAACCAGACCGGAGACCAGACCGGAGACCAGACCAGAGACCGGAAACCAGACCAGAGACCAGACCGGAGACCAGACCGGAGACCAGACCGGAGACCGGAAACCAGACCAGAGACCAGACCAGAGAGCAGACCGGAGACCAGAGATCAGACCAGAGACCTGACCGAAGACCAGACTGGAGACCAGACCAGAGACCAGACCAGACCGGAGACCAGAGATCAGACCAGACCAGAAACCAGACCGGAGACCAGACCGGAGACCAGAGACCAGACCAGAGACCGGAGACCGGACTAGAGACCGGAAACCAGACCGGAAACCAGACCGGAGACCAGACCGGAGACCAGACCAGAGACCGGAAACCAGACCAGAGACCAGATCGGCGACCAGACCGGAGACCGGAAACCAGACCAGAGACCAGACCAGAGAGCAGACCGGAGACCAGAGATCAGACCAGAGACCTGACCGAAGACCAGACTGGAGACCAGACCGGAGACCAGACCGGAGACCAGATCAGAGACCGGAGACCAGACCAGACCAGAGACCAGACCAGAGACCGGAGACCAGAGAGACTCACCTGACAGACAGCAGGGGGCGCTGGTCCTGCAGAGCGGTCAGGAGCTCGGCTGAAGGACCTGGATGGTTGTAGCTCAGGTCTAACTCTCTCAGGTGGGAGGAGGTGGAGCTCAGAGCCGAGGCCAGAGCAGCTCCACCCCTCTGTGAGACCAGACATCCAGACAGCCTAAAGACACACGATTACACTCATGTGGACACAAGGGGGCAGAGTGCATCATGGGAGCGTCTCACCTGAGAGTTTCCAGCCTGCAGGGGGCGCTCTTCAGTCCAGAACACAGCAGCTCCACTCCTGAGTCCTGGAGGTCGTTGTTAGTGAGATCCAGGTGTGTGAGACTGGAGGAGCTGAGGACTGAGGCCAGAGGACCACAGCTGTGAGGGGACAGGCCACAGCCACAAAGACTGAGGAGAGAGAGGGACATTAGAGACTAGAACCTCCACAAGAGTTTAAATAGAGTCTGGACTCACAGGGCTTTGGTGGAGCTTCTGATCACCGGCAGAAGACCAAGGAGAGCTCTCTCTGAGGCCTGGTATTTCCTCAGGTCAAACTCCTCCAGGTCTGAATCTGAGGACAGTAAGATGAAGGACAGAGCCAACCACTGAGCAGGAGACATTTTTCTGTCAGAGAGCTCTCCTCTGTTCATGTTCTTCTGTATCTCCTCCACCAGACTGTGATCGTTCAGCTCATTCAGACAGTGGAGCAGGTTCAGGCTTCTCTCTGCAGACAGACCCTCCTCATTCAGCTTCTCTTTGATGTACTTTACTGTCTCCTGATTGGTCCGGTCACTTCCTGTCTGAGTCAGCAGACCCTGCAGCAGCCTCTGATTGGTCGGCAGAGACAGTCCCAGGAGGAAGCGCAGGAACAGGTCCAGGTGTCCGTTTGGACTCTGTAAGGCCTGGTCCACAGCAGAGCGGTAGAAGGCTGCCTCTGGATCTGGACTCTGAGAGGAGTGTGGTGTCTCCAGCAGGTTCTCTCCAAAGCCGAAGAAGGTCTGATGGACGTGAAGAGCAGCCAGAAACTCCTGCACACTCAGATGGATGAAGCAGTAGACCTTGTCCTGGTACAGGCCTGGCTCCTCTCTAAAGACCTGTGTGAACACTCCGGAGTACAGTGAGGCCGCTGCAGCGTCCAGCCCACACTCGCTCAGGTCACTCTCATAGAAGATCAGGTTTCCTTTCTGCAGCTGCTCAAAGGCCACTTTTCCCAGAGACTGCACCATCTCCATGGTCTCTGGAGTCCAGTGAAGGTCCGCCCCTGATCCCTGGTGATACTTGATGTTCTTGACTTTGGCCTGCACCACCAGGAAGTGGACGTACATCTGTGTGAGAGTCCGGGGCAGCTCTGGTCTCTTTGTTTGTTCCAGAAGCTTCTGTAGAACGGTGGAGAGGATCCAGCAGAAGATCGGGATGTGACTCATGATGTGGAGGCTGCGGATGCTCTTGATGTGGGAGATGACAGCTGTGGCCTGGTCTCTGAACCTCTTCTTGAAGTACTGCTCCTTCTGGGGGTCGGCGAAGCCTCGCACCTCTGTCACCAAGGAGACACACTCAGCAGGGATCTGACTGGCTGCGGCGGGGCGCGTCGTTATCCAGAGGCGAGCGGAGGGAAGCAGGCTCCCCCTGATGAGGTTCACCAGCAGCACGTGCACTGAGGCGGACTCTGTGGGGTCGGTCAGGATCTGGGTTTGGCTGAAGTCCAGAGGAAGTCTGCACTCATCCAGACCGTCAAAGATGAAGAGCACATGGAGCTCTTGGAAACTGCAGAGATCTTTGGATGGACTGAAGAAGTGGTGCAGCAGCTCCACCAGGCTGAACTGTGTGTCTCTGAGCACGTTCAGCTCTCTGAAAGTGAACGGGAACAGCAGCTGGAGTTCTTGGTGGGCCCTGCCTTCAGCCCAGTCCAGACTGAACTTCTGAGTCAGGACTGTCTTCCCCACACCAGCCACGCCCTTCGTCAGCACCGCTCTGATTGGCTCTGGTGAATGTGGGTGGGCTTTAAAAAGGTCTTCACATGTGATGGTGGTCTCTGTAGCGACCGGTCTCCTGGACAAGTGCCTGACCTCATGTTCTTGGTTGACCTCTGAGGCCCCGCCCTCTGTGATGTAGAGCTCTGTGTAGATCTGGGTCAGGGGGGCGGAGTCTCCTGCTTTAGCCACGCCCTCAAACACATGGCTGAACCTCTGCTGCAGATCAGACTTCAGTTTATCTCTGAATCCCACTTTACTTCCTTTAAACAAGACACAAGAGTTTTAATGTTACTCAAGTCTAATGGACCAGTTCCAGAGGACTTTTGGCGTCAGAGCGCAGTGAGATGCGGTTAGTGACTGCTTCCTAAATTCAACAGAATAATCCACCAAACTCATTAACAAATGACTTGTTCTGAGTAACAAATACAGTGAAATACACTACTCACAATAAGTTAGGGATATTGAGAGAGACTCAGCGGATGACATACATACGGTGTTTGCTTCACTTCAGAGATTTTTGGGATAGGGAGGCAAATGTATTGGAGTGATAGACACACCTCATTTTGTGTTTTCCACATACTGGTCTCACTGTACATATTGGGGCTAAGGCCAAAAAATACTAAAAGACAAACCTTGTCAATGTGGCATCAATTTCAACATTCTGTGGGTATAAAAAGCTGGTATTGTCAGTAAGTCATTCCAAGTTCATCATTCAAACAGCCATGAACACACGACGTCACTTAACAGACGAGCAGCGTCACCTGGCCATAGCGCGCCTTCGGGTTGGTAGCAGGCAGTCAGATGTTGCTGGTGAACTTGGTGTGTCTCAAAGTGTCATCAGCAGACTTACATCAAGACACAGAACTACTGGCAGAGTTTGTGACAGGCCCAGGAGTGGAGCCCCACGAGTGACAGACCGCAACGATGACCAGTACCTAAGGACCTACGCACTCCGACATCGTCATGCAACGGCCACACAGCTGCAGGCCCGTTTACGAGAGGTGAGGGGGACTAGGGTTTCCAGACAAACCATACGCAACCGACTCCACCGCTTTGGCTTGAATGCCAGACAACCGTTGCAGGTGACTCCACTGACACCAAGACACCGCCGTGAACGTTTGCAGTGGGCACAAGATGATGTGACCTGGACAATGCAGCAGTGGTCTACCATCTTGTTCACTGATGAGTGTCGGGTCACCTTGCACAGGAATGATGGTCGTCAGCATTGCTGGAGAAGGCGAGGTGAGCGATACAGCGAGGTCAACATGGTCCCCAGGGTTCCCTTTGGTGGAGGCGGTGCAACAGTCTGGGCAGGCATCACCAGTCAGCGCAAAACAGATCTGGTTATTGTAGATGGCTCAGTAACTGCACGTTCTTACCTCAGAGACATCATAGAACCCATCATCATCCCCCAATTCCGCCAGCACACCCTCAACTTTCTGTTCATGGATGATGATGCTCCACCACCTCAAGCCAGAATTGTCACAGCTCGACTTCAGGAAGTCGGAGTGCCTCATATGGTATGGCCAGCAATGTCCCCTGACCTGAACCCCATAGAGCACGTCTGGGACCAGTTGAAGCGGAGACTGGATGATCGTCCCCCACCACCACATGACCTGCAGAACTGCGTGTAGCACTTGTGGAAGAGTGGAATGCATTGCCTCAGAACAACATCATGAGGGTAGTGAGGAGCATGAGACGTCGCTGTCAAACTGTCATTGCAGCAAATGGTGGAAACATCCGTTACTGACAGTCAAGTTTTTGTTATTTGGGGCAATCTTTGTTATTGTCATAATTTTTGGGGGTGTAATGAATTAAACTAATGAAAAAGGTGTTTTTTTCTCATTCATTATTAGTAATATCAAAGGGAACTTTTACTTATTTAATTGAAATTCAGACCAAATAGGAAAAATACTCTATGAATAACAATATCCCTAACTTATTGTGAGTAGTGTGATGATAGGAAGCCTGGAAGATACAAAATGCCCAAAGTACAGGAAAAGGCACTTCATCAGCAAAAGCTAGCAATGTAGCCTAGCAAGCTAGTAGACCTAGCATGCGAGGAAGGACCTGTGCTTCTTGGCTGTATTCGTTTACTGGATCGATCCAGCAGGTGATCGGTAAGAGTCACTGGGATGCTTCACTTGATCGGACAGTATTGATTTGATGCTGTCCGATTGTGATGGTGAATGTGTGTGTGTGAGTGTGTGTGTGTGAGTGTGTGTGTGTGTGTGTGTGTATGTGTGAAAAAACAAGAAAATATGAACAATAATGAGTAAATGTAAATGTACAATTACTGACATTAAATGTTTATAATAGTCTATATTTGTCAGTGTCGCTTCCACCACAAAACAGATGCCAAACGAGCTTCCTCTAGTGGCCACGAAGGTAATTACACCAGGTCGTGTTTCGGGCCAGTGTGTAACTTCCTTAACACGGGAGGGCATCTGACACACAGGAGGACGGGAGGGCATCTGACACACAGGGAGACAGGAGGACGGGAGGGCATCTGACACACAGGAGGACGGGAGGGCATCTGACACACAGGAGGACGGGAGGGCATCTGACACACAGGAGGACGGGAGGGCATCTGACACACAGGAGGACGGGAGGGCATCTGGAGGTTCTTACTCCTGAGCAGGCGCTGGGCCAGATGCTTCTGGTCCATCCTCTTCAGGAAGTCCAGGGTGATGTTCAGAACATCTCGGCTCTCCTCCTCCTCCTCACTCCCAGAGCATTCTGGGTAATCTGAGGCCAGGAGCCTGTGGAGCTTCTGCAGCTGCTGCTGGACAAACCTCAGGACCTGCTCCTCCAGAACCTGGAACCACAAACTGTATGAAGAAGTGTCATCCACATCCACATCCACATCCACAGCGATCGGCTCCAAATGAAGCTCATCGAGGCCAGCAGTTACAGCGGCTAATCCACCACTAACGATTATTTTATTATTGATTAATCTAACAATTACTTTTCTGATTAAAGGCCTAATCCCCGAACAGTCCACGTGTGCGAGCGCCAACAGCACCTGCAGGAGAGACTCCACTGAGAAATGTCTCAGAGACAGGGACAGAGACAGGGACAGAGACAGGGACAGAGACAAGGACAGAGACAGGGACAGGGACAGGGACAGGGACAGAGACAGGGACAGAGACAGGGATAGGGACAGGGATAGGGACAGGGGTAGAGACAAGGACCGGGACAGAGACAGGGACAGAGACAGGGACAGAGACAGGGACAGGGACAGAGACAGGGACAGAGACAGGGACAGGGACAGAGACAGGGATAGGGACAGGGGTAGAGACAAGGACCTGGACAGAGACAGGGACAGAGACAGGGACAGAGACAGGGACAGGGACAGGGGTAGAGACAAGGACCGGGACAGAGACAGGGACAGAGACAGGGATAGGGACAGGGGTAGAGACAAGGACCGGGATGGAGACAGGGACAGAGACAGGGACAGGCGTGTGTGACCCAGAGTCTGATCTTTCGATTAATCGCAGTGAAACCATCACAGACCTGGAAGACGGAGTCCAGCTCCACCTCAGGCTCCTGACCAATGGGAACGCTCGAATCTTTGTCTCTGTTGACCAATAAGAACAGAGTCCTGGTTTAATCCCGGTTTAGTCCTGGTTTAGTCCCGGTTTAGTCCCGCTTTAGTCCCGCTTTAGTCCCGCTTTAGTCCCGCTTTAATCCTGGTTTAGTCCTGGTTTAGTCCTGGTTTAGTCCTGGTTTAGTCCTGGTTTAGTCCCGCGTTAGTCCCGCGTTAGTCCCGGTTTAGTCCTGCTTTAGTCCCGCTTTAGTCCCGCTTTAGTCCCGCTTTAGTCCCGCGTTAGTCCCGCGTTAGTCCCGCTTTAGTCCTGGTTTAGTCCTGGTTTAGTCCTGGTTTAGTCCTGGTTTAGTCCTGGTTTAGTCCCGCGTTAGTCCCGCGTTAGTCCCGGTTTAGTCCTGCTTTAGTCCTGCTTTAGTCCTGCTTTAGTCCCGGTTTAGTCCTGGTTTCTCTTTAAACTGTGAGACTGACCTGAGCTGTGCAGAAGATCCAGTTTGTTCTTGTTCAAATTTGATGAACCAATCTTTGGAGTTGTCACTGCACAGAGAGTCTCCGCTGGGACCAGGACCTGCTTCAGACCTGACCCAGTCCTGGTTTAGTCCCAGTCCAGGCCTGACACAGTCCTGGTTCAGTCCTGGTCCAGGCTTGACACTAGAGCTGGGCGATATGGGAGAAAAGATGATTTTTTTTCCCCCATCCTGATCAGTCTCGATTTTGGAAACACAGACATGTGGACTTCATGGATAAACGGCAGAGGGTCAGGATCACTACAGTTTTTATTTCATTGTGATAGCACCAGTTCACATTTAAAGTCCTGCTTTAGTCCTGCTTTAGTCCTGCTTTAGTCCTGCTTTAGTCCTGGTTTAGTCCTGGTTTCATCCTGGTTCAGTCCTGGTTTAGTCCTGGTTTAGTCCTGGTGTAGTCCTGGTGTAGTCCTGGTTTAGTCCTGGTGTAGTCCTGGTGTAGTCCTGGTTTCTCTTTAAACTGTGAGACTGACCTGAGCTGTGCAGAAGATCCAGTTTGTTCTTGTTCAAATTTGATGAACCAATCTTTGGAGTTGTCACTGCACAGAGAGTCTCCGCTGGGACCAGGACCTGCTTCAGACCTGACCCAGTCCTGGTTTAGTCCCGGTCCAGGCCTCACACAGTCCTGGTTTAGTCCTGGTTCAGCTGGTCCTGGTTTGGTCTCCATCTTCCTGAAATGAAACCAACACATGAGTGTGAGGGGTTGGAGCAGGTCTGGATCATCAGGAGTCTTAAAGCTGCACTGTGGAACTTTTTTATCTGCTGCTTCTCTGCGTAAAGATGTAATTGCTTTGCCTGTGTTGCACAGTAAAGTATCACATTCACATATCTCCATGGAAATGAGCAGGT
>CM057098.1:31242500-31250252 GCA_029959045.1 Taenioides sp. WSHXM2023
CAGCCTCAGGTAAGCTGTGTTGCCGTAGAAACTGGGGTGGGCATGGCTGCTGTTGCTGGGGGCGGGGCTTGTTCTCAGGTAAATCCAGGTAAGGGTCTGAACTCTGGACCTGGAACAGAATCAGAGTCCTGAGGGAGGGCATCTGACACACAGGGAGGGCATCTGATACACGGGGAGGACCTGAGGGAGGGCATCTGACACACAGGGAGGGCATCTGATACACGGGGAGGACAGCTGATTTTTCTTCACCCTGGGACTAACCTGGGATTGTGGTCTGGTTTGGTCTGGTTCAGCCTGGTCCAGTACTGGGCCCGGTTCAGGTCCTAGTCCTGGTCCGGGGTCTAGTCCTGGTCCAGGTCTAGACTCGGACTCGGACTCGGACTCGGACGACTTGAGGACAGACGCCGAAAAGTGCAGAGACAGATCCTCCTCCGACCAATCAGAGAGCTCGTCTTCGTCCGAGAGACACACGTCCAGGTACGACCTGAGTACTGCCAAAGTACACACAAGAAGTACTTTTACTGCAAATATACATATGTATAGCCTCAGTAGTGCCAAAGTACACACAAGAAATACTTTTACTGCCAAAGTACACGCAAGAAGTACTTTTACTGCCAAAGTACACACAACAAGTACTTTTACTGCCAAAGTACACACAAACTGTTGCTAAGATTTAGATTAGCATAGGTTAGCATTAGCATTAGCATTAGCTTTTAAACACAAACATAGAGTGTCCAGACGTCCCTGTTTCCCCGGGAGGGTCCCAGATTTGAGCCCTGTGTCCCCTGTCCCTGCAGACTTATACAAAACCAGTGATTTGTCCCAGTTTTATCCAAGAAATGTCCCAGGTGTCCCTATTTTGGACCAATCTGATCCTGCCAACAGTAAAGAGAGACATAAAGTGTAATTTGTTTGGGTAAAATACAGAAATGACCAAAACACAAAGAAAATGTGACTAAACTGACTCATGTTCGTCATAAAAGGAGCATGGGTTTCATTATTTTACCGACCACCAAAAACACCTGGTTTTATCCACACAGAAGCTTCCTGCAGTGAAGTCTTTACGTCGTAGTAAACGGGATTTATTTTAGCACGACTCGGCTAATTCCCAAAAACACAAAGAATGGAGCAGGGAGAGCGGATTTGCAGTTTTTCTGACACTTAAACATGATTTAAACAAATAAAGGTGTTTTCCTTACATTTTTTATTTGTCACGTCATAATCTCTGTGACACTAGAGGAGTTTTGGCCCAGTGTTTGACATGGTTGCTATGGTAACAGCGATGTTGTGATTTACAACCAGGAAGGAACATTTTAAACCTAAAAAAAAAAAATTTGCCAAACCAGGAAAAAAATTTTACAACTATTAGGAAAATCTTAAATATAATGAGTGTGGTGAGGAGTTTAACCTGTCACACACACAGGCAGAACATGCAAACTCCACACACACACACACACACACACACACACACATACACACAACACACACACACACACACACACACACACACACACACACACACACACAGGCAGAACATGCAAACTCCACACACACAGAAATCTTACTCACAGTGATCAGGGTCTGCTTTTCTCTGTGGAAGGACACGTCGCTCTGCCTCCTCCATGGTCCTGGTTTAGACCTGGTTTAGACCTGGTTAAGTCCTGTTTTAGTCCTGGTTTAGACCTGGATTAGCCCTGGTTTAATCCTGGTTTCAGACCTGGTCTCGTACTAGTTTAGTCCTGATTAAGACGGTCCTAATCCTGGTCTAATCCTGGTCTAGTCCTGGTTTAGTCCTGGTCTAATCCTGGTCTAGTCCTGCTTTAGTCCTGGTCTAGTCCTGGTCTTAGTCCTGGTCTAGTCTGGGTCTTGAGGGGACTGAGGCCACAGTGAAAGTTGCTGGTGTCAGGCTGCAGGTTCTATTTCTGGACTAGACTCAGATTCAGTCCAGAGTCTGAGGAAAACCCCTCAGAGGATCTGGGGCAAACACGTTTTGCTCGTCTCTCCACAGACCTGACTCTTACCTGCCGCTCTCGTTCCACCTTGTGATGTCATGAAGTGGTAGTTTTCAAGTGAACAGCTCCTTTTACCTTTAGTTCAGTCGAGATCGGCAATTCAGGACTGAAATGATCCAAATGATTCTAGTGAAGGTGTGTGGAGTTTAAAAACACAGTGGAGCACTTCCTGTATCACCACATGATGACATCACAAGGTGGAACGGTGTGTTTTCAGTTTGAGAGAAGAAGTCAGCCTAAATCTGTTCCCTCTCTCCCTCTCCTCCCCCTCTGCTCCCTCTCTCCTCTCCTCCCCTCTCTCCTCCCTCTCTCTTCTCCTCCCCTCTCTGCTCCCTCTCTCCTCTCCTCCCCCTCTGCTCCTTCTCTCCTCTCCTCCCTGCTCCCCTTTCTCCTCTCCTCCCTCTCTCCTCTCCTCCCCTCTCTGCTCCCTCTCTCCTCTCCTCCCCTCTCTGCTCCCTCTCTCCTCTCCTCCCTCTCTCCTCTCCTCCCCTCTCTGCTCCTTCTCTCCTCTCCTCCCTGCTCCCTTTCTCCTCTCCTCCCTCTCTCCTCTCCTCCCCTCTCTGCTCCCTCTCTCCTCTCCTCCCCTCTCTGCTCCCTCTCCCCTCTCCTCCCTCTCTCCTCTCCTCCCCTCTCTGCTCCCTCTCTCCTCTCCTCCCTCTCTCCTCTGCTCCCTCTCTCCTCTCCTCTCTCTCTCCTCTCCTCCCCTCTCTGCTCCCTCTCTCCTCTCCTCCCTCTCTCCTCTCCTCCCCTCTCTGCTCCTTCTCTCCTCTCCTCCCTGCTCCCTTTCTCCTCTCCTCCCTCTCTCCTCTCCTCCCCTCTCTGCCTCCCTCTCTCCTCTCCTCCCCTCTCTGCTCCCTCTCTCCTCTCCTCCCTCTCTCCTCTCCTCCCTCTCTGCTCCCTCTCTCCTCTCCTCCCCTCTCTGCTCCTCCTCCCCTCTCCTCCCTCTCTCTCTCCTCCCTCTCTGCTCCCTCTCTCCTCTCCTCCCTCTCTCCTCTCCTCCCCTCTCTGCTCCCTCTCTCCTCTCCTCCCCTCTCTGCTCCCCTCTCTCCTCTCCTCCCTGCTCCCTTTCTCCTCTCCTCCCTCTCTCCTCTCCTCTCTCTCCTCTCCTCTCCTCTCTCTTCTCCCCTCTCCTCTTTCCTCACTCTCTCCTCTCCCCTCTCTCCTCTCCTCTCCTCTCCTCCTTCTCTCCTCTCCTCCCCTCATTCCTCACTCTCTCCTCTCCTTCCACTCTCCTTTCCTCCCTCTCTCTTCTCCCCCTCTCTCCTCTCCTCTCCTCTCCTCCTTCTCTCCTCTCCTCCCCTCATTCCTCACTCTCTCCTCTCCTTCCACTCTCCTATCCTCCCTCTCTCCTCCCCTTCTCTCATTTCCTCCCTCTCTCTTCTCCCCTCTCTCCTCTCCTCTCCTCCTTCTCTCCTCTCCTCCCCTCATTCCTCACTCTCTCCTCTCCTTCCACTCTCCTTTCCTCCCTCTCTCTTCTCCCCTCTCTCCTCTCCTCTCCTCTCCTCCTTCTCTCCTCTCCTCCCCTCATTCCTCACTCTCTCCTCTCCTTCCACTCTCCTCTCCTCCCTCTCTCTTCTCCCCTCTCTCCTCTCCTCTCCTCCTTCTCTCCTCTCCTCCCCTCTTTCCTCACTCTCTCCTCTCCTTCCACTCTCCTTTCCTCCCTCTCTTCTTCTCCCCCTCTCTCCTCTCCTCTCCTCTCCTCCTCTCTCCTTCCCTCCCCTCGCGCAGCCGCAGCCCGTGTCACGTGATTATGGTCTGATCCAACATGGCGGCAGAGGAGCTGCCCTCGGAGTTCGACGTGGTGATCGTGGGCACAGGTACGGCTCGGTTCTGGTTCTGTTCCGGGTCTGAGGCTGGTCTGGTTTCGGTCTGGGTCTGTTCTGGTCTCGGGTCTGGTCTCGGTCCGGTCCGGTTCAAATCCAGGTTTAAATCCTGCTGAATCAGACCGGGGATGGGCGTTAGCTCCGTGCTAACAGACGCATTCATTCTCAATGGGAAAGGCTAGCGGCTAAAGCTAACCAGCTGTTGATGTTTTTCCTGCATAAATCTCAGTAGATTTAGGGTTAACAGTATGAGCTGTTGTAATTATTCAATAGTTTTAGTCCGATACTAAGGACGTATGACAATAAAATGTGCAAAAAAAGAGCCGAGAACGAAAGAAAACTGCGCTAAAAGCTGCTGTTTATTATGCGTCAAATAGAGCAGTGTCTGCGCCAATCAGAGCCCAGTGTGCGGGTCACATGACCTGAGAGGAGGAGTGGGTCAGAGGAGAAGGAGGAGGAGGAGATGGTCAGAGGAGGAGGAGGAGATGGTCAGAGGAGGAGGAGGAGAGGGTCAGAGGAGGAGAAGGAGAGGGTCAGAGGAGGAGGAGGAGAGGGTCAGAGGAGGGAGGAGGAGATGGTCAGAGGAGGAGAAGGAGAGAGTCAGAGGAGGAGAGAGTCAGAGGAGGAGGAGAGGGGTCAGAGGAGGAGGAGGAGAGAGTCAGAGGAGGAGGAGAGGGTCAGAGGAGGAGGAGGAGGAGGGTCAGAGGAGGAGAGGGTCAGAGGAGGAGGAGAGGGGTCAGAGGAGGAGGAGGAGAGGGTCAGAGGGAGGAGGAGGAGAGAGTCAGAGGAGGAGAAGGAGAGAGTCAGAGGAGGAGAAGGAGAGAGTCAGAGGAGGAGGAGAGGGTCAGAGGAGGAGGAGAGGGTCAGAGGAGGAGGAGAGGGTCAGAGGAGGAGGAGAGGGTCAGAGGAGGAGGAGGAGAGGGTCAGAGGAGGAGGAGGAGAGAGTCAGAGGAGGAGAAGGAGAGGGTCAGAGGAGGAGGAGGAGAGGGTCAGAGGAGGAGAAGGAGAGGGTCAGAGGAGGAGGAGAGGGTCAGAGGAGGAGGAGAGGGTCAGAGGAGGAGGAGGAGAGGGTCATCGGAGGAGGAGGAGAGGGTCAGAGGAGGAGGAGGAGAGAGTCAGAGGAGGAGGAGAGAGTCAGAGGAGGAGGAGAGGGTCAGAGGAGGAGGAGAGGGTCAGAGGAGGAGGAGGAGAGGGGTCATCGGAGGAGGAGGAGAGGGTCATCGGAGGAGGAGGAGAGGGTCATCGGAGGAGGAGAGGGTCAGAGGAGGAGGAGAGGATCAGAGGAGGAGGAGAGGGTCAGAGGAGGAGAAGGAGAGGGTCAGAGGAGGAGGAGGAGAGGGTCAGAGGAGGAGAAGGAGAGGGTCAGAGGGAGGAGGAGAGGGTCAGAGGAGGAGAGAGGGTCAGGAGGAGGAGGAGAGGGTCAGAGGAGGAGGAGGAGAGTCAGAGGAGGAGGAGAGGGTCAGAGGAGGAGGAGAGGGTCAAAGGAGGAGGAGAGGGTCAGAGGAGGAGGAGGAGAGGGTCAGAGGAGGAGAGGGTCAGAGGAGGAGGAGCGGGTCAGAAGAGGAGCAGAGGGTCAGAGGAGCAGAGGGTCAGAGGAGGAGGAGAGGGGACATATGGGGTTAATTGGACTCTTATTGGAGGAGCACATTTAAAACAGCAGATTCAGTGAAATGTTTTAATAACGCCTCATCTAGTTCAGCTCTTGGTTCCACAGAGCTGGTTAGACCTGAGCTTTTAAGTCTATGAAAAAAAATGAATCCAGGGGGCGCTGTGGAGCTCCAAAGACGATTGATGACTGAAATATGAAACAAATACATTTTTGTTGAAAGTCAACTCCTAAACAGGACCATGAACGCTCGGACTAATCACTGAAAATGTGCTCTTTAAATCCCTTTGGGGGCTTTATGTTGCCATGGTAACTGCTAAACATCCCACCATAGAGGTACATGTAGAACCTCCCCAGCGTGACGTCACGGCAGAGCCTCTGTGGCAGAGTGTTGCTGCGTGAGGCTCGGGCATCAGGGTTATGATTACAGGTGACAGTAAAAGATGCACTATGTAACTTTCCTGGTGGAGGGTCTGCCGTCTGCTTGTCACCATGGTGATATTATTGCTTTGCCTTGAATGTTCCACAATATGGCATTAAACAATTATATCTTGCACTTAATCAGTTACAGGAGATTTTATTTCTCAAAACTACCACAGAAGTGTGTGTTATTACTGTGAGCGGGGCCCACCCCTCCACAGATCTGACCTGTAACTTGGCCTGGTGACGTGGCTGCTTGTCTCCATGGATATAGTTGAATTAAATACCATACTGTGGAACATTCCAGGAAAAAAACAATAACAGGTTACATGGAGTCAAGCAGGTGGCAGACCCTCTGTCAGAAAAGTTACACAGTGCACCTTTAAATATTGCTGCCTGTTATTCCCTTCCAGGCCTGTGTGAGGCGGTGGTGGCGGCCGCCTGCTCCAGAGTGGGGACAGAGAGTTCTGCACCTGGACAGGTGAGTGTTGGCGCCCCCTACAGGACACAGTGTGCAACTGCTGCTCGGCTCTCCCATCTGGGACGCTTTATCTTCTGCTTTTATTCTGAAAGGACTCGCTGTCTTTAGTGTACGCTTTTATTCTGAAAGAACATCTGTAGCACCTGTGTCTCCTACAGGCTCTGACCTCTGACCTCTGACCCCTGTGGATCCTTCTGTTCTGTGACGTTTTAAATCTCAATCTTGATCTAAAACGACTTCATAAAGAAACAAGAGCTCTGACTTCAGAGAAAACTGTGGAGTCCAATGGAGCCGAACCAAACCAGGACTAAACCAGGACTAAACCAGGACTAAACCAGGACCAAACCAGGACCAAACCAGGACCAAACCAGGACCAAACCAGGACTAAACCAGGACTAAACCAGGACCATACTAGGACCAAACCAGGACTAAACCAGGCTGTGGGCCCCTCCTATGGACAGCTGCACATCACACTAGAGCAGAGCGTTTTTTTTTGTTTTTTTTTTTACATCAGCAAGTTTTAAAACCCCTCGAGTTTAACCAGAGACAGGTGAGACAGGTGAGACAGGTGACACAGGTGAGACAGGTGACACAGGTGACCACAGGTGACACAGGTGAGAGTTCTCAGGTGGAGTTTGCTGTGTAACTGTCAGATTTGTTCAGTCCTGATTCAGTCCTGATTCAGTCTTGGCGTAGTTCTTGGTTTAGTCCTGGTTTAGTCCTGGTTTATTCCTGTTTTAGTCCTGTTTTAGTCCTGTTTTAGTCCTGGTATAGTCCTGGTATAGTCCTGGATGTGTTGACATGGTTTATGGTTCATATTTCTGTAATTCCTGGGCCCAAAAGCGTGAGAGTTTCAGCTGGAAGGACTTTAAAACCATAAGATGAATATGACGATTTTGTGGAGCTGATCCCAAACAAAGGACGAGAAGGAGAAACATTTGTGGAGCAGAAGTTTGGAAATTTCTTCAAAAACCGAGAGTTTCCCCATAAAGTTCTAATGCTGAGTTCAGAAAACATCACCACATTCTAGAATCTGAATAAGACCCTTTCGAACATGAGACACGACCTGCAGAGCTTTTACTGTGAACCCTGTCTCTGCCCCTGCCTGTCCCTGCCTGTCCCTGCCTGTCCCTGCCTGTCCCTGACTGTCCCTGCCTATCCCTGTGTCCCTGTCTCTGTAGGAGGAGTTATTACGCCGGAGACTGGGCGAGCTTCACGTTTCCTGGGCTCCTGTCGTGGATCCAGGAGCAGCAGGTAAAAAACCGTCTGTGTTTTCGAGCTTTGGTCCAGTGGTTGCCAGGTAACAGTTATAATTTAATATAATTTAACTTAAAGGTTCTGTATTACAGAAAACTGACTCTGAGCGTTAAACAGACCTGGAGTTGTCTTTTGTTTCATTCACATGTTTGG
>CM057098.1:31250352-31252852 GCA_029959045.1 Taenioides sp. WSHXM2023
CCTACAGGTCCCAGAGTGCCAATCAGAGCCCTGCGCTGAGACCGAGAGCCAATCAGAGCCCTGCGCTGAGACCGAGAGCCAATCAGAGCCCTGCGCTGAGACTGAGAGGCAATCAGAGCCCTGCGCTGAGACTGAGAGCCAATCAGAACAGAAGAGGCTGACTCTGGCAGATTTAGTGAGAGAAGGACGACGCTTCAACATCGACCTGGTGTCAAAGGTCAGGGAGGGCATCTGACAAACGGGGACGGCATCTGACACAGGGGGAGGGCATCTGACACAGGGGGAGGGCATCTGACACAGGGGGAGGGCATCTGACACAGGGGGAGGGCATCTGACTCTTGTGTGTGTCCTGCAGCTGCTGTTTTCTCGCGGCTCATTGGTCGATCTGCTCATCCAATCAAACGTCAGTCGCTATGCAGAGTTCAAGAACGTGAGCCGCGTCCTCACCGTCCTCAACGGCAACGTCACCCAGGTCTGAACCAGGACTGAACCGGGACTAAACCAGGACTAAACCGGGACTGAACCAGGCTTGAACCAGGTTTGAACCAGGACTAAACTGGGACTAAATCAAGACTGAACCGGGACTAAATCAAGACTGAACCGGGATTGATCCAGGACTGAACCAGGACTGAAGAAGGAGTAAACCAGGACCAAACCAGACTAAACCAGAACTAAACCAGAACTAAACCAGGTCTAAACCAGGACTAAACAAAACAGTTTTCTTGTGTTTAAGGTCCCATGCAGCAGAGCAGACGTGTTTTCCAGTCGACAGCTCTCCGTCGTCGATAAGAGGAAGTTAATGAAATTCCTCACTTCCTGTTTGGATGAGAACGACCCGCCCACAGGTGAGAGCAGCCAATCAGAGCCAAGGAGCCGTACACAACAGCCAATCAGAGCCAAGAGAGAACCACACAGAGGACAGGAGCCTCCAATGAAGGGAAATGAGGCTTAAAGCTGCACTGTGTAACTTTTTTAGTTCCGGGTCCGTCACCTGCTTGTTTCTATGGATATATTGCTCCACCTGGAATGTTCCACAGTATGACCTTAAACAGCTCTATCTGTTTCTATTATTAAATTCCAGGTGGTTTTATAGCTCAAAAATACTTAGAAAAAAAAGCGGGGTCGCCTCTCCACAGATCTGACCTGTAACTGTGAAACATTCCAGACAAAGCAATAACATCTCCATGGAGAAAAGCATTTGACGCACCCTCCACTAGTAAAGTTACACAATGTACCTTTTAATGGACGGTTTCTGTGCAGAGTTTGTGGGACGCCCGTACATGGACTTCCTGGAGCATCAGTCGTTGGGGGCGGAGCTGCGTCACTTCCTGTTTTACTCCATCGCCGGAGCGACGGAGGACACGCCCACGGAGACGGGGCTGGCCTCCACGCGTCACTTCCTGCGCTGCCTCGGTCGCTACGGCAACACGCCCTTCCTGTTTCCTGTCTACGGCCTCGGAGAGATCCCACAGTGCTTCTGCAGGTTCCTCCTCTCTCCTCCTCCTGTCACTGTCTCCTCTCTTCTCCTCTTTCTGTAGCGCCATCTGATGGTTTAAAAATGAACTGCTTCCTTTGCAGAAGCTTTGAGGCGCAGGACTCATTCATTCAGACACGTGAACTCATCTGTGACGCTCTGACATCCAAAACATGAAAGAACTGACCAAGAAATTAACACAATCTCATTAAAGCAAATCACAGCCTGTTGGACAAAGTCTAAAGTCGAATTTTGAGACGTGACAAGGTGAACGGTGTGAAAATGATGGTAAAATAAAAGTAAAAATAATATAGTTTTTTCAGTAAATCTGTAGTGAGCTCCACTTGGGACTGATTAAACTGAGCAACACGGAACAGGCCTGTGTTTTTTTTCTCTGTGATGAACCGAGACTCTGACAGATTTGAGCCTCGCGCTCTTCACCACACGAGTCGACTCGTTTGGCCCTTCACTACTACAGCGCCCCCTGTGTTTGTTTCAGGATGTGCGCGGTCTTCGGGGGGATTTACTGCCTCAGACACTCGGCCCAGAGTCTGGTCCTGCACAGAGACACCAACAGGTACTGCTCCTGTCTCTGCTCCTGTCACTGTTCCTGTCACTGTTCCTGTCACTGCTCCTGTCTCTGCTCCTGTCTCTGTGCTCCTGTCTCACCTGTCTCTTTGCTCCTGTCTCAATTTGACAAAATGGTTAAAAAAAAAAAAATTAAGCAAATATTTGTGAGAAATTGAAGGAAATTTGTGAAATAAAAATAGATGTGTCCTGTCTTCTCTCTCTTCTCCTCTCACCTGCCTCTCACCTGTCTCTCGCCCGTCTCTCGCCCGTCTCTCGCCCGTCTCTCGCCCGTCTTTCACCCGTTTCTCGCCTGTCTCTCGCCTCTCTCTCGCCTCTCTCTCGCCTGTCTCTCGCCTGTCTCTCGCCTGTCTTTCGCCTGTCTCTCGCCTGTCTTTCGCCTGTCTCTCGCCTGTCTCTCGCCTGCCTCTCGCCTCTCTCTCGCCTGTCTCTCGCCTG
>CM057098.1:31257852-31265352 GCA_029959045.1 Taenioides sp. WSHXM2023
AGATGAGTGAGAAAAGACGAGAGGAAAGGTTTAGTCCTGGTTTAGACCTGGTTTAGACTTTGTCTGGTCCTGGTTTAGACCTGGTCTGGTCTTGGTTCAGTCCTGGTTCAGTCTTGTTGAGATGTCGCTCAAATTTGTGCAAAATATTTAAAAATGCCTTTTGTTTTTATTGTTTGTTTTTTTTTGACGCTGTAAAAAATAAAGCTTTAAACAAACGTGTGTGTCACCTGTCACTGTGTGCAGACAGGGACGCCTCACCTGTCACTGTGTGCGGACAGGGACGCTTCACCTGTCACTGGTTTAACTCATTACAATCTGTGATTTTATTCAATAATCTGGCCTCAGTACAACATACGATCTTTAACACAAACACCGTCTGATCCCTGGAAAAACGTGTATTTACTCAAATCTGTATATTTCCATAAAATAAACAAGCTCAGTTTCTTACTGAGTCTTACCTGAAATAATATTCACATTTTAGAGTTTGGCTTAGACATGTGCACGTTTTATAGATACAAAAATAACCTCAACTGTCTTTTACGTTCCTGTTTTACCTTAACTGTTGATCCTAAAGTGTTTTCCAAACAATAGAACACAGTCCGGGACATTTCCTTCTTATTACACAAGAGTTCAAGTTGCGGAGAGACGCTCATTCATCCATCCATTTTCTTCCTCTTATCCGGGGCCGGGTCGGGGGCAACAGTCTAAACATAGACTCCCAGACTTTCTTCACCCGGGACACTTCCTCCAGCTCCTCCGAGGGGACACCAAGGCGTTCCCAGTCCAGTCGAGAGACATAGTCCCTCCAGTGTGTCCTGGGTCTTCCCCGGGGCCTCCTCCTGGTGGGACATGCCTGAAACACCTCCCGAGGGAGGGTCCAGGAGGCATCTGGAACAGATGTCCGAGCCTCAGCTGCTCCTCTCGAAGTGGAGGAGCAGCGGCTCTATTCCGAGCTCCTCCCATGTGATTAAGCTCCTCACCCTGTCTCTAAGGGGGCGCCCAGCCACTCTGCGGAGGAAGAGCAATCCACCTTTTTCCGGTCAAGAACCAGGGCCTCGGATTTGGAGGAGCCGATCCTCATCCCGCCGCTTCACACTCGGCTGCAAACCTCAGGACGACATCATCTGCAAACAGCAGAGATGAGATCCTGTGGTCCCCATACCGGATCCCCTCCGGCCCCTGACTGCGCCTAGAAATTCTGTCCATAAAAACAATGAACAGAACCGGTGACAGGAGCAGCCCTGGCGTAGTCCCCTGACAGCAGGGGTCAAAGGTCAGAGTGAGGAGCCTGACAGCAGCAGGTACAGAGGAGGGGCCACACTTTTTACACACAAACTGAACTGGAGCCAGAGTCCATGGAGCCGGACTGTGCCCGTGCTCACTTCCTGTTTGGCGGTTAGCGTTTTAGCTACGTCCACTGTGGCCAGGCCTGTGTTCGCTCCACTGACCTGCTCATGTACATCTGATTATACATGACCTGATTCTAAACTTCTCTGTGGAAAATTTGACAAAATGTTTGATTAGGAAATTAAAATCATTGATTCATGATTATGTGATTCGGATGTGATTTGTCAAATTTCAAAAGTGTGGCATTCTTTGTCATCTGAGGCTGACCCCAACACGAATGGAGCCGTTTACATCCGTCTGTCTGTGTGAAAGCTCCTGTAGTCCAGGTTCTAACGCTGTTCCTCAAACACACTCCTGGAGTGTTTCAGTCACGTTTGAGGAGCAGCTCCAGGTGGTTCGGGATGAGGATCATGGAGTAAAGGTTCCACAGACCCTGTGTGTTCCAGTTTAATCCCCAAATCCTCTGCAGGAAATGAGGCAGAGCCACTGGTCCAAAGTTTTTGTGTGAGATCTGATTTCAGACCAACTGGGACCTGAAGGGGCAATGAAGAGTTTGTTTGTGAGATTATTGATGACACATTTTAAAGGGCCCGTATCACATGATCCTCAGATCTGTACAAACAGACCTGGAGTTGTGTTTTGTCTCATTCACATGTTTAAAACGGCTTAAAGCTTAAAGCTCAAGAGTTCATATTGTGTAATATTTTGTATAATATTGTGTATAATGACCTTTAAAGAGACAGCCCTTATTTTCAAAGAAACTGGATGCCCTGCAGATAATTCTAAACCGATGAAACAGAAGAAATCAAATCAACAAACAAGTGAACGACTCACAAAGTGCAGAGTGTAACTTTTCTGGTGGAGGGTCCATCAAATCCTTGTCTCTGTGGAAATATTATTGCTTTGTCTGGAATGTTCCAGCATATGGCTTTAAACCTTTCTATCTTCATGGAGACCAAACCAGACCAAGTTCCAGGTCAGATCTGTGGAGAGGCGACCCCGCTCACAGTCAGAATGTCTGTTTTTCTAGGTATTTTTGAGCTCTAAAACCACCTGTGATTGAATAAATGTAAAGTAGAGCTGTTTAATGTCACACTGTGGAACATTCCAGGCGGAGCAGTGACGTAGCCATGGACCCTCCACCAGAAAAGTTGCTCAATGCGCCTTTAATCCATGTTCTAGTCGTCTGTAGACAGAAGTGCACTTTAAAAGAACGTGTGAAAGAACGAGGGATGAGCCCTGAATGAAAAACAAGAGGAAATGTTTACAGAGAATTTATTACAATCAAAATTTACAATCACAATAAAATATTTACTGTTCAAACCTAAATAAAACCAGGCCACAGATATGAAGAGGGGACTATCCCAGGACTAAACCAGGTCTAAACCAGGTCTAAACCAGGACTAAACCAGGACTAAACCAGGTCTAAACCAGGACTATCCCAGGACTAAACCAGGACTAAACCAGGACTGAGACTCAGGAGAGCTGGTAGATGTTCCTCTGTGGTTCCTCCTGCTTCACTTCAGAACCTCCATCTGGAACAAAAAAACAGGACAAAACCCGGTCTGAACCAGGTCTGAACCAGCACAAAACCAGGTCTGAACCTGGACTAAACCAGATCTAAACCAGGACTGTCCCAGGACTCACGGGCGTGGATGGGTTTGTCCTCGTCTGTAGTGTCTCTGGTTTCGTTCACGTTGGAGTAAATCACCTTTGGAAAGTTCAACATTTGAATTGAGGATTTTGAGGAGATCGAGTGCTCTGCTCTGATTGGTCCATTACCTGTGGGCTCTGAGGTGGCGGCGTGTGATTGGTGGAGGGGAGGAGCCCGGAGATGATCTGACCAATGGTGTTAAAGGTGGGTCGTCGAGTGGGCTCCAGGTCCCAGCAGCGCCTCATCAGATCGTACCTGAAAACGCCATGTGTTTATAGACACGTTTCTACACAGGTGTGAATAACACGTGTGTGTGTATAACCGTGTCTATAAACACATGTGTATAACACGTGTGTATAAACATATGTGTATAAACATGTGTATAAGACGTGTGTCTGGTGGTGCGTTCGGACGGCGTCCTTAAAATGGCGACAGGCTTTTTGTTCGGCGTCTTTGTGTTTGAAACTCGACGTGTGGAACATTTCAGCAAAAGTTCAAATTTTTCAACTCTGGAAGCGAAAGACGAGCCTCGACGTACTTCCACATGACCCCTGTCGCCCCTGACGCCCCTGTCGCTCCTGTCGCTCCTGTCACCCCTGTCTGAACATCACACACTGTGAGTTTTGTCAGACTCACATCTCCGTCGGAGCGAAGTCCGGCCGCTCCATGTGGACGCCATCTTTGATCCTCCTGTAGAACTGTGAGTCCACCGCCATGTTTGGGTACGGACTACGACCTGGAACACAGGAACAAGTAGAAGTACTACTACAGTACTGTGGTAGTACTGCAGTACTGTGGTAGGACTGTAGTAGTAGTAGTAGTAGTAGTAGTAGTAGTAGTAGTAGTACTGACCCATAGAGTAGATCTCCCACAGCAGGACTCCGTAGGACCACACGTCGCTCTGAGTGGTGTAAACACAGAGGAAGATACTCTCTGGAGACATCCACTTCACCGGGAGTCGCGCCTGAGTACAAGTACTGCATAAGTACTGCACAACTACAGTACAAGTACTGCATAAGTACTGCACAACTACAGTACAAGTACTGCATAAGTACTGCACAACTACAGTACAAGTACTGCATAAGTACTGCACAACTACAGTACAAGTACTGCACAACTACAGTACAAGTACTGCATAAGTACTGCACAACTACAGTACAAGTACTGCACAACTACAGTACAACTACTGCAAAACTACAGTACGAATACTAAACACATGTCATGTGGAGCGGCTGGAGGAAGTGTCAGTAGAACAGGTTAAAGCTCCACTGCGGGACATTCCTCACAGTAGGACAGAGTTGAGTTAAAGCTCCACTGCGGGACATTTCCTCACAGTAGGACAGGGTTCATCAGAGGTTGGCAGGATTAAGAGGGTAAAGTCATACGTTGCCCTTGACGATGTAGCTGTCGTCGTTGCAGATGTCTCGGGCCAAACCGAAGTCACAGATTTTGGCAACGCAGCGTTCGGTTAGAAGAACGTTTCTCGCCGCCACGTCCCGGTGAATACACTGTAAAAAAAAAAAAAAGACAACACTAAAAAAAAACAAAAAAAAAAACACAACACTGTAAAAAAAAACAACTACACTGTAAAAATCTATAGAATCTATATTGTAAAAAAATACACTGTAAAAAATACACTGTAAAAATCTACACTGTAAAAACCACAACACTGTAAAAAACACAACACTATTACAAAAATACACTGTAAAAAAATACATTGTAAAAAAATACACCCCCTTTAAACTTGGAGGCAGAAAGTGTCTTGCCAAAGGGCAGTGCACTGGAAACAATGGGATTGGTGGAGACTGAACCTTCTCGTTGTTTCTTACGTTTTTGGAGGAGAGGAAGTCCAGACCCTGAGCCACCTCCAGAGAGAACCTCATGAGGTCCACCAGCGAGAGGCAAGGAATGTCTGAGGATCACATCAGAAGATCAGAACATTAAAGCTTTTCCAGTGTGAATATTTATTATTATTATTATTATTATTATTATTATTATTATTATTATTATTTATTAATTTATTTATTTATTTATTTATTTCAAATTTTACTTCCTGGTTGGAAATCGTGACATCACACTAGGGAATTACATAACTGTTCCCATAGCAACCATGTCAAACACTGGGCCAAAACTCTTTTAATGTCACAGAGATTATTATTTGACAAATAAAATAATTAAAAAAAACAACTAACCCTAACCCTTGCAATCACGTTTAATGTATCAGAAAAATGTAAATATAAATTGTGCCTAATTTTTTGACAGAATTCTCCCGCTGTGATGTCATCAGTGTGGGACTCTAAAACAGAACTCCCAACAGAAAATATTTTTCAACTTTTCTTCACAAACTTCTTCTCGGTTTGTGTAAAACTATAATTTATGTAGTTAGTTAGTTACTCAGGTATTACAGCAGCAAATGAAGAAGAAATCAGAGAATCATCAAAACCTGTCAGATGCAACGAGGAGCTGCACGTTCTGCTGTTTTATCGCCACGGAGTCGTGGAACGCAACACCGTGAAGTTGTGGATGGTTCTGCTACAAATGTTCATGTATTGATTTGAGAAAAATGGTGAAATAAAAAGGATCACATACAGTCCCTGACAAAAGTCTTGTCGCTTATCCATTTTGTAGAAACAAAAGCTTATAACCTGACTTTAAATTAATCGATTGGTTTTAGAAATGTCTCATATGAAAGCTAAAACCCTCCAAATTATGCTCAATATACTAAAATAAATTTGCTTCACTGAAGAAAGATTGATCATTTAATGAACACAGAAAGGTCAGATTTTGGCAAGACAAAAGTCTTGTCGCCTTGTCATATGATGCACCCAATCCTAGATTACAGCCTCACCTGTGATCAGTTACTGATCAATCAATTAGTGGGTGTGTATAAAAAGAATCCCAGCACACCAGATCTTCACATCAACTACAACTTGACCTCTGACAACATGCCTAAGATCCACCCTGAGACCAAAGCGTTAATTATCAAGAGGCTGAAGGCCAGATCCACTGCTGAGGTGGCTGACACCTTCAATGTGTCTCAGCGTCAAGTACAAAGAATAAGAAAAAGATCTGAAAAGACTGGAGATGTTTTTGACAAGCCCAGGTCCGGCAGACCCCGCAAGACAACTGCTCGGGAGGACCGTTTGTTGATTCGAAAATCCAAGGCCAGCCCCTTTTCCACTGCAGCAGAGCTCCACCAGGCCTGGTCACCTCAAGTCTCTGTGTCAATCAGAACAGTTTGTAGAATTCTGTCTCGAAATGGCCTCCATGGTCGAATCAGTGCACAGAAACCAGCACTAAACAAAAGGCAATTAAAAACCTGTGTGGCATTTGCCAAGGCCCACAGCCTGCTAAAAGGATGGACACTGGAAAAGTGGCAGAAGGCGGATTTCTCAGATGAATCCTCGGTTGAATTACATCACAGCTGCCGCAAATATTGCAGGAGACCTACTGGAGCCCGCATGGATCCAAGATTCACCCAGAAAACAGTTAAGTTTGGTGGCGGAAAAATCATGGTCTGGGGTTACATCCAGTATGGGGGTGTGCGAGACATTTGCAGGGTGGAAGGCAATATCAATAGCCTAAAATATCAAGAAGTATTAGCTACCTCTTACATTCCCAACCATAAAAGGGGTCAAATTTTGCAGCAGGATGGTGCTCCATCGCATACTTCTATCTCTACATCAAAGTTCCTCAAGGCGAAGAAGATCAAGGTGCTCCAGGACTGGCCAGCCCAGTCACCAAACATGAACATCATTGAGCATGTCTGGGGTAGAATGAAAGAGGAAGCATGGAAGGCAAAACCAAAGAATCTTGATGAACTCTGGGAGGCATGTAAGACTGCTTTCTTTGCTATTCCTGATGACTTCATCAACAAATTGTATGAATCATTGTCGAACCGCATGGATGCAGTCCTTCAAGCTCATGGAAGTCATACAAGATATTAAATATGGATCTCACAGCACCACTACTTAATTCACTGATGTTATGCAACATATTTTTGTATTTGAAGTAAATTATTTGTTCAATTTTCTGTAGGCGACAAGACTTTTGTCTTGCCAAAATCTGACCTTTCTGTGTTCATTAAATGATCAATCTTTCTTCAGTGAAGCAAATTTATTTTAGTATATTGAGCATAATTTGGGAGGGTTTTAGCTTTCATATGAGACATTTCTAAAACCAATCGATTAATTTAAAGTCAGGTTATAAGCTTTTGTTTCTACAAAATGGATAAGCGACAAGACTTTTGTCAGGGACTGTAGAGCGGGTTCAAACATTTTAAGGTCAGAGCGAGAAACCTGACAGTAGAAGGACAGGACCAGCTCTATGAGGAACATGTCCAGGAACAAGGACCAAGCCAGGACTGAACTTTGACTTTCCTGTTTTTAACACGTTCTTATGTCTTGAACCTTTGTGTTTTTTCTTCTGAAGACGGAAACATTAAATCAGATTAAAAACTTTGCACTAAGATCTTATCGTCTGCGACCGGAAGTATCATA
>CM057098.1:31267852-31325864 GCA_029959045.1 Taenioides sp. WSHXM2023
CGGATCATTTCAGTCCTGGAATCACCGATCTCCACACGGTTTACTCATACAACATTTACACATTATTTTTTCCTTTTACATTTTTCTTATTTTCAAAAAAGCACAATCTTAATAATAAGTGTCAAATCCAGATATTGTCAAAAATTTAATAAAGGCAAAAAAGACAATAATAATCATGATGGTGAAAAATAAAGAGAATAAAGAGAGAGAAGAAGAGAAAGAGGAGAGAAGAAGAGTTTTTAATGATTTTCAGAATTCCATAAACGCCACTGCCAATTCCAATGTAAGAAATCCCAAGACTTCACAAAACCACAGAATCATGTCAGACTTTTAAAATGTTGGTCTGAACCCGCTCCAGGATCCTGGGGTTTCGTTATTCCAGATTTTTTTATTTATTTATTTATTTATTTTTTAGTTTTGCGCTCAGATTTCCAAATATGGACCTGGTTTCGGGTTAGCCGCTTTAACTGCTACCCTCGATGAGCTTCATTTGGAGCCAAATGCCGTCACACTCACCCTGTTCTTTATACAGACTGTGGCTTTGTTTAAACTTAGTTAAGTCCTGGTTTAGTCCTGGTCTAGTCCTGGTTTAGTCTTAGTTTAGTCCTGGTCTAGTCCTGGTCTAGTCCTGGTCTAGTCCTGGTTTACTCCTGGTTTTAGTCCGTGGTTCTGACCCAAGACCCAGACCGAAGTCCTGGTGGAGTCCTGGTCAGGTTCTGGTCGAAGGTCTGGTCGGGATTCTGGTCAGGGTCCTGGTCGGGTTCTGGTCAGATTCTGGTCGGGTTCTGGTCGGGTTCTTACCGAGTCGGAGTCGGTCTCGGGGGAACTCCCAGCGCTGGTCGTACGGCAGCTGAGACGGATCCACAAACGTGTAACTGTTTCCATCAAAACTGTCGATGATTTTCCACCGGATCTCGAACCGAGGCTTCTGTGGAGACACATTCAGACCCAGACTCAGACCCAGAGCCAGACCCAGACTCAGACCCAGACCCAGACCCAGACCCAGACCTACACCCAGACTCAGACCCAGACCCAGACTCAGACCCAGACCCAGATCCAGACTCAGACCCAGACCCAGACCCAGACTCAGACCCAGACTCAGACCCAGACCCAGACCCAGACCCAGACTCAGACCCAGACCCAGACCCAGACCTACACCCAGACTCAGACCCAGACCCAGACCCAGACCCAGACCTACACCCAGACTCAGACCCAGACTCAGACCCAGACCCAGACCCAGATCCAGACTCAGACCCTGACTCAGACTCAGACTCAGACCCAGACCTACACCCAGACTCAGATCCAGACTCAGACCCAGACCCAGACTCAGACCCAGACCCAGACTCAGACCAAGACCCAGACCCAGACTCAGACCCAGACCCAGACCTACACCCAGACTCAGACCCAGACTCAGACCCAGTCCCAGACCCAGATCCAGACTCAGACCCAGACTCAGACCCAGACCCAGACCCAGACCTACACCCAGACTCAGACCCAGACCCAGACCCAGACTCAGACCCAGACCCAGACTCAGACCCAGACCCAGACCCAGACCCAGACTCAGACTCAGACCCAGACCCAGACCCAGACCTACACCCAGACTCAGACCCAGACCCAGACCCAGACTCAGACCCAGACCCAGACCCAGACCCAGACCTACACCCAGACTCAGACCCAGATCCAGACTCAGACCCAGACCCAGACTCAGACTCAGACCCAGACCCAGACCTACACCCAGACTCAGACCCAGACTCAGACCCAGATCCAGACCCAGACTCAGACCCAGACCCAGATCCAGACTCAGACCCAGACCCAGACTCAGACCCAGACCTACACCCAGACTCAGACCCAGACCCAGACTCAGACCCAGACTCAGACCCAGACCCAGACTCAGACCCAGACTCAGACTCAGACCCAGACCCAGACCCAGACCTACACCCAGACTCAGACCCAGACCCAGACCCCCTTTACTGGGGGTAAAACGGGGTCTTGAAAATCAGAGATTAAAGATTCTCAAACATGAATCAGTCCAAATCCAACTTCAGAGGGTCAGAGAAGAAACGACTAGAACATGGAGAAACATCTGAAGAGAACAGTTTGGAGAAACATCTGAGGAGAACAGTTTGGAGAAACATCTGAGGAGAACAGTTTGGAGAAACATCTGAGGAGAACAGTTTGGAGAAACATCTGAGGAGAACAGTTTGGAGAAACATCTGAGGAGAACAGTTTGGAGAAACATCTGAGGAGAACAGTTTGGAGAAACATCTGAGGGGAACAGTTTGGAGAAACATCAGAGGAGAACAGTTTGGAGAAACATCTGAGGAGAACAGTTTGGAGAAACATCTGAGGAGAACAGTTTGGAGAAACATCTGAGGGGAACAGTTTGGAGAAACATCTGAGGAGAACAGTTTGGAGAACAGCTCTGATTTAATGTGAAACGTTTAAAGGGGCCAAAGGGGCGGAGTTACCTGTCTCCACTTCCACAGCGCCACCAACAGGAGCAGCAGCAGCACCACGGCCACACAGAACGAGCCAATCAGGAGCGGGTGGAGGAGGGACGTCTGCTCACCTGGAAACACAGAACGGGACTAAACCTGAGCACTTTCACTTACACCTGATGACGTTCCGAGGGGCTGAGAGGGGCACTTGTTTTTAAAATTAATTTTCCAGCTTCTGAGAAAAGAGAATTAGTGGAAATGAATTCTGCCTGGGACGCCTGCGATACAGATTCTTATATTTACCCAAAAAATTTGAAATCTGCCGTTTTGTGCAGAGTTTGTTCCCACTTAAAATGAGACAAAGAGACAGAGAAGAACAAAAGTCCAGAGCCTCAGCTTCACGAAGAGTCCAGCCGTTTGTCTGAGCTCCAGAGCTTCAGACACAGATTCAGTTTGACTCGTTTCAGTCAGAGATTTGAGGAAAAAATAGGCCAAAATTATAAACAGTGAAGTGAAGTTTAACTGACAGAACATTTTTGTTTCTGGAGCTGAGTTTGTGTCTAAATGTGATCTGCACACGCTCAGACGCTTCTGTCCGTTACTATGGCAACACACAACATTATTATTATTTGTTTTTGTTTTTTTTTAAATATATTTATCATTTATAGTTATATTTTTTGTTAACCTGTTTTAACACGAGGGAGAGAGAAAAATGGAGATTTAAAAAAATACTGTGTATATCATTTTTTTGTGTGAAACTTTGACACAATGAAACTAAAAAAGTGTGAGTCCTGGAGAGCGCCCCCGTAGGGAGTCGTGAGTCCTGGAGAGCGCCCCCGTAGGGAGTCGTGAGTCCTGGAGAGCGCCCCCGTAGGGAGTCGTGAGTCCTGGAGAGCGCCCCCTGTAGGGAGTCGTGAGTCCTGGAGAGCGCCCCCGTAGGGAGTCGTGAGTCCTGGAGAGCGCCCCCATAGGGAGTCGTGAGTCCTGGAGAGCGCCCCCTGTAGGGAGTCGTGAGTCCTGGAGAGCGCCCCCTGTAGGGAGTCGTGAGTCCTAAAGAGTGCCCCCGTAGGGAGTCGTGAGTCCTAAAGAGTGCCCCCGTAGGGAGTCGTGAGTCCTGGAGAGCGCCCCCTGTAGGGAGTCGTGAGTCCTAAAGAGTGCCCCCGTAGGGAGTCGTGAGTCCTGGAGAGCGCCCCCGTAGGGAGTCGTGAGTCCTGGAGAGCGCCCCCGTAGGGAGTCGTGAGTCCTGGAGAGCGCCCCCTGTAGGGAGTCGTGAGTCCTGGAGAGCGCCCCCGTAGGGAGTCGTGAGTCCTGGAGAGCGCCCCCTGTAGGGAGTCGTGAGTCCTGGAGAGCGCCCCCTGTAGGGAGTCGTGAGTCCTAAAGAGTGCCCCCGTAGGGAGTCGTGAGTCCTAAAGAGTGCCCCCGTAGGGAGTCGTGAGTCCTGGAGAGCGCCTCCTGTAGGGAGTCGTGAGTCCTGGAGCACCCCCTGTAGGGAGTCGTGAGTCCTAGAGAGCGCCCCCTGTAGGGAGTCGTGAGTCCTGGAGCACCCCCTGTAGGGAGTCGTGAGTCCTGGAGAGCGCCCCCTGTAGGGAGTTGAATGGACTCACGGATCTGCAGCAGGTCACGTGACTGCCCCATGTGGTTGTCGGCTGAACACACCACAGTGATGTCATCACCAGGGGACGAGGGCAGGGTCAGAGGTCGCTCCACTGACTCCTCCCCCCTGTCTTCAATCAGGTCCTCAGAATCATCCACGTCTCCTTCAGTCTGGTCCTCCGAGTCCATCACCTCCCCGTCCTCACACCTGGAACAGACCCGGTTTAGACCTGGATTAGTCTTGGTTTAGTCCTGGTTCAGTCCTGGTCTGATCCTGGTCTGATCCTGGTCTGGTCCTGGGTCTGGTGGTCCTGGTCTGGTCCTGGTCTTGGGCTTGGTCTGGTCCTAGTCCTGGGCCTAGTCTGGTTCTGGTCTGGTCCTGGTCATGGGCCTAGTCTGGTCCCGGTCCGGTCCTGGTCTTGGTCCTGGTCTGGTACCTGTCGGTGAGGCCCGGGCAGGAGGTCCAGGTGAGGGAGGGCAGAGGAAACCCGGACCCTCGACAGACCAGACCCGAGTCCAGCCTCAGGACCTCAGCCTCCGGAGGGTCTGAGGGAACCAGTAAGTGAAGTTTATTTATATGTTGTTTTTCACAAAGTGATTCACAAACAAAAGATAAAAACAGTTTAAAAAACATTTATAATAAAAACCTGAGGGGGCGGGGCAAAACCTGAGGGGGCGGGGACACATGGTCAGACGCAGACGGTTTTAGTTGAGTTGCTTTTTGAAAACATCTACACCAACTACAGATGCCCTCCCCTGAGTAGATTCACAGACAGGAGCAGACAGGTGCAGACTCACAGACATGAGCAGACAGGTGCAGACTCACTGACAGGAGCAGACAGGTGCAGACTCACAGACAGGAGCAGACAGGTGCAGACTCACAGTGCACTCTGAGGAGGAGGGAGATGTTTCCTCTGAACACTTCGTTGGAGAAAATCACAGAGTAAAGTCCAGAGTCTCTGCGATGAACTCGACCAATCAGGAGCCTCAGCTCCGCCCTGAGGTAGTGACATCACAGTGTTAGCCCCTCCCCATGAGTCAGATGCCCTCCCACCTGTGTCAGATGCCCTTGCTGAGCGTCAGATGACCTCCCACCTGTGCTCTTGGGGGCGCCGCTCCTCTGTGCTCAGGCTGCTGTTGGTCATGTGACCTGGAGTGACCCAGCGGAGCGTTCTGATTGGAGGATACGCCTCAAACAGCAGTGTCAGACTCAGGTCCCGCCCCTCCGGCATCTCCACGCGACTGACCCCGCCCACCTCCTCTGTAGCCCCTCCCCTTGCGACGCTGGCGTTGGTGCTGATGCTGTTGCCGTGGGTGATGTTGGTGATGAGGGCGGAGTCATTTTGGAGGCGGAGGAAAACTGTGACGAAGGGTCGCTCTGAAAAACACAAAGTCCTGGTTCAGTCCTGGTTTAGTCCTGGTTTAGTCCTGGTGTAGTCCTGTTTTAGTCCTGGTTCAGTCCTGGTTTAGTCCTGATTTAGACCTGGTTCAGTCTGGGTAAGTCCTGGTTTTAGTCTGGTTTCGTGCTCTGACCTCTGACCTCCAGGTGCGTGGTTGCCATGGAGACTCCCACCTCGTTTACACCTGTGCAGGTGAAGAGTCCAGAGTCCTGGATCTGAACCGAGTCCAGGACCAGAGTCCGGTTCATGAAGAGTCCGGTCTGAGAGTGAGACTGAGTCACAGACTCTGAGTGCGACGAGACCTGAGACACAGAAAATATTTACTACTACTACTACTACTACTACTACTACTACTACTACTACTACTACTACTACTACTACTACTACTACTGTTACTGCTACTACTACTACTACTACTACTACTACTACTACTACTACTACTACTACTACTGTTACTGCTACTACTACTACTACTACTACTACTACTACTACTACTACTACTACTACTACTACTACTGTTACTGCTACTACTACTACTACTACTACTACTACTACTACTACTGTTACTGCTACTACTACTACTACTACTGTTACTGCTACTACTACTACTACTACTGTTACTGCTACTACTACTACTACTACTACTACTACTACTACTACTACTACTACTACTACTACTACTACTGTTACTACTACTACTACTACTACTACTACTACTACTACTACTACTACTACTACTACTGTTACTACTACTACTACTACTACTACTACTGTTACTGCTACTACTACTACTGTTACTACTGCTACTACTACTACTACTACTACTACTACTGCTACTACTGTTACTGCTACTACTAGTACTGTTACTACTGCTACTACTACTACTACTGTTACTACTACTACTACTACTACTACTACTACTGTTACTGCTACTACTACTACTGTTACTACTGCTACTACTACTACTACTACTACTACTACTACTACTACTACTACTACTACTACTGTTACTGCTACTACTACTACTGTTACTACTGCTACTACTACTACTACTACTACTACTACTACTACTACTACTACTACTACTACTACTACTACTGTTACTGCTACTACTACTACTACTACTACTACTACTACTACTACTACTACTACTATTACTGTTACTGCTACTACTACTACTACTACTACTACTACTACTACTACTACTACTACTACTGTTACTGCTACTACTACTACTACTACTACTACTACTACTACTACTACTACTACTGTTACTGCTACTACTACTACTACTACTGTTACTGCTACTACTACTACTACTACTACTACTACTACTACTACTACTACTACTACTGTTACTACTACTACTACTACTACTACTGTTACTACTACTACTACTACTGTTACTACTACTACTACTGTTACTACTACTACTACTACTACTACTACTACTACTACTACTACTACTACTACTGTTACTACTACTACTACTACTACTACTACTGTTACTGCTACTACTACTACTGTTACTACTGCTACTACTACTACTACTACTACTACTACTACTACTGTTACTGCTACTACTAGTACTGTTACTACTGCTACTACTACTACTACTACTGTTACTACTACTACTACTACTACTACTACTGTTACTGCTACTACTACTACTGTTACTACTGCTACTACTACTACTACTACTACTACTACTACTACTGTTACTGCTACTACTACTACTGTTACTACTGCTACTACTACTACTACTACTACTACTACTACTACTACTACTACTACTACTACTGTTACTGCTACTACTACTACTACTACTACTACTACTACTACTACTACTACTGTTACTGCTACTACTACTACTACTACTACTACTACTACTACTGTTACTGCTACTACTACTACTACTACTACTACTACTACTACTACTACTACTACTACTACTGTTACTACTACTACTACTACTACTACTGTTACTACTACTACTACTACTACTACTACTACTACTGTTACTACTACTACTACTGTTACTACTACTACTACTACTACTACTACTACTACTACTGTTACTACTACTACTGTTACTACTGTTACTACTACTACTACTACTACTGTTACTACTACTACTGTTACTACTGTTACTACTACTACTACTACTATTACTACTATTACTACTACTGTGTGGGGGGCAGGTTACCTGTCCAGGGGGGCGTGTCCAGGTGAGGTTGAAGAAATGGTTGTTGTTGCTGCAGAAACATGTGACCTCAAACCTCTCACCGACCAATCGGATCGCAGCGTTCAGAGAAACGGAAAGAGAGGGTGGGTCCTCCAGCTCTGCAACCAATCAGAGACAAGGACAGAGAGAGAGCCAATCAGAGACAAGGACAGAGAGAGAGCCAATCAGAGACAAGGACAGAGAGAGAGCCAATCAGAGAAGAGCAGAATTAGAATGAATAAATCTCTGTAATTACTGGGCCTATCCACATGAAACAAAAACATTTTAAACCTCAATCTTGATCTAAAACGACTTCATAAAGAAACAAGAGCTCTGACTTCAGCTTTAGAAAACTGTGGAGTCCAACGGAGCTGAACCAAACCAGGACTAAACCACAGCCGTGGAAAGACTCTGTGATTGTTCCAGTCCTTAAGGCGAGTAAACCCAAAAATCTTAAAGACTTTAGGCCTGCCGCACTAATGTCGATGGTTACGAAAAACTTTGAAAAACTGATAAGGTCAGAATTTTTGAGTAAAACTGCGAGACCTCCGAGAGGAGTTTGAGGATGCCACAGTAACTTTACTCCACTTACTGTTTAAGCATTTGGAGGGGATTGGACTTCTTCTTTTCACTGACCTTTCATCAGTGTTCAACACAATCACAATCCAACCACATATTCTTTCTAAAAGGCTTTTAGAACATTTTAGTCTTGATTTTAATATTGTAGGGTGGATTCTTGATTTTTTAACCCAGAGAACACAAAGAGTAAAGGTCAGTGGGGTCCTTTCTGACCAGAGGGTGTCGTCAACAGGAACACCACAGGGATGTGTTCTGTCATCCCTGCTGTTCATACTGTGCACACTGTCAGAGAACCTGTGAGAACAAAACAGTAATAAAGTGTGCGGATGATTCTGTCATTGTGAACTTGCTTCAGAAAAATGAAAACCAACATGGGCCAATTGTTGAGGACTTTGTAAAATGGTGTGAAGAATCGTATCTACACCTAAAAGTATCCAAAACGAAGGATATGATTATTGACTTTCGGAAAAGTGCTCTTCAAAATGACGTCACATATATAAAGAGGCCTTCAGCTGAGTGTGTGGACTCCTGTAAGTATCCTGAAACACTCATTGATTCTAAATTCAGATGAGATTCTCTATGAGAGAATTCTGTCTGGGAGCTGCAGTACCTGGAGCGGCCACTAGTCGGTCTGGAGGGGGAGGGGCTTATGCAGTTTTTATTAAAGATCCGTGGTCTGAGTGTTCATGGTCCTGTTTAGGAGTTTGATTTTCTACTAAAAGGTGAGAGCGACTGAGTGAAAAACTGCTGGCTAATGCTAATGCTAATGCTAATGCTAATGCTAATGCTAGCTTGTGACCGTGATGTTTTTAGACGGACGTGTTTAACGGCACAGATCAGCTGAACCTGTTGGACTTCAGATAAATCAGTTCTTTCTGGTCAGATTGTGTTAAAACAAAACTCAGATTAAAGTTACAAAGAATCAGACAGAGCAGTGCCTACAGTTAGCGTTACACTTCCAGGGAATGCTGATGGATCCATAGAGATAGAGTCACTCACTGTGCTCCACCCACAGGTCCATGGGTGCTGATGTCACTTCCTGTCCGTGTCTCCGCCCCCTGCAGCGGTATGACCCCTCGTATGACCTTTGGACGGCGTGCACCAGAGCACCGCGCCGGGGGTCAAAGGTGAAGGTCATCCCCCGCGGCAGGCCCCTCCCCTCGGCCTCTGATTGGACAGAGAGGTCCGTGATGTCGGCGTCTATGGGAAGGCAGCGCAGCAGGAAGTCCCGCCCCTCCACCGCACTGGAGCGAGACCGCGGCACCACGAACGCCAAACCCGGATCTGAGGGGTCTGAGGGAGAACGGGTCAGAACCAGGTCTAAACCAGGACTGAAACAGGTCTAAACCAGGTCTAAACCAGGACTAAACCAGGACTAAACCAGGACTAAAACAGGACTAAAACAGGTCTAAACCAGGACTGAAACAGGTCTAAACTAGGACTAAACCAGGGGGGTTTCCATGAAGCAAGTTAAAGTGAAAGTCTGACTTATTTGGCCAATCCAGGCTTGTCAAAGCCTCAGTTCCTCCAAAGTGACGAACCAGAGGTGAGGCTGAGTCGCCGCGGCAACAAACACACACCTGTCAGAACACCTGTCTGTGTTTGATACAGTTTAAACACACACCTGTCAGAACACCTGTCTGTGTGTGATACAGTTTAAACACACACCTGTCAGAACACCTGTCTGTGTGTGATACAGTTTAAACACACACCTGTCAGAACACCTGTCTGTGTGTGATACAGTTTAAAAAGAGACTTTTATAGTCCAGACGCTCCTACACATGGGACACGCGTGTGTCCCGTGTTCACACACGTGTGTGTGGAAAGGAGGAAGAGGAGGAGAAGAGGAAGAGCGACCGGGAGAGGAGGAGGAGTCGTGTCTTTCCTCTCGCTCCTCAGATCAGAATGAGCAGAAAAGTTCAGTGTCTCAAATCAAACACTGTGGCTCATCTCGTTTAATCGGATCATTATAAAAGCCCATTTTCCGTGGTGTCGCTGCTCCACAGATCTGACCTTCGCAGAGTCACCGCGAGCACAAAGTGAAGCTTAAACTTCAGGCCTGAGCTTTGGTCAGACTCAGCCTTTTTTTTGTCATGGAACAACCTGAGGCTTAAACTGGAGCTGGAGCGAGTTTCAGGATTTCAGGATAAACCTGGACTTCAATGGAAAACCCCCAGGACTAAACCAAATGGAAAACACAAAAGCCGTCATAACGGCAGAGGGCGGGGCTTACCTGACACGTACAGGTGCACAGCGGCAGAGGGCAGGGCTTACCTGACACGTACAGGTGCACAGCGGCAGAGGGCAGGGCTTACCTGACACGTACAGGTGCACAGCAGCAGAGGGCAGGGCTTACCTGACACGTACAGGTGCACAGCGACAGAGGGTGGGGCTGTGGGCAGAGCTGTGCTGTGATTGGCCGGAGCGGAGCAGGTGTACGTCCCGGTGTGTCGCGGCTGTGTCCGATTCACGGTGACGCGGCCGTCGAGGGGAACGTGCATCAGTTTAAAAGACGAGCTCCGCAGCATCAGAGGCCCGTCTCCAAGGCAACGCACAGAGAGGGTGGAGCCAGAGCGCAGGGTCAACTCGGATTGGTCAGGAACGACGACATCATTCACGCTGATCTGAAGAGCTGCTGCAAAAAACAGAGGAGCAGAAGAGAGGGTCAGAGGAGCAGAGGGTCAAAGGAGCAGAGGAGCAGAGGGTCAGAGGGTCAGAGGAGCAGAGGGTCAGAGGGTCAGAGGAGGAGAGGGTCAGGGGGTCAAAGGAGCAGAGGAGAGGGTCAGAGGAGCAGAGGGTCAAAGGAGCAGAGGGTCAGAGGAGCAGAGGGTCAGAGGAGCAGAGGGTCAGAGGAGGAGAGGGTCAGAGGAGCAGAGGGTCAGAGGAGCAGAAGGTCAGAGAGTCAGAGGGTCAGAGGAGCAGAGGGTCAGGGGGTCAGGGGGTCAGAGGGTCAGAGGAGCAGAGGGTCAGAGGAGCAGAAGGTCAGAGGGTCAGAGGAGCAGAGGGTCAGAGGGTTAGGGGGTCAGAGGGTCAGGGGGTCAGAGGAGACAAACCAGTCTGAGACGCATAAACTTTTTTCTCTTTATTGAAAATCACAGAAAAAAATCAATCTTCATCAAACTCAAACGTCTCATTGGTTTGTTAAAGATCCTCTCAGCCAATCACAGGCTCTACATGCGTTCAGAGGGAGGGCATCTGACACACTGCCGAGCGTTCTTATTGAGTGTCACGGCTCTTGAATGACACTTCCGGCGGAGGGGGCGAGCTCTTGCGTGTCACTTCCTGTAGATTTGTGGCGATGCGCGACGTCTGCAGAAGAAGAGCCTGATGGTTCTCCACTAACAGAGACACCTGTAACAGACCTGGTTTAGACCTGGTTTAGACCTGGTTCAGTTCTTCCTTAGTCCTGGTCTAGTCCTGGTTTAATCCTGGTTTAGTCTTGGTCTAGTCCTGGTCTAGTCTTGGTTTCTCACCTGATTTCCCAGGGTGCCGAGCAGGTGGAGGACTTGGGTCTGGACTTGGACTAGGCGTTGGATGGACCCCAGAACCTCCCTCCTCCAGTGGACCTCCGAGTCCCCGAGTCCAGAGACTGGACCGGGATCTAGATCTGGACCTGGACGAGAACCTCCAGTGAACTGGGTTTAGACTGGAATGTTCAAAACCAGGTCTAAACCAGGACTAACCAGGTCTTAATCAGATCTAAACCAGGACTAACCAGATCTAAACCAGATCAAAACCAGGACTAAACCAGGTCTAAACCAGGACTAAACCAGGTTTAATCCAGGTGTAAACCGGGTCCAAACCAGATCTAAACCAGGTCTATTCCAGGTCTAAAACCAGTTTCTGCCGGGTCTTTTTTTTTGGAGCTGATTCAGGACAAAACAAACAGGAAACAGATGCTGTTCCACTTCCTGTTTCACTTCTCTCTTTTTTTTTTCAGACTTTGCACTTTAACTCAGATTAAAAACAAAACAAAAATAAACTCTAAATTTCACTGAAATGCGATGCTCTACTGCTGGAAAACCACCCTCCATTTTGGGTCCTGGTTGAACCGGACTGGGCCTGGTGCTGGTGTCACGTGTTTAAAGTTCCTCTGACAGATTTGACTAATTTCACTGAAACACACTTCATTAACGTTTGACTAAAGATTTTAAACATTTTTCCACAGTTTGGACATTTTTCAGGTTTCAAATTTGACTTCCTGGTTGTAAATCGTGACATTCCAGAACTGTTACGTAGTCTGAGTCCAGAGACCGGACCATGTCAAAACCAGGATTAAACAAGGTCTAAACCGAGATTAAACCAGGACTAAGGACTAGGGAATTCCATAGCTGTTACCATAGCAACCATGTTGTACACTGAGCCAAAACTCTAATGTCACAGAGATTATGATGTGACAAATAAAAATGTACGAAAACACCTTGACTTTGTTGAAATCGGGTTTAAAGTGTCAGAAAAAAGTGTTTCTTGTGTAAATTGTGCCAAACGTTTGTACAGAATTCTCCCAGTGTGACGTCATCAGTGTGATGTCATCAGTGTGATGTCATCAGTGTGACGTCATCAGTGTGATTCGTCAGTGTGACGTCATCAGTGTGATGTCATCAGTGTGATGTCATCAGTGTGACGTCATCAGTGTGACGTCATCAGTGTGATTCGTCAGTGTGACGTCATCAGTGTGACGTCATCAGTGTGATGTCATCAGTGTGATGTCATCAGTGTGATGTCATCAGTGTGACGTCATCAGTGTGATTCGTCAGTGTGACGTCATCAGTGTGATGTCATCAGTGTGATGTCATCAGTGTGACATCATCAGTGTGATGTCATCAGTGTGACGTCATCAGTGTGATGTCATCAGTGTGACGTCATCAGTGTGATTCGTCAGTGTGACGTCATCAGTGTGATGTCATCAGTGTGACGTCATCAGTGTGATGTCATCAGTGTGACGTCATCAGTGTGATGTCATCAGTGTGATTCGTCAGTGTGATTCATCAGTGTGATGTCATCAGTGTGATTCGTCAGTGTGATTCATCAGTGTGGGACTCTCTGAAACAGAACTCTACTTCCTGTCATTTTCAACATGTTTTTCATCTTTTTTCTTCACAAATTGCTTCTTGATTTGTGTAAAACTATAATTTATATTTAAAACTGGGTTTTATTCACCAGATTAAGCCAAAATTACATAAAATAAACAACCTATTAAAAGTCTAATTGAAATAAAGACTCCATTATTTTTGTGTTGTTTTAATATTTATTAGGCCTTAAAGTTAGCATTAGCATTAGCGTTAGCATTAGCATTAGCATTGAGAGTTTCTAAACGCAGACGTTTTCTTCGCTCAACGACTCGTTTTATTTGTGTGATTTTTCTGGACATATTTTCAGTGAAATCCTCCATGGCTCTGTTCACTGCTGCGTCTGTAAATATTCATCAGCCCGACTCAAACCACAGAGATAAAACTGAACAGGAAGGAATGACGCTGACAGGGCTGTTGCCAGGTGCCTGGAATGTTCCACATTATGGCATTAAACATGTTTTGCATTTGTTGCTTCTGAGCGGGCTCGCCCCTCCACAGATCTGATCATGTGACCCGCTGGTGTCACCTGCTTGTCTCCATGGAGATAAATAAGTGAAATGGACATGACCCTGTACCAGAAAAGTGACGTGTTGCAGCTTTAGCTCAGTTCACTTCTGATCCAAAGTGTTTGTGTTTTTCTTAAATATGTGTCAGATATTTATAAATAAACACATTTCTCTTTCCTTCAGCCGATCGTTTTATTCTTTAATACTAAAATTTATATTTTAAACAGGTTTAATTCACCAGATTAAGTCAAAATCATTAAATACAAACTCATTAAAACCTTTTTTACGCACTTTAATGTCGAATCTGTGAAATAATTTTTGTCTCTCCACTTTTAGAGAAGTGAATGAAAGAGGCAGCTGCTGAAAGAAAAGCTAAACCAGGTCTAAACCAGGTCTAAACCAGGTCTAAACCAGGTCTAAACCAGGACTAAACCAGGTCTAAACCAGGTCTAAACCAGGTCTAAACCAGGTCTAAACCAGGACTAAACCAGGTCTAAACCAGGTCTAAACCAGGTCTAAACCAGGACTAAACCAGGTCTAAACCAGGTCTAAACCAGGACTAAACCAGGTCTAAACCAGGTCTAAACCAGGTCTAAACCAGGACTAAACCAGGTCTAAACCAGGACTAAACCAGGTCTAAACCAGGTCTAAACCAGGACTAAACCAGGTCTAAACCAGGTCTAAACCAGGTCTAAACCAGGTCTAAACCAGGACTAAACCAGGTCTAAACCAGGACTAAACCAGGTCTAAACCAGGTCTAAACCAGGACTAAACCAGGTCTAAACCAGGTCTAAACCAGGTCTAAACCAGGACTAAACCGGGTCTAAACCAGGTCTAAACCAGGTCTTAACCAGGACTAAACCAGGTCTAAACCAAGACTAAACCAGGACTAAACCAGGTCTAAACCAGTTTTTTGTGAGTGTCTGTTTGTGTGCTCTGTACCTCCAAAAACCTCCTGAGAAAGTCCAGCTCCAAGGACCAGCATCAAGACCAGGATCTGCTGCATCTTCAGAGTCCTCCTTTAGACCAGGTTTAGTCCAGGTTTAGACCAGGGTTAGTCCAGAGACCAGACCAGGTTCAGACCAGGTTTAGACCATAGACCAGGCTGAGTCCAGGTCTAGAGCCGTTCTGGTCCTTGTTGGTCCAGATTTAGACTCAGTCCTGGTTTTGGGGAAGTCTTAGTTTCACTGAGATTTCACAAGAAGCAGGAGGAACTCTGGAGCCTGTTCCTCAAATGTACTGCCACATTTAGGCCAGATGCCCTCCCAGGCTCCTACATCCCTGAGTCAGATGCCCTCCCTGTGTGTCAGATGCCCTCCCGGTGTGTCAGATGCCCTCCCTATGTGTCAGATGCCCTCCTGGTGTGTCAGATGCCCTCCCTGTGTGTCAGATGCCCTCCCGGTGTGTCAGATGCCCTCCCTCGTGTGTCAGATGCCCTCCCTCGTGTGTCAGATGCCCTCCCTGTGTGTCAGATGCCCTCCGGGGGAGTCAGATGCCCTCCCTCGCTCACACAGACTCAGGAGCGGTGCAGATGAAACGTTTATTCGGTAAAAACCAAAGCGTTTGATACAAAAAAGCTCAAATCTACGATAACACAAAAACATTCAGAATATTCAAACGGACCAATCAGAGACAGCTCTCCTGCTGCGCCGATGAGGTCACTTCCTGTTCCTCAGACAGAGCCAACCTGAGGGAGACAACCAATCAGAGAGCAGCAAACATTTAACCCACCAATCAGAACAGAGCCAGAGCAGAGGGTCAGTGGAGCAGAGGGTCAGAGGAGGAGAGGGTCAGAGGGTCAGAGGAGGAGCAGAGCAGAGGGGCAGAGGAGCAGAGGGTCAGAGGAGCAGAGGGTCAGAGGGTCAGAGGAGGAGCAGAGCAGAGGGTCAGAGGAGCAGAGGGTCAGAGGAGGAGAGGGTCAGAGGAGGAGAGGGTCAGAGGAGCAGAGGGTCAGAGGAGGAGAGGGTCAGAGGGTCAGAGGAGGAGCAGAGCAGAGGGTCAGAGGAGCAGAGGGTCAGAGGAGGAGAGGGTCAGAGGAGGAGAGGGTCAGAGGAGCAGAGGAGGAGCAGAGCAGAGGGTCAGAGGAGCAGAGGGTCAGAGGAGCAGAGGGGCAGAGGGTCAGAGGAGGAGAGGGTCAGAGGAGGAGCAGAGGAGGAGCAGAGGGTCAGAGGAGCAGAGGGTCAGAGGAGGAGAGGGTCAGAGGAGGAGAGGGTCAGAGGAGGGTCAGAGGAGCAGAGGGTCAGAGGAGGAAGAAGAGGACGTCTCACTTGTCCTTGTCTTCTGCGTCCAGCGCAGTGTCTCCTCTCGTTTCCACGGTGACCTCACTCAGAGCGGTGATGTCATCAGAGTGGGAGGGGCCTGTAGTATGTGGCTCCTCCCCTGACAGGTGCACAGTCACCTGAGGAGCGGCAGAGTCCTGGTCCAGTCCTGGTTCAGTCCTGGTCTGATTTGGTCCTAGTCCAGTCTGGCTTTGGAACTGTTCCTTCAGAGCCGAGTATCTCTGAGAACAAAGAGGAACATCAGAACATCAGAGGAGCAGAGGCTAGACCAGGTCCAGACCAGGTCCAGACCAGATTTAGACCAGGTCCAGACCAGGTCCAGATCAGGTCCAGACCAGATTTAGACCAGGTCCAGACCAGGTCCAGACCAGATTTAGACCAGGTCCAGACCTGTGTGTGTTAGATGCCCTCCCCGTATATCAGATGCCCTCCCCATGTGTCAGAAGTCCTCCCCACATCAGAGCTGATCTTTGGAGCTGTGTGTATGTGTCTCGGGTGTCTCGTGTGTGTGTGTCTCGTGCATGTGTGTCTTGTGTGTGTGTCTCGTGCGTGTGTGTCTTGTGTGTGTCTCAGACCTGGAGACTTTGAGCAGGTAACATTTTTCTTAGAGACTCGACCAAAGACGAGAACGAAGGTCTGGAGTCTGGACTCTGCTCCCAACAGCCGCACATCAGCTCATAACTGCACAGATACGACAAATAAAACAAATATATATAAAACAAGTTCCTGCAGTCTGAACTCCCACAATCATCACTGTGGAGGTTCATCTGTGAGTCCCTTTGTGGTGAATTCTGCAGATTGATCTTGATTTGGAAACATACAAACTCTTTAAAAAACACAGGGACAAGTCTGAACCAGCCCAGATCTGGTTCTCTAGCCAAAGGGAAACACCAGAGAAGAGCGGCTCCTATACGTCCAAATACAGCTCCTATACGCCCAAATACAGCTCCTATACGCCCAAATACAGCTCCTATACGCCTATACAGCTCCTATACGCCCAAATACAGCTCCTATACGCCCAAATACAGCTCCTATACGCCTATACAGCTCCTATACGTCCAAATACAGCTCCTATACGCCCAAATACAGCTCCTATACGCCTATACAGCTCCTATACGCCCAAATACAGCTCCTATACGCCTATACAGCTCCTATACGCCCAAATACAGCTCCTATATGCCCAAATACAGCTCCTATACGCCTATACAGCTCCTATACGCCCAAATACAGCTCCTATACGCCTATACAGCTCCTATACGCCCAAATACAGCTCCTATACGTCCAAATACAGCTCCTATACGCCCAAATACAGCTCCTATACGCCTATACAGCTCCTATACGCCCAAATACAGCTCCTATACGCCCAAATACAGCTCCTATACGCCCAAATACAGCTCCTATACGTCCAAATACAGCTCCTATACGCCCAAATACAGCTATACTGCTCTACATGATTGTGGGGTTTGGATTTCAACATTTTGTACGTAAATAAATTCCTATTACAAATATGAAACAGGCTCCAGATTAGCCGCTATAACTGCTGGCCTCGATGAGCTTCATTTGGAGCCGATCGCTGTGGGTGACGTCACACTCAGGACACTTCTGTTTCAGTCTGTGTACGGGTCAGAAAAACCCCAGGATCCTGTAGAGCGAATTCAGACCAACATGTGAAGGTCAAAGTGAGGAGCCTGACAGCAGGGGTCAAAGGTCAGAGTGAGGAGCCTGACAGCAGGGGTCAAAGGTCAGAGTGAGGAGCCTGACAGCAGGGGTCAAAGGTCAGAGTGAGGAGCCTGACAGCAGGGGTCAAAGGTCAGAGTGAGGAGCCTGACAGCAGGGGTCAAAGGTCAGAGTGAGGAGCCTGACAGCAGGGGTCAAAAGTCAGAGTGAGGAGCCTGACAGCAGGGGTCAAAGGTCAGAATGAGGAGCCTGACAGCAGGGGTCAAAGGTCAGAGTGAGGAGCCTGACAGCAGCAGGTACAGAGGAGGGGCCACACTTTTTACACACAAACTGAACCGGAGCCAGAGTCCATGGAGCCAATACTGCGCCCATGAACACTTCCTGTTTGGAACATGTTAGATATGTCCAGATGTACAGTCTGTGTTCTGGGTCATGTGTTCAGGGTCATGTGTTCTGGGTCATGTGTTCAGGGTCATGTGTTCTGGGTCATGTGTTCTGGGTCATGTGTTCTGGGTCATGTGTTTTGGGTCATGTGTTCTGGGTCATGTGTTCTGGGTCATGTGTTCTGGGTCCCGTGTTCTGGGTCATGTGTTCAGGGTCATGTGTTCTGGGTCATGTGTTCTGGGTCCCGTGTTCTGGGTCATGTGTTCTGGGTCATGTGTTCTGGGTCATGTGTTCTGGGTCCCGTGTTCTGGGTCATGTGTTCAGGGTCATGTGTTCTGGGTCATGTGTTTTGGGTCATGTGTTCTGGGTCATGTGTTCTGGGTCCCGTGTTCTGGGTCCCGTGTTCAGGGTCATGTGTTCAGGGTCATGTGTTCTGGGTCATGTGTTCAGGGTCATGTGTTCTGGGTCATGTGTTCTGGGTCATGTGTTCTGGGTCACATGTCGTACATTTCTTTCGGGGCGAGCTCGGGTTTCTCGAGGCGTTTTCCGTTCTTGAGGTCGGAGCAAAACTGAGACACAGAAACTTCGGAGTGCGGAAGTTCTCCTGAAACAGAGAGGCAGAGAGGAGGCTTTAGGAACGCCACTACTGCAGTACTGGAGTACTACTGCAGTACTACTACAGTAGTACTACAGCACTACAGTAGTGCTGTAGTACTACTGTAGTACTGTAGTAGTAGTAGTAGTAGTAGTAGTAGTAGTAGTAGTAGTAGTAGTACTGTACTGCAGTAGTAGTAGTAGTAGTAGTAGTAGTACAGTAGTACAGTAGTAGTAATACAGTAGTACAGTAGTAGTAGTAGTAGTAGTACAGTAGTAGTAGTAGTAGTAGTAGTAGTAGTAGTAGTAGTAGTAGTAGTAGTAGTAGTAGTAGTAGTACTGACCCATAGAGTAGATCTCCCACAGCAGGACTCCGTAGGACCACACGTCGCTCTGAGTGGTGTAAACACAGAGGAAGATACTCTCTGGAGACATCCACTTCACCGGGAGTCGCGCCTGAGTACAAGTACTGCATAAGTACTGCACAACTACAGTACAAGTACTGCACAACTACAGTACAAGTACTGCATAAGTACTGCACAACTACACTACAAGTACTGCATAAGTACTGCACAACTACAGTACAAGTACTGCATAAGTACTGCACAACTACAGTACAAGTACTGCATAAGTACTGCACAACTACACTACAAGTACTGCATAAGTACTGCACAACTACAGTACAAGTACTGCAAAAGTACTGCACAACTACAGTACAAGTACTGCAAAAGTACTGCACAACTACAGTACAAGTACTGCACAACTACAGTACAAGTACTGCATAAGTACTGCACAACTACAGTACAAGTACTGCACAACTACAGTACAAGTACTGCAGAAGTACTGCACAACCACAGTACAAGTACTGCAGAAGTAGTGTATATTGTGTATATTTGTGTATATTTCTGTATATTTTGTGTATATTTCTGTATATTTGTGTATATTTCGTACATTTCCTTTCTTCTCGTACTCCGCTCTCTCTCTCAGGTTTCGGCCCAAACCAAAGTCACAAATCTTCAGAACTTTTCCTTCAGACACGAGAACGTTCCGGGCTCCAAGATCCCGGTGCACCACCTGAACATCACGACAATATACAAGTATATATACAAGTAAATACACAGAATATACAAGTATATACAGTATATACAAGTAAATACACAGAATATACAAGTATATACAGTATATACAAGTAAATACACAGAATATACAAGTATATACAAGTATATACAGTATATACAAGTAAATACACAGTATATACAAGTATATATACACTGCATACACTCTATATATACTGTATATACTGTGTATATACAGTATATACTGTGTATATACTGTATATACACAGTATATATACACAGTATATACAGTATACACAGTATATACTGTGTATATACTGTGTATGTACTGTATATACTTGTATATACTTGTATATTCTGTGTATATACTTGTATATACTTGTATTTTCTGTGTATTTACTTGTATATACTGTATATACTTGTATATACTTGTATATTCTGTGTATTTACTTGTATATACTTGTATTTTCTGTGTATTTACTTGTATATACTGTATATACTTGTATATACTTGTATATTCTGTGTATTTACTTGTATATACTTGTATTTTCTGTGTATTTACTTGTATATACTGTATATACTTGTATATACTTGTATATTCTGTGTATTTACTTGTATATACTTGTATTTTCTGTGTATTTACTTGTATATACTTGTATTTTCTGTGTATTTACTTGTATATACTTGTATTTTCTGTGTATTTACTTGTATATACTTGTATTTTCTGTGTATTTACTTGTATATACTGTATATACTTGTATATACTTGTATATTCTGTGTATTTACTTGTATATACTTGTATATTCTGTGTATTTACTTGTATATACTTGTATTTTCTGTGTATTTACTTGTATATACTTGTATATACTTGTATATTCTGTGTATTTACTTGTATATACTTGTATTTTCTGTGTATTTACTTGTATATACTTGTATATACTTGTATATTCTGTGTATTTACTTGTATATACTTGTATTTTCTGTGTATTTACTTGTATATATATCCAGTACAGTGTCTGACAGCAGCTGCAGTAGACATGATTCTCTGGGGTTTTAACTGTGGCACATTCAGATCAAGTTCCTTTTATTGTTTTAAAAATACTTTCATTATTATTTAGTTCTATCTTTAGAACAGGGTTAAAGCCACACTGCGGGACATACTCACGTTTCTCTGTGACAGGAAGTCCATGACGCTGGCCGCTTGGAAACAGAAGAAGAGCAGATCTGACACAGACAGGTCCTCTGGAGACAGCGCCCCCTGTGGGTCTGAGAGGGAACATTTGTGTTTAAAGATGCATCGTGTAACTTTTCTGGTGGAGGGTCCGTCAAACGCTTTTCTCCATGGAGATGTTATTTCTTTGTCTGGAATGTTTCACAGTATGGCATTAAACCTTCCTATCGTCATGGAGACCAAACCAGATCAAGTTCCAGGTCAGATCTGTGGAGAGGCGACCCCGCTCACAGTCAGAATGTCTGTTTTTCTAGGTATTTTTGAGCTCTAAAACCACCTGTGATTGAATAAATGTAAAGTAGAGCTGTTTAATGTCACACTGTGGAACATTCCAGGCAGAGCAGTGACGTCTCCATAGAAACAGGCAGGTGACAAAGCCCCAACCAAGAAGTTACACAGTGCATAGTGTGTGTGTGTGTGTGTGTACGTCTGTGTTTGTGTGTACCTGTATTGTTGCCTGTGTTGTTGGTTGTGTTGTGTTGTTGGTTGTGTTGTTGGTTGTGTTGTGTGTGTTGTGTTGTGTACCTGTGTTGTTGCTTGTGTTGTGGAGGATCTCGTACTCTGGTTCTTGTGGCACTCGCAGCTGCTTCATGGCGACGAACTGAGGCTCTGAGGTCAAGTCCATGTACCTGTCACTTTACCACACAACAGAGGGGCATTTACCTCTGCGGGGCATTAGAGAGGGGCATTTACCTCTGCGGGGTATTAGAGAGGGGCATTTACCTCTGCGGGGTATTAGAGAGGGGCATTTACCTCTGCGGGGCATTAGAGAGGGGCATTTACCTCTGCGGGGCATTAGAGAGGGGCATTTACCTCTGCGGGGCATTAGAGAGGGGCATTTACCTCTGCGGGGCATTAGAGAGGGGCATTTACCTCTGCGGGGCATTAGAGAGGGGCATTTACCTCTGCGGGGCATTAGAGAGGGGCATTTACCTCTGCGGGGCATTAGAGAGGGGCATTTACCTCTGCGGGGCATTAGAGAGGGGCATTTACCTCTATGGGGCATTAGAGAGGGGCATTTACCTCTGCGGGGTATTAGAGAGGGGCATTTACCTCTACGGGGTATTAGAGAGGGGGTATTTCATTTCTTTGGGGTATTAACTGTAGCACATCACATATTTATATCACCATTTTACCTTTTATTGTTTTCAAAATTCGATATTCACCCAAAATATTAACAATAATTAACTTTGCTCCTCACACTAAGTCACCCCCCCTTCAGAGCGCTGTCACAGTGTGCTAATGAAACTACTGCATATGTCCCGTTTAAGAGCTTTGTCATTCATCAGTTTTTAGTTTAAATCCATTTTTCGGCAGATTAACTGTGGCGTGTTGTGTGCGTTAGCGGCCACTTGAGGGCGCACTACAGCAGCTCTGTGTTTAATACGGTGAAACTTGAGGCTATAAAAATGTTTCTAAACATCAAAAATCCAAACCAACTCTTTTGTATAAAACATAAACATCTCAAATCTGTGGAAAAGTGAGACGTGACCTTTGGTGGAGCTCTAGATGATTCTTCTCAAACTGCACTTCGCACACGTACCTGTGAGAGTGGGCGGGGCCAGAGCTACAGGTGTGTCTGTGCTTCTTCAGGTACGAGCCGAGGTCTCCATGACAACACCATTCTGAGATCACCATCAGGGCTCCTGCACAGAGGGAGAGGACGGGAGGGCATCTGACACAGAGCTGACACGCAGGGAGGGCATCTGACACACAGGAGGAGGACGGGAGGGCATCTGACACACAGGAGGAGGACGGGAGGGCATTTGACACACGGGGGAGGACGGGAGGACATCTGACACACAGGGGGAGGACGGGAGGGCATCTGACACACAGGGGGAGGACGGGAGGGCATCTGACACACAGGAGGAGGACGGGAGGACATCTGACACACAGGGGGAGGACGGGAGGGCATCTGACACACAGGGGGAGGACGGGAGGGCATCTGACACACAGGGGGAGGACGGGAGGGCATCTGACACACAGGGAGAGGACGAGAGGGCATCTGGCTGTACCTCTGGTGCAGGCTCCCTTCAGGTTCAGGAGGTTCAGGTGAGGACCAACGTGGATCAGGATCTTCAGGTCTGAGAGAAGAGAGTGAACAGCGCCACCTACAGGAGGAAAAAACAGGTTTAAACCAGGAACTAAACCAGGACTGAACCACCAGGACTGAACCAGAACTAAACCAAGACTGAACCAGGACTGAACCAGGACTGAACCAGGACTGAACCAGGACTGAACCAGGCTCTGTTCCACCTTGTGATGTCATGTAGTGGTAGTTTTTAAGTGAACAGCTCCTTTTAACTTTAGTTCAGTCGAGTTTGGCAATTCCAATGATCCAAATGATTCTAGTGAAGGTGTGTGGAGTTTAAAAACACAGTGGAGCACTTCCTGTATCACCACATGACATCACAAGGTGGAACAGAGTGTTTTCAGTTTGAGAGAAGAACTCGTGTTAAATGTGCAGAGTTTGTGTGTTAAACATGTGAATGAAACAAACACAATTTAGATTAAAGTTTGTGTGGTAGCTTTTAAGGTTATTGTTTTGTCTGGAATGTTCCACAGTATGGCATTAAACCTTTCTATCTCCATGGAGACCAAACCAGACCAAGTTCCAGGTCAGATCTGTAGAGAGGCGACCCCGCTCACAGTCAGAATGTCTGTTTTTCCAGGTATTTTTGAGCTCTAAAACCACCTGTGATTGAATAAATGTAAAGTAGAGCTGTTTAATGTCACACTGCGGAACATTCCAGGCAGAGGAATGACGTCTCCATAGAAACAAACAGGTGACGGAGCCCCAAACGAAAAGTTACACAGTACGCTTTAAAAGGCAGTGTGGTGCGTTCAGGGGCGTTGGGACCTTTGGCCGTCAGGACCGTGGCTCTGGAGCTGGACTCTGGACCAGACAGACCCAGAACTGAGGCCTCCAGGATCCTCCCAAAGGAACCGGAACTCAGCACAGAACCTGCAGAAGAAAGAAAGAAAGAAAGAAAGAGGTGAAAATGAGAGGAGAGAGGGAGGGAGAGAGGGAGAGGAGGAGAAGGAGGAGGAGAGCAGGAGAGAAAGAGATGGAGAGAGGAAAAAGGAAGGGGAGGGAGAGAGGGAAGAGAGGAGGAGAGAGGGAGAGGAGGAGAGGAGGACAGAAGGAGGAGGAGAGAGGGAGGAGGAGAGAGGGAGAGGAGGAGAGAAAGAGGAGGAGAGAGGGAGAGAAGGAGGAGAGGAGGAGAGAAGGAGGAGTGAAGGAGGAGGAGAGGAGGAGAGAAGGAGGAGTGAAGGAGGAGGAGAGGAGAGAGGGATAGGAGGAGGAGAGAAGGAGGAGAGGAGGAGGAGGAGGAGAGAGAGAGGAGAGAAGGAGGAGAGGAGGAGGAGAGGAGGAGGAGCAGGTCTGACCGAGCTGGACTCTGTCTCTGGGGACCTCCCACTGGGGCTCGTACGGCAGCTCAGAGTCACAGTAAGAGACCGGAGCATCCAGGGCATCTGGAGTAATCGAGTCGAGCAGACGCCAACCCAGAGCCCAGCGTGGCTTCTGTAACACAACACAGGACTGAACCAGAACTGAACCAGGACTAAACCAGGACTAAACTAGGACTGAACCAGGACTGAACCAGGACTGAAGCAGGACTAAACCAGGACTAAACCAGGACTGAACCAGGACTAAACCAGGACTAAACCAGGACTAAACCAGGAATGAACCAGGACTAAACCAGGACTAAAGTAAAACCAGAACTAAACCTGGTAACTTGGACTAAACCAGGTCTAAACCAGGACTGGGACTGGTACCTTTCTCCACAGGATGATGAGGAGGATGAGGAAGATCACGGCCAGAACCACTAGAACCAGAACTGCAGCGAGAACCTTCACCTGAGACAAGAGAGCTGCAAACAAAGAAAAGAACCAGGTCTGAACCAGGTCTGAACCAGGTCTAAACCAGGTCTAAACCAGGACTGAACCAGGACTGAACCAGGACTGAACCAGGTCTGAACCAGGTCTGAACCAGGTCTAAACCAGGTCTAAACCAGGACTGAACCAGGACTGAACCAGGACTGAACCAGGACTGAACCAGGTCTAAACCAGGTCTAAACCAGGTCTAAACCAGGACTGAACCAGGACTGAACCAGGACTGAACCAGGACTGAACCAGGTCTAAACCAGGTCTAAACCAGGACTGAACCAGGTCTGAACCAGGGAGTCCATTTTGACTCCAGCCACGTCATTTTCACATTTCTAAACCTGCTCCGTTCATTGTAAATGTTTTTAGCTGAAACCTGCTCAGTGTGTGACAGCGCCCCCTACAGAGTGAGAAATAAATGTACAGCCGAAAATTTAGTTTTCAGAAATGTTATGAAATTTTACACAAAATTTCATTTGTTCATCCCAATTAAAAAAGTCCATGAGAACATGAGTGTGTAGAATCCCTCAGTCGTCCAGGTAGAATCCATGGCAAAAAAGGAGAAATTTGAGGACAGTGAGGTCCAGATCTTGGCCAGAGAAAAGAACTGGTTTGAGAGGAGGAGTTAAAGAGGCTATTTTTGTCAAGAAAGAGAATCCTTCCTTGAACAGAAATGGAGGTCTCAGACATCATTTGTCTCCATCTATAACTCTATCCTCAAACCTAAATCAAAACAAACAGAGAAAACAATGGGACTAGCCAGGACATGTCCAGAGGTGTGAAAACACCATCATGGCCCTGAATGGCTCTGCTAACTACTCCCCCACTCCCACTCCATATTGAATAGACTCACATGACTAACAGAAACTGTATTTAAATATGTGTGTCTCAGAGTAATTTTCATTGTAATTAAGCTCCTCCCTTCAGGCAGATATAAAGCAGTGTCCACCAGCATCTGACCAGAACTGAAGAAGCAGCTTGGATGAGCTGCGAAACGTATTCAACCAAATAAACTCTGTCCAGTTGACAAATTAAATTTCTCCTTTTTTGCCATGAGAACATGTGTTTATAATTGTGTTGTCATGGTGATGTTATTGTAATGGCAGAGATCCCTAAATTTCCCATTCATGATAAAATCTTAGTATTATGTAATAAAGTAAAATTTGGCACCATGACTCTTGTTATCCTAACGGCAAAATGTCCAAATTTTCTTAAGTTTCAAAGTAATAAAACAACTTATTAGTCTCATTAAAGAATGTGAAATTTGGCACAGCGACACTTCAGGTCACCCTGATCAAAAAAGTTTTGGATTCAAAGTCGTATTTTTCACGGTGTTGTCATGGCGATGAAGAACATCAGCACCTCCAGTGTGTGTTGCCTTGTCTGTTTAGTGAGAAGTGCAGCCCAAAGGCACAACAACACAGAGACCCCGAGGGTTAGGGTCTAGGGCCCTTCGATGCCGCTTGCGGCTTTAATTCTTCTTCTTCTTGTTCTTAAAGCAGGACTCACAGGAGGACACCAGTCTGATGTCCCAGGCTCGACGTCCCACTGAGTTTTTGGATTCACATCGAACCCCAGAGACGGAGTCCAAAGACCTGAGGGTCAGAACACTGTGGACCTGAGGAGAGATCACAACTGGTTTAACCAGGGTCTGAACCACACTGGTTTTAGGGGGGGTCTTACTTGGTCTAGAGAAGGATCCTAACCAGTTTTGGAGGGGTCTTACCTGAGTGAGTCCTTGTTTTTCGGTGGAGTTTTCTTTGACTGAGGCTTCGGCAGAAACGTTTGTCCAACCGTCGTCACTGCACCTGAACATTCCACTGTTAGCATTAGCATGTAGCACACACCACTGTTAGCTTTAGCATGTAGCACAGGCCCATGGACAGACATTTGGGGGCCCAGGGCAAGAAGGCTCACATGCCCCCCCCCCCCTAATATCATTTAATAGGCTAGTTTAGTCCTGTTTTAGTCCTGGTTTAGTCCTGGTTTAGTCCTGATTTAGTCCTGGTTTAGTCCTGTTTTAGTCTTGCTTTAGTCCTAGTTTAGTCCTAGTTTACTCCTGTTTTAGTCCTGTTTTAGTCCTAGTTTAGTCCTGTTTTAGTCCTGGTTTAGTCCTGGTTTAGTCCTGGTTTAGTCCTTTTTTAGTCCTGGTTTCGTCCTGTTTCAGTTCTAGTTTAGTCCTGGTTTAGTCCTAGTTTAGTCCTAGTTTAGTCCTGTTTTAGTCCTGTTTTAGTCCTAGTTTAGTCCTGTTTTAGTCCTGGTTTAGTCCTGGTTTAGTCCTGGTTTAGTCCTGTTTTAGTCCTGGTTTAGTCCTGGTTTAGTCCTGGTTTAGTCCTGGTTTAGTCCTAGTTTAGCCCTAGTTTAGTCCTGTTTTAGTCTTGCTTTAGTCCTAGTTTAGTCCTGGTTTAGTCCTTTTTTAGTCTTGCTTTAGTCCTAGTTTAGTCCTGGTTTAGTCCTTTTTTAGTCTTGCTTTAGTCCTAGTTTAGTCCTGTTTTAGTCCTGTTTTAGTCCTAGTTTAGTCCTGTTTTAGTCCTGGTTTAGTCCTGGTTTAGTCCTGGTTTAGTCCTGGTTTAGTCCTGTTTCAGTCCTAGTTTAGTCCTGGTTTAGTTCTAGTTTAGTCCTGGTTTAGTCCTGGTTTAGTCCTTTTTTAGTCTTGCTTTAGTCCTAGTTTAGTCCTGTTTTAGTCCTGTTTTAGTCTTGCTTTAGTCCTAGTTTAGTCCTAGTTTAGTCCTGTTTTAGTCCTGTTTTAGTCTTGCTTTAGTCCTAGTTTAGTCCTGTTTTAGTCCTGGTTTAGTCCTGTTTTAGTCCTGCTTCAGTCCTGGTCTTACCTGAGCTCAGGGGGGCAGGTGAGCCAGGTGATCTTTGGGGGCGGGGCTGCCTCAGACACACACAGCACAGAGGCCACGCCCACCTCTGACAGTGCGCGGATCCTAGGGGGCGCTGTCACACAGAGGACAGGGTTAGACAGAGGCTGTGTCTGAATGTCTCTCACCCCCTAACCCCGCCCTCACCTCACAGCCCCTCTCCCTAACCCCTCCCCCTGCCCCCTAACCCCGCCCACGGCCTGGGACCTGGACCCGGCCAGAAGCCTCCACTGAAACATAAAACCCAAAGCCCAGTGACTGTGTCCTGAACAGTCCCCTCTTAAACAAAGAACTTAAATTAGTGTAAAATAAAAACTCTATCAGCTGTTTCTTCTAAAGTTCTTATCAGGTGTTTCTTCTAAAGTTCTTATCAGGTGTTTCTTCTAAAGTTCTTATCAGGTGTTTCTTTTAAAGTTCTTATCAGGTGTTTCTTCTAAAGTTCTTATCAGGTGTTTCTTTTAAAGTTCTTATCAGGTGTTTCTTTTAAAGTTCTTATCAGGTGTTTCTTTTAAAGTTCTTATCGGGTGTTTCTTTTAAAGTTCTTATCAGGTGTTTCTTCTAAAGTTCTTATCAGGTGTTTCTTTTAAAGTTCTTATCAGGTGTTTCTTTTAAAGTTCTTATCAGGTGTTTCTTCTAAAGTTCTTATCAGGTGTTTCTTCTAAAATTCTTATCAGCTGTTTCTTTTAAAGTTCTTATCAGGTGTTTCTTCTAAAATTCTTATCAGCTGTTTCTTTTAAAGTTCTTATCAGGTGTTTCTTCTAAAGTTCTTATCAGCTGTTTCTTCTAAAGTTCTTATCAGGTGTTTCTTCTAAAATTCTTATCAGCTGTTTCTTTTAAAGTTCTTATCAGGTGTTTCTTCTAAAGTTCTTATCAGCTGTTTCTTCTAAAGTTCTTATCAGCTGTTTCTTTTAAAGTTCTTATCAGGTGTTTCTTCTAAAATTCTTATCAGGTGTTTCTTTTAAAGTTCTTATCAGGTGTTTCTTCTAAAGTTCTTATCAGGTGTTTCTTCTAAAGTTCTTATCAGGTGTTTCTTCTAAAATTCTTATCAGGTGTTTCTTTAAAGTTCTTATCAGGTGTTTCTTTTAAAGTTCGTATCAGGTGTTTCTTTTAAAGTTTTTATCAGGTGTTTCTTCTAAAGTTCTTTTCAGGTGTTTCTTCTAAAATTCTTATCAGGTGTTTCTTTTAAAGTTCTTATCAGGTGTTTCTTTTAAAGTTCTTATCGGGTGTTTCTTCTAAAGTTCTTATCAGCTGTTTCTTCTAAAATTCGTATCAGGTGTTTCTTTAAAGTTCTTATCAGCTGTTTCTTTTAAAGTTCTTATCAGGTGTTTCTTCTAAAGTTCTTATCAGGTGTTTCTTCTAAAATTCTTATCAGGTGTTTCTTTAAATTTCTTATCAGCTGTTTCTTCTAAAGTTCTTATCAGGTGTTTCTTTTAAAGTTCTTATCAGCTGTTTCCTTTAAAGTTCTTATCAGGTATTTCTTCTAAAGTTCTTATCAGGTGTTTCTTCTAAAGTTCTTATCAGGTGTTTCTTCTAAAATTCTTATCAGGTGTTTCTTTAAAGTTCTTATCAGGTGTTTCTTTAAAGTTCTTATCAGGTGTTTCTTCTAAAGTTCTTATCAGCTGTTTCTTCTAAAATTCTTATCAGGTGTTTCTTTAAAGTTCTTATCAGGTGTTTCTTTTAAAGTTCTTATCAGCTGTTTCTTTTAAAGTTTTTATCAGGTGTTTCTTCTAAAGTTCTTTTCAGGTGTTTCTTCTAAAATTCTTATCAGGTGTTTCTTTTAAAGTTCTTATCAGGTGTTTCTTCTAAAGTTCTTATCAGGTGTTTCTTCTAAAATTCTTATCAGGTGTTTCTTTTAAAGTTCTTATCAGCTGTTTCTTTTAAAGTTTTTATCAGGTGTTTCTTCTAAAGTTCTTATCAGGTGTTTCTTTTAAAGTTTTTATCATGTGTTTCTTCTAAAGTTCTTATCAGGTGTTTCTTCTAAAGTTCTTATCAGGTGTTTCTTTTAAAGTTCTTATCAGGTGTTTCTTCTAAAGTTCTTATCAGGTGTTTCTTCTAAAGTTCTTATCAGGTGTTTCTTTTAAAGTTCTTATCAGGTGTTTCTTCTAAAGTTCTTATCAGCTGTTTCTTTTAAAGTTTTTTATCAGGTGTTTCTTCTAAAGTTCTTATCAGGTGTTTCTTTTAAAGTTCTTATCAGGTGTTTCTTCTAAAGTTCTTATCAGGTGTTTCTTCTAAAGTTCTTATCAGGTGTTTCTTTTAAAGTTCTTATCAGGTGTTTCTTCTAAAGTTCTTATCAGCTGTTTCTTTTAAAGTTTTTTATCAGGTGTTTCTTCTAAAGTTCTTATCAGGTGTTTCTTTTAAAGTTTTTATCAGGTGTTTCTTCTAAAGTTCTTATCAGCTGTTTCTTTTAAAGTTCTTATCGGGTGTTTCTTTTAAAGTTTTTTATCAGGTGTTTCTTCTAAAGTTCTTATCAGGTGTTTCTTTTAAAGTTTTTATCAGGTGTTTCTTCTAAAGTTCTTATCAGGTGTTTCTTCTAAAGTTCTTATCAGGTGTTTCTTCTAAAGTTCTTATCAGCTGTTTCTTTTAAAGTTCTTATCAGGTGTTTCTTTTAAAGTTCTTATCAGGTGTTTCTTTTAAAGTTCTTATCAGGTGTTTCTTTCAAAGTTCTTATCAGGTGTTTCTTTCAAAGTTCTTATCAGGTGTTTCTTTTATAATTCTTGGTAGGGGCACTCAAGCCCTTAGGGGGCGTTACATCACTACTTTTTGTGGTGCATTGTGGGACATTTTGAGTGTCCACAGTAGAGGAACACGGGGGCGGGGCTGACCTCTGACCTCCAGCCTAAACTCCACCTCTTTGATGTGGTCGTCATTGGAAACCGTGGCAATGTAACTTCCTGTTTGGTTCATCTGCACTTCCTCCAACCTGAGCACGCTCAGAAACCTGCAAAATACAGTCCGGCTTCAGACCTGGTTTAGTCCTGGTTTAGTCCTGGTTTAGTCCTGGTTTACTCCTGGTTTACTCCTGGTTTAGTCCTGGTTTAGTCCTCCTTCAACCCTGCTTCAGTCCTGCTTTAGTCCTGGTTCAGTCCTGGTTCAGTCCTGCTTTAGTCCTGCTTCAGTCCTGGTTTAGTCCCAGTTTAGTCCCGGTTTAGTCCCAGTTTAGTCCCAGTTTAGTCCTGGTTTAGTACCTGGTGTGTGAGAGCCTGGTGGTGGATACTGATGCAGAGGTGGTTGCCGTGGTGATGTTGGGGTCCCAGGTGGCCCTGGAGACGATGCTGGAGTTGGTTGCCGTGGTGATGGTCCAGGTAATGTTAGGAGGAGGAAACGCTCGGACGTGCAGCGACAGCACCACCGTGTGGTGAAGCAGAGTCTGGACCACAGTCGCCTCAGAAGGACTCAAGTCCACAAAGCCCCGGTCTGAAACCAGGACAAGACCGAGACTTAGACCAGAACAGAGATTAGAGACCGGACCAGATACCAGACCTGATTTAGATCTGATTTAGTCCTTGCTTAGTCCTGATTTAACATTGGTTTAGTCCTTTTTTAGTGCTGATCTAGTCCTGGTTTAGTACTGGTTTAGACCTGTTTTAGTCTTGGTTAAGTCCTTGGTTTAGTCCTGGTTTAGACCGGTTTTAGTCCTGCTTTAATACTGGTTTAGTCTTGGTTTAGTTTTAATTTAGTCCTGGTTAAGTTTTGGTTTAGTCCTGGTTCAGACTCACCGAGGACAGTGATGTTCAGACTCTTCTGGACCTTCTGCTTCTGGACAGACTCCTCCACAGAGCACACGTACACACCTGAGGACACGCCCACTACAGTCACCACGGTTACACAGCACACCTGGTTACCATGGTTCTTTTTACTTTTACAAGAAGCAGCAGCTATTACTACTATTACTATTACTATTACTATTACTATTACTATTACTAGTAGTAGCAGTAGTAGCAGTAGTAGCAGTAGTAGTAGTAGTAGTAGTAGTAGTAGCAGTAGTAGCAGTAGTAGTAGTAGTAGTAGTAGTAGTAGTAACAGCAGTAGTAGTAGTAGCAGTAGTAGCAGTAGCAGTAGTAGCAGTAGTAGTAGTAGCAGTAGTAGCAGTAGTAGCAGTAGTAGTAGTAGTAGTAGGAGTACCCGAGTCGTGGGGGCTGCTCTCAGAGATGTTGATGAAGGAGCGCACTTGGTTGAACATAAACTCTGTGAGCGGCTCCACCTGCTGAAAAACACAGAAAAAGAGAAACATTAAAGCCCCTCCCTCCTCAGGGTCTCTGATGTTGTGCCTTTGAGCTGCACCTGTCACTACACAGACGCCCAAAGGCACAACAACAGACAACACACTGATGTGCTTCATCGCCATGGCAACACCGTGAAAAATACAACATGATTTTCTTGGACTTTTTAGACTGGGATGACCAAACGGATTCTTGTGTGAATTTGTACCTGTGCGTCAGGGTGGCGTTGCCGTGGAAACTCCCAGGTGAAATACACAGACTCCGACTCAGACACGGTGCAGTTCACCAGCAGAGGATCTCCAGACATCAGGACCACAGACGAGGACGAGAGGTCCACCATGAGCTGCTCTGGACCTGAGGAGGAGGAGAGGAGGAGGAGAGGAGGAGAGGAGAGGGGGAGGAGGAGGAGAGGAACAGAGGAGGAGGAGAGGGGGAGGAGGGGAGGAGAGGAGGAGAGGTGGAGGAGAGGGGGAGGAGAGGAAGAGGAGAGAAGAGGGGGAGGAGGGGAGGAGAGGAGAAGGGGAGGAGGAGGAGGGGAGGAGGAGAGGGGGAAGAGGAGGAGAGGAACAGAGGAGGAGGAGAGGGGGAGGAGAGGAAGAGGAGAGAAGAGGGGGGAGGAGAGGAGAGGAGGAGGAGAGGGGGGTTTCTGAGCTGCATTCTGGGACCAAACTGGGAATAAACCAGGACTAAACCAGGACTAAACCAGGACTAAACCAGGACTAAACCTGGTCTAAGGTCTGACCGCACTCACTTGTAATTGTAAATACAAGATCTATTTGCTTAAAGGTTGCATGGAGGATTTTTTTGTTTTGTTTCAAATTGTCAATAAAAGTTTAAAATAGAATTATAGAGACGCAGCAGCCTTGGAATTATGACGACCAAAAAAAAAATCAAAGAATCCATCACCTGTGGACGTGGTGGGTCCAGATAAACATTAGGTTGTCAATCAAACTCTCTACGTTTCTATAGTAACTGACTCTCCGTCGCGCTGGGATCACGTGGTTTACATTCGCCTCTCACACATTCCACAGACGCAAGACGCCGTTTACTCGACCAACGCAGCGGTTCTTAGCGGCTTTTTTCAGCTGTAGCTTCCTCGCAGTTTGTACAAAGTTTGTCGCGATGGCGGACGAGAATCCACTACCAGTTCGCCGCAAAAGAAAGTCCGTTTATGAGGTCGCTGAAAGAAGAAGAGAAGGAGAAAAGGAGCGAAGCCAAACTAAGGTGATTCTTGGAGATTCCTTCCAGCGATGGCGTCACTGAAGCAGACGAAGGGTCTAAAGACTGACGCGTTGGTCGATAAATTACTTCTGGACAGGAAACTTCTGCTTCTCATTTGAAAACGTACAGTAGAGTTACAGCAGCAACAGCGATTCTGAACGAGCCCCGGCTGTAAACAAACAGGATTTCTAGAGTCTGGAGGAGGTGGAGGAGGAGTTTCTACTTATGGAGCTGTGGAGGAGGAGGTGGAGTCACACATGAGGAACATTTGAAAAAGGAAAAACAGTCGCTGGATTTCTCCTTCCTTGGAAAATCCTCTATACAACCTTTAATGCTATACTGTGGAACATCCCAAGCACAACGATAACATCTCCATGGAGACAAGCTGATGGCAGACCCTCCATTCGCTCTAACCTCTGATAAACAGTTTGTACCGCAGACAAAATGGCGCCCTCACCGACGGCGCTGAACACGTAGAAGACCTGAGACAGCGCCTCTTCGTGGCCGCGGCGGGCGCTGCACACGTACGAAGAGTCGTTGAGTTCCGCCGTGAAACCCAGGACCGGATCGAACTGGATCGGACTCACCGGGATCCTGTCCTGTCCCGAGCGCTCCCAAAGCTCCGCCTCCAGGTCCGGATCAGAGACGGAACACGGAACCAGCGCCACCCGGGTCCTACGCATCACCACCGGGTCAGAGGGCGGGAGGAACCAGTCCGACGGTCCTGAGACCAATCAGAGGAGAGGAGAGATACACAGAGCCAATCAGAGGAGAGGAGAGATACACAGAGCCAATCAGAGGAGAGGAGAGATACACAGAGCCAATCAGAGGAGAGGAGAGATACACAGAGCCAATCAGAGGAGAGGAGAGACACACAGAGCCAATCAGAGGAGAGATGTCAAATCCCCCCTCTTTAAAGCAGCTCTAGATAGATCAGTTTAATGCCACACTGTGGAACATTCCAGACTCACCTGTCCCAGGCACAAACAGGTCCAGGGTCCGGCTCTGGTCCGAGTCGGGTTCAGAGCAGGTGTATCTCCCAGACTGCCTCCAGGTGGCGTTAGAGAGGCGGAGCACGGAGGAGGAGCCAAGGTCCTCCACAGACACGCCCACAACGCCGTCTCTAGGCAACGCCCAGGTGACATCACTCCAGCCCGAGCACACCTGAGGGACAAGAACCAGGTCTAAACCAGGACTAAACCAGGACAAAACCAGGACTAAACCAGGACTGAACCAGGACTGAACTAGGTCTAAACCAGGACTAAACCAGGACTATATCAGGACTAAACCAGGACTAAACCAAGACTAAACCAGGTCTAATCCAAGACAGAACAAGGACTGAACCAGGTCAAAACCCGGTCTAAGGTCTGACCGTGCTGTAGCTGGAGTTTTGTGGGAGGACGACTCTGGAGGCGGAGGGGAGGAGCTCCAGGGAGAGGACGCCCCCTTCAGGAGGAAGGAGGAACAGGCCTGAAACACACACAGAGCGACAAAAAGAAGAAAAAATACAAAAGTGATTCAAAGACATTTTCATTTTTCTGTGATCAGTGCGAGTGTTGGTGGTTCTGTTTAGGAGTTTGATTCGACACTAAAAGGTGAGAGACTAACTGAAAAACTGTTGGCTAATGCTAATGCTAATGCTAATGCTAATGCTAGCTTGTAACCGTGATGGTTTTAGAGGGACGTGTTTAACGGCACAGATCAGCTGAACCTGTTGGACTTCAGATAAATCAGTTCTTTCTGGTCAGATTGTGTTAAAACAAAACTCAGATTAAAGTTACAAAGAATCAGACAGAGCAATGCCCACAGTTAGCATCACACCCCCTGGGAATGTGAATGACATCAGCTGCAAAGGATCAATAGAAATCACAGAAGCTGCTCCACTGTTCTGAGCCTGTGGAGCTCGTTCTGACAGAACAGCCGCCATGTTGAGCGTTCTCCTGGAAGAATCATCTAGAGCTCCACCAAAAGTCACGTTTCACTTTTCCACAGATTTGACATTTTGTACCAACAGACACTGTGTCTATGTTTTATACAAAAGAGTTGGTTTGGATTTTTGATGTTAAGAAATAACATTTTTATAGCCACAAGTTTCACCATATTAAATACATAGAGCTGTTGTCGTGCGCCCTCAAGTGGCCGCTAACGTTTATTACACTTCACAGTGAATTCACCTCAAAACGGATTTAATCAAATCATTTCTGAACGATGAGGACTGAGATCAGTGGCAACAAGAGTTTTCTGTCACTTGTGTTTAGTTTTGTAAGTTTAAATCTCTTTATTCACAATATAAACCTTTATTTTGTGTCTTAACTGGCTTTAACTGTCACAGTTACATTTACGGGCTGTTGGCTCAGCTAAACTCACACATGTGGAGCAGGAAATGAGTCAAACTCAACTTTACCTGTGAAAAGATGAAAAAGTGAAAATCATCTGTTTTTCTGCCTCGTTGTTTATAGAATTAAAATGACCAAATAAAGATCTATTAAAATAACTGACTGTCCTAAGACTCACCCAACAGGAAGTGGAGCATCAAACTTCCTGTGCTCACCGTCGCCATGGAAACTCTTCTCCTACAAAATAAAAGAGTAAAGAGAGAAGTGTTCCAGAGCCGCAGTTGCCATGGGGCAGGTTTGTGTTTTTTCATTTGATACTTTTTCTCCAGGCAATGTGAATAAAACACTGTTCTCTTGGAGCCAGATCACAATTTGTTTGTACCTGGTTTAGACCTGGTTCAGTCCTGGTTTAGTTCTGGTTTAGACCTGGTTCAGTCCTGGTTTAGTCCTGGTTGGTTCTTCCACAAACTATTAATGACTATTTTTTGCCTTATAATCTTTTGACTGTTTTCGTGTGTGACGAAATGTGTGAATTTGAGCGACATGGACACATGGATTTCCCCTTCTGGGGATTAATAATGTATCTATCTGTCTGGTTTAGGTCTGGTTCAGTCCTGGTTCAGGCCTGGTTTAGTCCTAATTTAGTCCTAGTTTAGACCTGGTTCAGTCCTGGTTTAGTCCTAGTTTTAGTTAGTCCTGTTTTCGGCCTGGTTTAGACCTGATTTTGTCCTGGTTCAGTCCTGGTTTAGTCCTAGTTTTAGTTAGTCCTGGTTTAGGCCTGGTTTAGACCTGGTTTAGTCCAGGTTGTGTCTTTTGTCTTTAATGAAAAAAATATGGTTTTTTTTGTTTTTTGTTTGTTTGTTTGTTTGTTTTTTTGTTTTTTTTTTTTTTTTTTGGGGGGGGGGGGGGGGGGGGTTCCACATTCCAGTGTCTTGCCAGAGCCAGCTGTGCTCTGATTGGCTGAGCCCGCTGAGCTGGGCTGCGATTGGAGCGTTTGAACGGTTCCTGCACTGTGGTTGGCTGAGACATAGGAATGTGAAATCTCTGTGGAAAGCATCAGTGAGTTTTACTGAAGGAGGTGCAGACATCTGACATACTTAGACCTGGTTTAGTTTTGGTTTAGTCCTGGTTCAGTCCTGGTTCAGTTCTGCTTCAGTCCTGGTTTAGTCCTGGTTTAGACCTGGTTTAGTCCTAGTTTAGACCTAGTTTTGTCCTGGTTTAGACCTGGTTTAGTCCTGGTTTAGTCCTGGTTCAGTCCTGGTTTAGACCTGGTTTAGTCCTGGTTTAGTCCTGGTCTAGTCCTGGTTTAGTCCTGGTTCAGTCCTGGTTTAGACCTGGTTTAGTCCTGGTTTAGTCCTGGTTCAGTCCTGGTTCAGTCCTGGTTTAGTCCTGGTCTAGTCCTGGTTTAGTCCTGGTTCAGTCCTGGTTTAGTCCTGGTTCAGTCCTGGTTTAGTCCTGGTCTAGTCCTGGTTTAGTCCTGGTTCAGTCCTGGTTTAGTCCTGGTCTAGTCCTGGTTCAGTCCTGGTTTAGTCCTGGTTTAGTCCTGGTCTAGTCCTGGTTTAGTCCTGGTTCAGTCCTGGTTCAGTCCTAGTTTAGTCCTGGTTCAGTCCTGGTTTAGTCCTGGTCTAGTCCTGGTCTAGTCCTGGTTCAGTCTTGGTTTAGTCCTGGTTTAGTCCTGGTCTAGTCCTGGTTTAGTCCTGGTTCAGTCCTGGTTTAGTCCTGGTCTAGTCCTGGTCTAGTCCTGGTTCAGTCTTGGTTTAGTCCTGGTTTAGTCCTGGTCTAGTCCTGGTTTAGTCCTGGTTCAGTCCTGGTTTAGTCCTGGTTCAGTCCTGGTTTAGTCCTGGTCTAGTCCTGGTTTAGTCCTGGTTCAGTCCTGGTTTAGTCCTGGTCTAGTCCTGGTTCAGTCCTGGTTTAGTCCTGGTTTAGTCCTGGTCTAGTCCTGGTTCAGTCCTGGTTCAGTCCTGGTTTAGTCCTGGTTTAGTCCTGGTTTAGTCCTGGTTTAGTCCTGGTCTAGTCCTGGTTCAGTCTTGGTTTAGTCCTGGTTTAGTCCTGGTCTAGTCCTGGTTTAGTCCTGGTTCAGTCCTGGTTTAGTCCTGGTTCAGTCCTGGTTTAGTCCTGGTCTAGTCCTGGTTTAGTCCTGGTTTAGTCCTGGTCTAGTCCTGGTCTAGTCCTGGTTCAGTCTTGGTTTAGTCCTGGTTTAGTCCTGGTCTAGTCCTGGTTTAGTCCTGGTTCAGTCCTGGTTTAGTCCTGGTTCAGTCCTGGTTTAGTCCTGGTCTAGTCCTGGTTTAGTCCTGGTTCAGTCCTGGTTTAGTCCTGGTCTAGTCCTGGTTCAGTCCTGGCTTAGTCCTGGTTTAGTCCTGGTCTAGTCCTGGTTCAGTCCTGGTTCAGTCCTGGTTTAGTCCTGGTCTAATCCTGGTTTAGTCCTGGTTCAGTCCTGGTTTAGTCCTGGTCTAGTCCTGGTTCAGTCCTGGCTTAGTCCTGGTTTAGTCCTGGTCTAGTCCTGGTTCAGTCCTGGTTCAGTCCTGGTTTAGTCCTGGTCTAGTCCTGGTTTAGTCCTGGTTCAGTCCTGGTTTAGTCCTGGTCTAGTCCTGGTTTAGTCCTGGTTCAGTCCTGGTTTAGTCCTGGTCTAGTCCTGGTTTAGTCCTGGTTCAGTCCTGGTTTAGTCCTGGTCTAGTCCTGGTTTAGTCCTGGTCTAGTCCTGGTCTAGTCCTGGTTCAGTCCTGGTTTAGTCCTGGTCTAGTCCTGGTTTAGTCCTGGTTTAGTCCTGGTTCAGTCCTGGTTTAGTCCTGGTTTAGTCCTGGTCTGAGCTCACCTGTCACTGGCTCTCCATGGTCCTGCAGAGGAAACAGAACTTTATTTTAGGAGCAAACCTGTGAAAGTGTCTTGCCCAATGACCCAAAAACAACACACAGCACCACCAACCCTAATCCACTGACTCTCCTCCTCTCTTCCTCTCCTCCTCTCTTCCTCTTCTCCTCTCCTCCTCTCTTCCTCTTCTCCTCTCTTCCTCTTCTCCTCTCTTCCTCTCTTCATCTTCTCCTCTCTTCCTCTTCTCCTCTCTTCCTCTGCTCCTCTCCTCCTCTCTTCCTCTTCTCCTCTCTTCCTCTTCTCCTCTCTTCCTCTCTTCCTCTTCTCCTCTCTTCCTCTCCTCATCTTCTCCTCTCTTCCTCTCCTCCTCTCTTCCTCTGCTCCTCTCCTCCTCTCTTCCTCTTCTCCTCTCTTCCTCTGCTCCTCTCCTCCTCTCTTCCTCTTCTCCTCTCTTCCTCTTCTCCTCTCTTCCTCTGCTCCTCTCCTCCTCTCTTCCTCTTCTCCTCTCTTCCTCTCCTCATCTTCTCCTCTCTTCCTCTTCTCCTCTTTTCCTCTTCTCTCCTCCTCTCCTCTTCTCCTCTCTTCCATTCCTCCTCTCTTGCTCTCTTCCTCCCCTCTTCTCCTCCTCTTCCTCTTTTTTCTCAAACACAAATCAAATTCCTGACTGTGGTTTTGCTGCGCTCTGATTGGATGTTTCAGTCATGTGACCTTTGTTTCCATTAAATAAATAGATCCTCACAAACCTCCTCGTCTCCTCGTCTCCTCTGTCCTTGTTGTGCTGCTTCAGTCCTGGTCCCGGGTTAGTCCTGGTTTAGTCCTGCTGTAATCCTGCTTCAGTCCTGTTTCAGTCCTGGTCCAGTCCTGGTTCAGTCCTGGTTCAGTCCCGGTCTCTCTCTGGTCTTTCTGTGATGGACTGAGTTCAGACTGAGGCTCAGACCCTCCCCCAGGACCCACCCACTGCAGCGAGACTGGCATAAAACCAGGACTAACCCAGAACTCAACCAGGACTACACCAGGACTGAACCGGGACTGAATCAGGACTGAACCGGGACTGAACCAAGACTAATCTAGGACTAAACCAGGACTGCAGCAGAACTGAACTAGGACTGTACTAGGACTAGAAAAGGACTGAACCAGGACTCAACCTGGACTACACGAGGACTACAGCAAATCTAAACCAGGACTAAACTTGGACTAAACCAGGACTCATCCAGTACTAAACCAGGACTGGACCAGGACTGGACCAGGACTGGACCAGGACTGGACCAGGACTGGACCAGGACTAAGAGAGGGAACAGGACCGGGTCTGTCCCTGGTCCTGGTTGGACACAGACACATGTGTTTTCCATCAGGTCCTCAGACAGGAAGTGCACTGTAAAAAAAAAAAAACAACATTGAGCAAAAACCTTCAACCACAAACATTCTTCAGGAGTGAGAGAGTGTGTCAGATGCCCTCCCACACCCCTGTATCCCTGTGTGTCAGATGCCCTCCCTGACTCTGCTCTTTAAACGTTTCTGTCTGAGGGACTACACTTGTCTCCTCCCCTGTCTACTTGTTCGTCTCCTTGTCTCCTCCCCGTCTCCTTGTTCGTCTCCTTGACTCTTCCCCTGTCTCCTTGTTCGTCTCCTTGTCTCCTTCCCTTGTCTACTTGTTCGTCTCCTTGTCTCCTTCCCTTGTCTACTTGTTTGTCTCCTTGTCTCCTCCCCTGTCTACTTGTTCGTCTCCTTGTCTCCTCCCCGTCTCCTTGTTCGTCTCCTTGACTCTTCCCCCGTCTCCTTGTTCGTCTCCTTGTCTCCTCCCCTGTTTCCTTGCTTGTCTCCTCCCCTGTCTCCTTGTTCATCTCCTTGTCTCCTCCCCAAACAGCAGCAGTTACAGTGTTCAGTTACATCACAGGGTTGTGGGTTAGATTCCCGTCTGTGAGGAGTCCAGTTTATTTTGAAAATTCTCCAAATGAAAAATACTGAGTGGAAAAGGTGTTTTTACAGTGCAGCGGTTTAGAGGGGGCGGGGTTAGGGGGGAGGGGTTTTTTACAGATTTGATTTTTATTTTGTTTGGAGATTTTTAAACTCTATTTCAAATAAAATCAGGAATAAACTAAAGTCTGTGAAGCAGAAGAGACACAGAGACTCAAATCTATAGAAATAAATCAGTGTTTAATCAATACAACTGCAGCAAGGAGACGAGGAGATGAGGAGCTAGGACAGAGGAGATGAGGAGAGAGGACAGAGGAGATGAGGAGAGAGGACAGAGGAGATGAGGAGAGAGGACAGAGGAGATGAGGAGAGAGACAGAGGAGATGAGGAGCTAGGACAGAGGAGATGAGGAGAGAGGAGAAAAGTAATTAAAATGATCACAGAGCCGCAAAGATGGACACATAAAGGACCAGTGTCTCTTTAATTGTCAAAAACTGGTTAAAAAAAATAATAATTCTGTGATATTTGACACCCGTTTGTTTTTTATGTTTTTCTTTTGACCATTTCTCCATTTCCATTTTCCTCTTTGTTTTTATAAAACATTGTCCATCCATCCATCCATCCATCCATCCATTTTCTTCCGCTTATCCGGGGCCGGGTCACAGGGGCAACAGTCTAAGCAGGGACTCCCAGACTTCCTTCACCCTGGACACTTCCTCCAACTCCTCCGGGGGGACCCCAAGGCGTTCCCAGGCCAGCCGGGAGACATAGTCCCTCCAGCGTGTCCTGGGTCTTCCCCAGGGCCTCCTCCCGGTGGGACATGCCTGAAACACCTCCCGAGGGAGGCGTCCAGGAGGCATCCGAAACAGATGCCCGAGCCACCTCAGCTGGCTCCTCTCGACGTGGAGGAGCAGCGGCTCTACTCCGAGCCCCTCCCGAGCGCCCAGCCACTCTACGGAGGAAACTCATTTCGGCCGCTTGTATCCGCGATCTTGTCCTTTCGGTCATTACCCAAAGCTCATGACCATAGGTGAGGGTAGGAACGTAGATTGACGGTAAATTGAGAGCTTTGCTTTTTGGCTCAGCTCCCTCTTCACCACAACGGTCCAGTACAGCGACCGCATCACTGCCGACGCTGCACCAATCCGCCTGTCAATCTCACGCTCCATCCTCCCCTCACTGTGAACAAGACCCCGAGATACTTGAACTCCTCCACTTGAGGCAAAGACTTCCCACCCACCCGTAGAGGGCAAGCCACCTTTTTCCGGTCAAGAACCATGGCCTCGGACTTGGAGGAGCTGATCTTCATCCCAGCCGCTTCATACTTGGCTGCGAACCGCCCCAGTGCACACTGGAGGTCCCGGTTCGATGAAGCCATCAGGACAACATCATCTGCAAACAGCAGAGATGAGATCCTGTGGTCCCCAAACCGGATCCCCTCCGGCCCCTGACTGCGCCTAGAAATTCTGTCCATAAATACAATGAACAGAACCAGTGACAAAGGGCAGCCCTGGCGGAGTCCAACATGCACCGGGAACATGTCCGACTTACTACCGGCAATGCGAACACAGCTCCTGCTCTGGTCATACAGGGACCGAACAGCCCTTAACAAAGAGTCCCGGACCCCATACTCCCAGAGCACTCCCCACAGGACCCCACGAGGGACACGGTCGAATGCCTTCTCCAGATCCACAAAACACATGTGGACTGGTTGGGCAAACTCCCATGAACCCTCGAGCACCCGATGGAGAGTATAGAGCTGGTCCAGTGTTCCGCGACCGGGACGAAAACCACACTGCTCCTCCTGGATCCGAGGTTCAACCATCGGCCGGATTCTCCTCTCCAGTACCCTGGAATAGACCTTACCGGGGAGGCTGAGGAGTGTGATTCCCCTGTAGTTGGAACACACCCTCCGGTCCCCCTTCTTTAACAGAGGGACCACCACCCCGGTCTGCCAGTCCAGAGGCACTGTCCCCGACCGCCACGCGATATTGCAGAGACGTGTCAATCAAGACAGCCCCACAACATCCAGAGACTTAAGATACTCGGGACGGATCTCATCCACCCTCGGAGCCTTGCCACCGAGGAGCTTGCCAACCACCTCAGTGACTTCAGCCAGGGTGATGGACGAATCCGAGTCCCCAGCCCCTGCTTCTTCCTCAGAAGACGTGACAGTGGGGTTGAGGAGAGCCTCAAAGTATTCCTTCCACCGTCCGACAACATCCCCAGTCGAGGTCAACAGCTCTCCACCCGCACTGTAAACAGTGTTGGTGAAGCACTGCTTCCCCCTCCTGAGGCGCCGGACAGTTTGCCAGAATTTCCTTGAGGCCGTCCGATAGTCCTCCTCCATGGCCTCTCCGAACTCCTCCCAACCCCGAGTTTTTGCCTCCGCGACCGCCCGGGCTGCAGCACGCTTGTCCCGCCGGTACCTGTCAGCTGCCTCAGGAGCACCATGAGCCAACAAGGCCCAATAAGACTCCTTCTTCAGCCTGACAGCATCCCTTACTTCCGATGTCCACCACCGGGTTCGGGGATTGCCGCCGCGACAGGCACCACAGACCTTACGACCACAGCTACGAGCAGCCGCATCGACAATAGAGGCCGAGAACAAAGCCCACTCGGACTCCATGTCCCCAGCCTCCCCCGGAATCTGGGAGAAGCTCTCCCGGAGGTGTGAGTTGAAGGTCCCCCTAACAGAGGGCTCTGCCAGACGTTCCCAACAGACCTTCACTGTACACTTGGGCCTGCCAGGTCTTTCCGGCTTCCTCCCCCGCCAGCGGACCCAACTCACAACCAGGTGGTGATCAGTTGACAGCTCTGCCCCTCTCTTCACCCGAGTGTCCAAGACACGCGGCCGGAGGTCAGATGACACGACAACAAAGTCGATCATCGACCTCCGGCCTAGGGTGTCCTGGTGCCACATGCACTGATGGACACCCTTGTGCTCGAACATGGTGTTCGTTATGGACAAACCGTGGCTAGCACAGAAGTCCAATAACAGAACACCGCTCGGGTTCTGATCAGGGAGGCCGTTCCTCCCAATCACCCCTCTCCAAGTGTCACTGTCGTTGCCCACGTGGGCGTTGAAGTCCCCCAGTAGAACAATGGAGTCCCCGGTCGTGCACTGTCCAGTACCCCTCCCAGAGACTCCAAGAAGGCCGGGTACTCTGCACTGCTGTTCGGCCCGTAGACCGACACAACAGTGAGAGACCTGTCCCCGACCCGAAGGCGCAGGTACATGACCCTCTCGTTCACCGGGGTGAACTCCAACACACAGCGGCTGAGCTGTGGGGCAATGAGCAGGCCCACACCTGCCCGCCGCCGCTCCCCGCGTGCAACGCCAGAGAAATAGAGAGTCCAGCCCCCCTCAAGGACTTGGGTTCCAGAGCCCAAGCTGTGCGTGGAGGCGAGGCCGACTGTATCTAGTCGGTAACGCTCAACCTCCCGAACGAGCTCGGGCTCCCCCCCAGCGAGGTGACATTTATAAAACATTGTGACGTGTGAAACTCCAAGTCCAAGTCAATTATATTTAGTACATGATACTACATGATAGTACATGGTAGTACATGATAGTATATGGTAGTACATGATACTACATGATACTACATGATAGTACATGGTACTACATGATAGTACATGATACTACATGATAGTACATGGTACTACATGATAGTACATGATACTACATGATAGTACATGGTACTACATGATAGTACATGGTACTACATGATAGTACATGATACTACATGATAGTACATGGTACTACATGATAGTACATAAGGTTCATGTGTAATCCCCTGAGCGACCAGCAGAGGGAGGCAGAGGCCTGGTGCTGGTGGAGTTTCTGCAGCTTAAGTGAAACAAAGGGAAATGTTTCTCCCCTCAGCCTCTGACCTCTGACCCCTGACCTCTGACCTCTGACCCTAAGTGTTTGTGATAAAGTGAAGCCCAGACTGTAGTGACTCAGTTCATGATGATTAAAGCTCCTCTAAAACACAAACTCTGAGTTTTAAGTTTTTGTTCTGATGTTTCCTCCTCACAAACACCTGGAGTTTGTTTCATTCACGTTTGTGTTTCAGCCCCTGGTCTCCAGCTCTGTGTTTGTGTTTTTATTTCTCCAGCTCTCGGACTTGTTTTGTGTTTTTATTTCTTTCTCGTCCCTCCTGATTTCTGCTGAGCCCTGGTCCCTGATTGGTCGGGACTTCTACACCAGGCCAATCCTGCTACTTATTTATTTCCCCACCACTGTCCATCACTGCACTGTTCACAATCATCTGAGTCACTTTATTGTAGTAATATTATATATTACTATACTGGAGTCACTTTAACTGCTGTTTGTTCACTTCAGAATCAAAAACACTTATTGTGCAGCGTTCCTGTGCCTTTGAGCTTTACACTGTTGTGTTTTTTAGTTGATTGTAAATACTTATTATTTATCTTGATTTTGATGCTCTTATTTTCCTACTGTTTCTGAAACTTGTGTTGTGACACTGCAATTTCCCCATTGTGGGACAAATAAAGGACTATCTTATCTTATCTTATCCTCTCCTCCGTCTATTCCAGAAGATTCCCAACACCTGTCCTCCTGTCCTCCTGTCCGGGGCTGCAGTCTGTGTGTCTGTTGTGCGTCTGTTGTGCGTCTGACTCTGTGAGTTTTGAGACACTCGTTTATTTGTATTTTTCATGTGTCTCTCTTTATCTTTTGTCACTCGATTCTGTTTTTGGCCCACGTGACTCGTTCGTATTGAGACACTTGCAGTTTTTGTGGTTTTGTAGTTCCGTATTATTTTTGTAGTTCCGTTGGTTATTTTCCGTATCGTTTATGTGAATATTCTAGAATGTTTTGTTCATTTAACGTTTTACATTCCTGTTTATTAAATTATTACTTTATTTATACCATTTTACATCTTGGTTTCTGTTACCTCCCTGACCCTAACCGAGCCGGGTCATAACACACTTTATTATTAGTCTGTCTACATCTCCAAAGCTCCAAACGCTCTGTTCCACCTTGTGATGTCATCAAGTGGTAGTTTTCAAGTGAACAGCTCCTTTTACCTTTAGTTCAGTCGAGATCGGCAATTCCAGGACTGAAATGATCCAAATGATTCTAGTGAAGGTGTGTGGAGTTTAAAAACACAGTGGAGCATTTTCTGTTTCACCACATGATGACATCACAAGGTGGAGCGGTATTTCCTGTTTGAGAGAAGGGTTTGTGAATGAAACAAAACACAACTCCAGGTCTGTTTGTGAGGAGGAAACTCGATCGGAACGGATCAGAAAACTGCCTTTAGGACGTTTAAAAAGAATCTGCTTGAAGGGAGCAAGGAGACGAGCCTAAGGAGACGAGGAGAGGAGTTAGGAGGCAAAGAAGGAGACAGGGAAGGATGTAGGAAGCAGAGCGGAAAGTTGAGTGACAGCTGCAAAAAATCCCCCCGGAAAAAATACAAAAATAGACTCAAGAAAATACTGTGAAAATTGGACTGGAATAAGAATTATACCAGAAGAAAGGAGGAGGAGAGGAGGAGAGGAGGAGAGGAGGAGAGAGAGGAGAGAAGGAGAGAGGAGAAGAAAGGAAAGAAGCAGAGGAGGAGAGGAGAGGAGGAGAGGAGAGAAGAGACAAGGAGAGTGGAGAGGAAAAGAGAGAAGAGAGGAGGAGCAGAGGAGAGAGAGAGTGGATAGGAGGAGGAGGAGAAGAAAGGAAAGAAGCAGAGGAGGAGAGGAGAGGAGGAGAGGAGAGGAGGAGAGAAGGAGGAGGAGAGAGAGAGGAGAAGAGAGGAAAGGAGCAGAGGAGGAGAGAAGAGACAAGGAGAGTGGAGAGGAAAAGAGAGAAGAGAGGAGGAGCAGAGGAGAGAGAGAGTGGATAGGAGGAGGAGGAGGAGAAGAGGAGAGGAGAGAGGAGAAGAGGGAAAGAGGAGAAGAGGAGAAAAGGAGAGGAGGAGTCGGACGCGGTGTTTGTACCACTGCAGTTTATTTACAGAATCACTGGATGCAACAATTATTTTACCAAAAACTACAAAAAGTTAGCTTGACTCCACAGGGTTCTCATGCAGCGGCGGCAGGTACAGCTGAACAGGCTCCGCCCGGGGGACCCGCAGGGGGGGACCCGCCTGGGCGGGACCCACAGGAGTGGGGCCCAGGGGGGACCCGCCCGGGGGACCTGCAGGGGGCGCTCTTCCTGATTGTCTCACGTTCACACAGCCAGGGCCTCAGATCACAGAGCGTTTAAAGCTGCACTATGGCACTTTCTGCTCATCTCCATGGAAATGTGACTGCTCTGCCCGGAATGTTATTGTTTTGAAAATGCTATTTTCACCCAAAACAACACTAATGAGTCTCCCCTCTCTTTGCTCCCTGTGCTAAGTCACTCCCCCTTCAGAGCCTATCACAACACACTAATGAAACTCCTGCACAGTTCTGTCGAGTTTGGAGCTGTTTAATGCCACACTGTGTAGCATTCCAGAGAAAGCCGTGACCTCTCCATGGAAACCAGAGGTGCGTAGCATCCAGCAGAGAGGTTCCGTAGTGCAGCTTTAGGTCTGGGCCTAAACAGAAGCTCAGACGTCTTATTGCCACGATTGGCCCTGGAGCTGCATAGACCAGTTTGAGTCTGAGTCCGGGTCCGAGTCTGAGTCTGAGTCCAGGTCCGAGTCCGGGTCCGAGTCTGAGTCCGGGTCCGAGTCTGAGTCTGAGTTCAGGTCCGACTCCGGGTCCGAGTCTGAGTCTGAGTCTGAGTCTGGGTCCGAGTCTGAGTCTGAGTCCAAGTCTGAGTCCAAGTCTGAGTCTCAGTTTGAGTCCGGGTCTGGGTCTGAGTACAAGTCCGAGTCTGAGTCCAAGTCCAGGTATGAGTCCAAGTCCAAGTCTGAGTCTGGGTCCAGGTCCAAGTCTTAGTCCGGGGCCGAGTCTGGATCCGAGTCCAGATCCAAGTCTGGGTCCAGGTCCGAGTCTGAGGCGAGTCTGAAGACAGAGGAGGAGAGAGAAGAGTCTGAGTCTGAGGTGAGAAAGAACGTTCCCCCGGTCTGAGCGCAAACACGGCCTTCAGAAGAACCAGGACTGAACCAGGTCTGAACCAGGTCTAAACCAGGTCTGAACCAGGTCTAAACCAGGTCTGAACCAGGTCTGAACCAGGTCTAAACCCGGTCTAAACCAGGTCTAAATCGATTATTTAGACTCCAGAGAAACCAAAGCCCCTGAGCTTTGCCAATATTTTTGGGCCGTTTTGGATTATTTTTAGATTAATTTAAAGCTGCATTGCGTAACTTTTGTCTGGAATGTTTCACAGTATGGCATTAAACCTTTCTATCTTCATGGAGACCAAACCAGACCAAGTTACAGGTCAGATCTGTGGAGAGGCGACCCCACTCACAGTCAGAATGTCTGTTTTTCTAGGTATTTTTGAGCTCTAAAACCACCTGTGATTGAATAAATGTAAAGTAGAGCTGTTTAATGTCACACTGTGGAACATTCCAGGCAGAGCAGTGACGTATCCATAGAAACAAGCAGGTAACGGAACCCCAAACAAAAAGTTACATAGTGCTTTTCTCAACTTTTTCTACAGACTGTCTTTAAACACACTTTAAAGCTCCTCTAAAACACAAACGGACTCCTGTGAGCTTTAAGTCATGTTCTGATGTTCCTCCTCAAAAACACCTGGAGTTGTGTTTGTTTCATTCACATGTTTGAGGAACTCTTTATTATTAGTCTGTCTACATCTCCAAAGCTCCAAACGCTCTGTTCCACCTTGTGATGTCATCAAGTGGTAGTTTTCAAGTGAACAGCTCCTTTTACCTTTAGTTCAGTCGAGATCGGCAATTCCAGGACTGAAATGATCCAAATGATTCTAGTGAAGGTGTGTGGAGTTTAAAAACACAGTGGAGCACTTCCTGTATTTCCACATGATGACATCACAAGGTGGAACAGAGTGTTTTCAGTTTGAGAATGTTAAAGTTGAGTGTTAAACATGTGAATGAAACAAAACACAACTCCAGGTGTTTATGACAAGGAAACGACATTAGAACAGATCAGGGAAACGCTTCAGCAGAGGCTCAAAAAACGAATGAAAAATGAAACGAACAGAAACAAACGTTTTCTGAAGGCCGAGTTTGAGTTGAGTTCAAATCAAATATAAAATCCTAAGAAACTTCAAGTGTCGAAAAGTTCAGAAAATCTCGTAAAAAACATTCCACAGAAAAACAACACACTTTCACTCAGCGCGCCGCCACGTCTCCACCAATCAGAGGGCTCCAGGGGCGGACCGGCCAATCAGAGGGCACCAGGGGGTTAAAGAGACCAATCAGGGGGCCCCAGACATTGAACGGGCCAATCAGAGGGCTCTAAAGTATAAAACGGCCAATAAGAGCGCTCCAGACTCTGAAAGGGCCAATCAGAGGGCTCTAAAATATAAATGGCCAATCAGAAGGCTCTAGACTCTGAATGAGTCACTCAGAATCAGTCTAAAGGTGTGTTCTGGGGGTGTGGTCTACAGTTTCGTCCCTAAAGTCCACACTACAGGACATTACCTGGAGCTGGCTCTACCGTCGCCATGACAACAGGAGCCTTTGAGAGCAGAGGAGAAAGAATCACCGTTCAGATATAAAGACAGTCAGACTGATGCGTTTACACTGAAGAGGGAGTATTTACTTCTCTGGGGTATTAACTGTAACACATATTTAGATCTCCATGTTCCTTTTATTGTTTTGAAAATCCGATATTCACCCAAGCCCGGATAAAAGGAGGTGGAGACGTGAGGCGGAGACAGCAGCAGGGGGCAGCGCACACAAAGCAGCTCATATCAAACAGTCATAAATATGTAAGAATCAGAATAATGTGAGATAAGGCAGAGCCACGACTAAAGCTCCAGAAACAGAAACAGACCACTGCTTCAAAGCACTCCACACACGAGTCTGAGAGCCGCTGAGGACACGCCAGAGGACACGCCAGAGGACACGCCAGAGGACACGCCCACACACGCCAGAGGACACGCCAGAGGACACGCCAGAGGACACGCCCACACGCCAGAGGACACGCCAGAGGACACGCCCACACGCCAGAGGACACGCCCACACGCCAGAGGACACGCCAGAGGACACGCCCACACACGCCAGAGGACACGCCAGAGGACACGCCCACACGCCAGAGGACACGCCCACACGCCAGAGGACACGCCAGAGGACACGCCCACACACGCCAGAGGACACGCCCACACACGCCAGAGGACACGCCCACACACGCCAGAGGACACGCCAGAGGACACGCCCACACGCCTGAGGACACGCCAGCGGACACGCCAGAGGACACGCCCACACGCCTGAGGACACGCCAGAGGACACGCCAGAGGACACGCCCACACGCCAGAAAGAAGCTCCAGAGCGGCTCAGGCCCTCAGGAGGACGCACTAAATCGGGTCTCCAGCCCGTGTCTCTGGAGATACCAGAATGTGACGAGGAAAAGGAACATCACCAGTGGAACTGACTGTTTTATCTGTTTGACGTCTAACTGTTCCCCGTCGGAGGTTTCCCGTTTTTCTTTTATCATCTCAATTTCTTGAGACGCTAAAATGAGCAGCTCTCTGGTATTTTGTTTTGTAAAAGCAGCTCACCAGCGGCTCACCTGCTCTAAATATTTAACACTGATTTTATGGAGGTTGATTTGTAAAAACAGTAAAAAGTTCTCTTTAAGTGAGATCATAAAACTATAATAAAATCTGGAAGATGAACCCAAGATTCGTCGTATTGTTTTCAGTGGTCTGTGCTCAGGCACATCGCGTCAAAAAAGATTTTTACTTCCTGAATACTGTTCCTACACCGCAAAATGTGTGACGTCATAAACGTGCTCTGACCAATCAGAGCGAGAGCTGCTCAGAGTGAGGCGAGGCTCAGTCTAACGAAGATCACTTTTAGGCGCTATGAGGATTTAAATTTTTTAAGTTTATTTCCTTACAAAATCATTTCCTTACAAAATCCGACCTTTATGAAAGCTGTCGATGTCCCGTCATTGCCGATCTCGCTCACGGACAGAGGGGGGCGTGTCTTATCCAGTTCTTATTATAGATCTAAAGAGAGTCTGGTCTCTTCAGTATTTCTCCATCACTGTTGTTTCAAACTGCTCGGATATGTTCACACGAGCGCTGACGTTGCTATAGAAACGATACTTGGGACAAACCTCATTTTGAAGATAAAGTCTTACTAAAATAAACTGCTGCTAATGCTAATGCTAATGCTAACAGCCTGTAGCTCTGGTCTCGCTGAAGCTTCGCTCTGATCAGGCGGCCATCTTGGCTCCACAGCGGCTCTGAGACAAACACAAACACGAGTCATGCAGCTGTACAAAATGTCACGGCTCCAGGAAGTCCAAACATGGTGTGGGCGGAGCCAGAGGGGTGCCATTATTACTGAGGACCACGGGGGGCGCCACACCAGCCCGTGACGCTAACAGAATGGCTAAGGTTTCACCGAGACTGAACTGGGTCCTAAACCAGGACTATACCAGGGTCTGAACCAGGACTGAAACTGGACTAAAGCTGGAGGGAAACAGGGTCTGAAACAGTGACTAAACCAGGACTGAGCCATGTCTAAAACTAAGACTAAAACTAAGACTAAAACAGGTCTAAACCAGGTTTGTCATAGGGAGCAGTGATGTTGCCCTGAGTCATTTTTACATTCGTGAATCGGCTTTGGTTTTACACATTTACAGGATTCAAAAGTTTAAAAGAGACAGATTCTGTTTTTCTCTCTGTAACCCTGTTCTAATGTGAGGAAATGTCCCGCAGTGGGGCTTTAACCTGTTCTAATGTGGTGTCCTCCGCAGAAGAGATGTGGACCTGGTTTAGTCCGGGTTTAGTCCCAGTGCAGAGTGTATAAATGCAGAAAATCAAACCAAAAGTCCTCCTGCTGTGAAAACATCCAATCTCCATTTCCCACGATGCACTTGGGCCTGGTACATTCACTGGACGCGCTGAAATTCAAAATGGTAACAGACGACAGTGGACGCTCTGATTGGACGGTAAAGTTCAGTCCTGGTCCCGGCGCAGACCCTTTGGACAGTCTGGTGTTTCAGTCCAGATCTCCTCTTTGTAGCATCTTCGCTGTGTTGTTAGCATTAGCGTCTTGTTGTTGCCGTTAGCGCCTTTTTGCGATGCCGCTCTCCGTGTTGCCGTGAGCCGGAGAGAAGAGGCATTTTTGGAAGATCGCAATTCGTGTTCGGAGGCGGTGGAAACTCCGTGGAAGAAGCAAAGAGTCCAAAAATGGTTCTAAAAAGATTCACAAAAAAAAAAAAAGGCCGAGAGGAAACGCGGCTAACGCTAAAACTCACCCAAACCCAATACCAAAACATTACATGCATTAGCCATGTACAGGCAACAGCAGTGGGGCACCCGTCACAAAACTAGGACTAAACCAGGACTAAACCAAGACTACGTCTGGTCTAAAGAGGTTTAGATAATAAACAATAAACCAGATCTTAACTAGGACTAAATGAAGACTAAACTAGGACTAAATCTGGACTAAACCTGGACTAAACCTGGACTAAAGCAGGACTAAAGCAGGACTAAAGCAGGACTAAAGCAGGACTAAACCAGGACCAGTATCACCCATCTTGTCCACAATAATGCCAGAAGACCTTTCTGCCCGGCAACAGACGACAGCGCTGACTGTGATTGGCTGTAATGCTCTCTATAATAAACTCTCTCTACATTATATTTACATGTGTGTTTAAATACGTGTGTAAGAATGTGATTCATGAAGATTTGTACAGAAAAGTCGGAGCGTTTGGGTCTGCGATTCCTCTCAGCTTTGTAAACTTCAACTGTAAGAAACTAAAGACGGCGCCGCATCCGGATCTGGAACAAACTCTCCGTCTGCAGGGGGCGCTGGGTTTTGTTCTGGTTTCATTTGGGTGCGTAAAATGTTTTGGTGCGTTTGATTTGGATGTGTTTGCTTTTTTGGGTGCGTTTGATGTGTGTGTGTAAGATGTTTTGGATGCGTTTGATTTTATGGGTGCGTTTGATTTAGTTGTGTTTGATTTGGGTGTGTTTGATTTTTGGGTGCATTTGATTTGGGTGCGTTTGATTGTGTTGGTGTTTTGTTTTGTGTTTTGTCCCAGATCCGGAGGCGGCCATGACCCCACCCGCCTCTTTCAAAATAAAACTAAAGCTGAAGCAGGAGGAAGCTGATTGGTCGACGAGTCTGGTCCCTCCCACTCAACGATGATGTCAGACGCTGGGCCTGCTGTCAATCAAAGCTGAAGTCCCGGGCAGCCTGCCCTTATTTGGAAGTTAACTGAAAGAGGAAGAGAAAATTAAAATCAACTCTAAAACTGAACCATGGAGCTTCAGTGTGTGGTTGTGTGTGGTTGTGTGTGGTTGTGTGTGGTTGTGTGTGGTTGTGTGTGTGTGTGTGTGTGTGTCTGTGTGTGTGTGTGTGTGTGTGTGTGTGTGGTTGTGTGTGTCTGTGTGTGTGGTTGTGTGTGGTTGTGTGTGTGTGTGTGTCTGTGTGTGTGGTTGTGTGTGGTTGTGTGTGTGTGTGTGTGTCTGTGTGTGTGGTTGTGTGTGGTTGTGTGTGTGTGTGTGTGTCTGTGTGTGTGGTTGTGTGTGGTTGTGTGTGTGTGTGTGTGTCTGTGTGTGTGGTTGTGTGTGGTTGTGTATATGTGTGTCTCTTCAAAGCGGCTGCTCTCGATCTCGTTCTTTTTGAATCAGTTCATTCATAACAGTAAGAGGAGGCGGGCCCTGTGGGATGTGAGTGATCTGATTGGTTACTCACTGCAGAGTGGAGGGCAAGACTGCTCTCTGATTGGCTGTGGTACAGTTTACTGCTCTGTCATTGGTTATTCCAGGACTAAACCAGGACTAATCAAGACTTAATCAGGACCAAACAAACCAGGACCAAACCATGGCTAAACCAGATCTAAACCAGGACTAAATCAGGACTTAACCAAGTCTAAACCAGGACTAAACCAGGACTAAACCAGGTCTAAACAGGACTTGTCTGTGGTACAGTAAACTCCTCTCTGATTGGTGGCTGTATGGTTCCGAGCGCTCTGATTGGTCACTCACTTGCAGAGCGTGGAGGGTGAGCCGGACCGGTGGAAGTGGACGATCTGCCACTTGCCGTCGCGGCGATGCCACACCCTGCTCTCCTCTGATTGGACGGTGCGTGGCGAGCCGTTGGCGTCGATAAACTGTGTGACTCTGATGTAAGCGATGCACGCCGCCTCCTCGCCGACCAGGTGGATGTGAGGATTCAAGATGGTGGTGTGGACCGGCTTTGAGTTCTTAGACCAGACTGAGGAGAGAAACCAGGACTAAACCGGGTCTGAAACAGGACTAAACCAGAACTAAACCAGGACTAAACCGGGTCTGAAACAGGACTAAACCAGAACTAAACCAGGACTAAACCGGGTCTGAAACAGGACTAAACCAGAACTAAACCAGGACTAAACCGGGTCTGAAACAGGACTAAACCAGAACTAAACCAGGACTAAACCGGGTCTGAAACAGGACTAAACCAGAACTAAACCAGGACTAAACCGGGTCTGAAACAGGACTAAACCAGAACTAAACCAGGTCTAAACCAGATCTAAACCAGGTCTAAAATGAGACTCACGGTTTTCAAAATAAAATCGGTGGAAGTCGAGTCCTTCGACCAGGTTTCCCAGAGCCTCGGGTTCAAAGGCCGTCACAGCAGGATCACACATCTTACTGTAAGACACACATGTGTTTAAATACACACACACACACACACACACACACACACACAACACACACACACACACACACACACACACACACACAGCTGTACATATTAAACATCACGTGACTCAAACTGACGTGTAGCTCTCGAAGTCTCCGTTGCTGATGGCCTCGATGAGCTGCTCCGTCACTCGGATTATGTCTTGTTTACGAGCTGAAAACCAAATGTTCCTGCGTCACTCCAAACTTCTGCGTCTTCATTTGTGTAAAACTCAAATCATTTTTATTTTCAGCAGGTTTTCTGAAGTGGAAATGTGAGAATGGAGCAGGTGTGTGGTGTGGGTGCAGTACCGCGTGTGTCCTCGTCCTCGATGGTGGTGTTGGTGCTCTCAGACGACTCCTGAAATCAAACATTAGAGTCGTTAGAAGAAGAACGTGAGGAGCGGCGCTCTGGTGCGTGTTCACGTGTTCACTTCAGCACTGCAGAGAATTCAGCTCCTCTTTTTATCTGAATTTTAAAGCGGTGTCTGTGAGAGGAAATCAGACGACAAAAGCCCAACGCACTCTGTGTTGGGAAAAGTTCAAAAACCTTTAAAACAGCCACGGGCCATGTTTATAACTTTAATTAAGACTCAGACAAAGCTGTAATTACCACAAAAAAACAAACAAAAAAACACAAGAACAGTGTCTTAGTCCAGGTTTAGTCCAGGTTTAGTCCAGATTTAGTCCTGGTTTGACCCAGGTTTAGTCCTGGTTTAGTCCAGGTTTAGTCCAGGTTTAGTCCTGGTTTAGTCCAGGTTTAGTCCAGGTTTAGTCCAGGTTTAGTCCAGGTTTAGTCCTGGTTTAGTCCAGGTTTAGTCCTGGTTTAGTCCAGGTTTAGTCCAGGTTTAGTCCAGGTTTAGTCCAGGTTTAGTCCTGGTTTAGTCCTGGTTTAGTTCTGGTTTAGTCCTGGTTTAGTCCCAGCTCTTACATTATTACTATATTGCCAAAAGTTTTCACTCTTCCATCCAAATAATCAAACTCAGATGTTCCAGTCACTTCCAGGGCCACGGGTGAATAAAATCAAACCCCTGGATCTGCAGACTGTTTCTACAAACATTTGTAAAGAACGAGTTGCTCTCAGGAGCTCAGTGAATTCCAGCGTGGTGCTGTGACAGGATGAGTCCAGTTGTGAAATTTCCTTAGTCCTAAATATTCCACAGTCGACTGTCAGTGGGATTATAACAAGTGGAAGTGATTGGGAACGACAGCAACTCTACGTAAACTGATGGGGCGGGGTCAGGAGCTGCTGAGGCGCATCGTGTGCAGAGGTCACCAACTTTCTGCAGAGTCAGTCTCTACAGACCTCCAAACTTCATGTGGCCTTCAGATTAGCTCAAGAACAGTGTGTAGAGCTTCATGGAATGGGTTTCCATGTCCGAGCAGCTGCATCCAAGACAAACATCACCAAGTGCAGAGCGTCGGATGCAGTGGTGTAAAGCGCCGCCACTGGACTCTAGAGCAGTGGAGACACGTTCTCTGGAGTGAAGAATTGCTCTTCTCCATCTGGTAATCTTATGGAGTCTGGGTTTGGCGGTTGCCGGGGGAACGGTACTTGTCTGACTGAACTGTGCCGAGTGTAAAGTTTGGTGGAGGGGGGATTATGGTGTGGGGTTGGCTCCTTAGCTCCAGTGAAAGGAACTCTGAATGTTTCAACACCAAGAGATTTTGGACAATTCCATGTTCCCAACTTTGAGGGAACAGTTTGGAGATGGCCCCTTCCTCTTCAACATGACTGTGCACCAGTGCACAAAGCAACGTCCATAAAGACCTGGATGAGAGAGTTTGGTGTGGATGAACTTGACTGTCCTGCACAGAGTCCTGACCTCAACCCGATAGAACACCTTTGGGATGAATTAGAGCGGAGAGTGAGAGCCAGACCTTCTCGTCCAACATCAGTGTGTGACCTCACAAATGCACTTCTGGAAGAGTGGTCCAAAATTCCCATAAACACACTCCTAAACCTTGTGGACCTTCCCAGAAGAGTTGAAGCTGTTACAGCTGCAAAGGACCGACGTCATATTAAACCCTGTGGATGAAGAATGGGATGTGACTTAAGTTCATATGCGAGTCAAGGCAGGTGAGCGAATATTTTTGGAAATATAATGTATCTGGTTTAACGTGGATCATAGTTTGGTCTACCCTCTGATCCCTCTGAAGTCCCACTGTACTTCCAGTCCAGTTTTAGTCTAGTTTTAGTCCTGGTTTAGTCCAGTTTTAGTCCAGGTTAAGAAGTGGACTAAGTGAGTGTGACGTCACCCACGGCGTTCAGCTCCAGTCTAGTGAAGCTCACTGGGGCTGGCGGTTACAGGGGCGAATTTGAAGCCAGGCTCCAAATTAGGACCAGAAATGTATGAACGGACAAAACAGCGAAATAAAAACCCCAGGATCACGTAGAGCGTTAACACGAACATTTTAAGACCAAAATGACGAGGCCACGATATTCCAGTGTAAGTCAATGGGAGCCAGAGTCGATGGAGCCGAATCGCGCCCATGCTCACTTCCTGTTTGGCACTCAGCGGCTAGCAAGTTAGCTGTCTCCATTTATATAAACATCTTTGATCTGGACACAGCTGACGCACTCGCCGCCGCCTCTTTCCTCAGAAAAGACTGAAACAAACAAAAAGTAAAAAAGTAAAAAATAAAATCAGTTTTTTACCTTGACGCCGTCATTTTTCTTGCCGCCTGCTTTTTCCTCCTGAACGCAGCACAAACAGAGCCAGAAACACCAGAGTCAGAAAGAACGGGAAGAAGGCAGAGAAGAGCAACCACGCCATCCAGGACTCAGGAAGTACCACAAAAGTACCACAACAATACACGAAAAGTACACGAAAATACAAGAAAATATTCACAAAAAATATACAAAAAACTGACTCACAACGAGACTTAAACTAAAAATGGAAAAAGTCAAATCCACCGAGGATGAACCCGATACAAAATGAGTCCGTTGTAATCCTGGTTTAGTCCGAGTTTAGGCCTGGTCCAGACTTGTGTAGACCAGATTTAGACCAGGTTTAGTCCTCAGTGTTTTAGACCCTGTGTTTAAGCCTATTACAGTCCTGTTGTAGTCCAGTTTGAGTTCTGGTTTAGACCCGGTTCAGTCCAGTCCTTCTGTTGTCACATGGTGTAAATAGCAGCAGATCAAGTGTCCCAGACTCCGCCCCCTCAGGGCCCGGGTCTGGACCAGATCTAGACTTTGGTCCAGATTTAGACCGCAGTCCAAAGGAAGTCCCCTCTGGAGTCCCAGGGCTGGTCTAAGTTTGGATCCTGGTCTAAGTTTAGTTTAAAAATACTTTCCCTTTCTCTCTCTGGACCCACTTCTGTTCTTGAGTCCAGGTTTAGTCCAGGTTTAGTCCAGATTTAGTCCAGGTTTAGTTCAGGTTCAGTCCAAGTTTAGTCCAGTCTTAGTCCGAATATAGTCTTGTTTAGTCCAGTTTTAGTCCTGGTTTAGTCCAGTTTTAGTCCTTTGTATATCTGATCTCTCTGGTCTAAATTTGGATCCTTGTCTAAGGCCCTGACCCAGTGTGTGTGTGTGTGTGTGTGTGTGTGTGTGTGTGTGTGTGTGTGTGTGTGTGTGTGTATGTGTGTGTGTGTGTGTGTGTGTGTGTGTATGTGTGTGTGTGTGTGTGTGTGTGTGTGTGTGTGTGTGTGTGTGTGTGTGTGTATGTGTGTGTGTGTGTGTGTGTATGTGTGTGTGTGTGTGTGTGTGTGTGTGTATGTGTGTGACTCAAGTCAAACATGCATGGAGGACGGGGGTCACGAGGAGGGTTTAGTCCTGGTTTAGGTCTGATTTAGTCCTGGTTTAGTCCTGGTTCAGTCCTGGTTTAGGTCTGGTTTAGTCCTGGTTTAATCCTGGTTTAGTCCTGGTTTAGTCCTGGTTTAGTCCTGGTTTAGTTCGGCTCTCATCAGAACAAACGTAAAATTAGAAATAATCCTGAAACTGACCCGAGAAGTTCCTTGTGGCCAACATGGTCGTCAAGATGGCTCC
>CM057098.1:31325964-31420964 GCA_029959045.1 Taenioides sp. WSHXM2023
AAGAGGAGAGAGAAAAGGAGAGAGAGAGAAGAGGAGAGAGAAAAGGAGAGAGAGAGAAGAGGAGAGAGAGGAAAGAGGAGAGAGAGGAAAGGAGAGAGAGAGAAGAGGAGAGAGAGGAAAGGAGAGAGAGAAGAGGAGAGACAAGAGGAGAGAGAGGAAAGAGAGGAGAGAGAGAGGAGAGACTGAGAAGAGGAGAGAGAAAAGGAGAGAGAGAGAAGAGGAGAGAGCTGAGCGAGAGGAGAGAGAGAGTACGCTCAGTCTTATTACATCGGTTCACACGTCCAACAGGATATCGGCTGAAACGATATTTGGCCCATATCCGATCCATATGTCAGTATCGGCGCTGATATCGGATACCAGTATTATATATATTTCTACACAGAGCCAGGGCTCATCTCAAACACACAAGGAAAGTGAAAGTGTCTCACAGGTCGAAGATGAGGTAGTGATGGTTCTCCTCAGAAATGCTGTCATGAAGACGCACTGAAACAAAACACAGTTCAACTTTTACTACAGACGTACGGGTGTGTTTCATCACCGCCTCCTCACGAGGCCGTACTGTGAACGCTCCATCCATCCGCTCCATCCATCCGCTCCATCTCATCCACCCAGAGTCCCACTCGGGTTATAGAGAAACGCCTACGCCCCACGGCTCCAGGTCGCTCTTTCACGCCATAGACTGTCTATACAACTGGACATAGCTAAAGTGCTAACCGCCGCATTCCAAACAGGAAGTGACGCACTTCCGGCTCCTTCTGACTCTGGCTCCCATTGACTTCCACTGGAATATTGTCCTCTCTCTGTACCTGCTGCTCGTATTAACCCTCTACAGGATCCTGGGGTTTTTATTTCAACTTTTTGGCCATTAAAAAAATTCCTATTCCTAATATGGAGCTGGCTCCAAATTCACTGCTGTAGTCGCTGGCATCAGTGAGCTTCATTTGACTGGAGCTGAACGCTGTGGGTGACGTCACACTCCCTCAGGTCTTTTCCCTCTCTCAGCAGTGTCCAGTGTCCTGCCTCTTGACCAGTACACCTCCAAGAGAAGAACGAACAAAACAGAGTCAAAGTCTGAGAGTTTCTGATTCAGACTGACTCCAGAGGACCCAGAGGTCTCCGTCCTGCAGAGGACCCAGAGGTCTCCGTCCTGCAGAGGACCCAGAGCACTCTGTCCTGCAGAGGTCTCTGTCCTGCAGAGGACCCAGAGGTCTCTGTCCTGCAGAGGACCCAGAGCACTCTGTCCTGCAGAGGTCTCCGTCCTGCAGAGGACCCAGAGGTCTCTGTCCTGCAGAGGACCCAGAGCACTCTGTCCTGCAGAGGTCTCTGTCCTGCAGAGGACCCAGAGCACTCTGTCCTGCAGAGGTCTCTGTCCTGCAGAGGACCCAGAGCACTCTGTCCTGCAGAGGTCTCCGTCCTGCAGAGGACCCAGAGGTCTCCGTCCTGCAGAGGACCCAGAGCACTCTGTCCTGCAGAGGTCTCTGTCCTGCAGAGGACCCAGAGGTCTCCGTCCTGCAGAGGACCCAGAGCACTCTGTCCTGCAGAGGTCGCTGTCCTGCAGAGGACCCGGGCCACGTCAGAGTCGTCCTCCTAAAGTGCACTGAGCGGGGGACACGGTGATCTGACACCAGGAGCTCTGAGGCTCCAGATGATTTTACTCAAAAATACCTCGAAAAACAAACATTCTGTGAGCGGGGTCGCCTCTCCACAGATCTGACCTGTAACCTGGTCTGGTTTGGTCTCCATAGAGATAAAAAGGTTTAATGCCATACTGTGAAACATTCCAGACAAAGCAGTAACATCTCCATGGAGAAAACATTTCACCAGAAAAGTGACACAATGCAGCTTTAAATGTGCATCACAATCTCCTGTATTGACCAAAAGCAAACACATCAGTTTAATGTCATACAGTGGAACATTCCATCTCCATGGAGACAAGGAGAGCCACCACCAGAAAAGTGACACATTGAACCTTTAATGTGTTTATGACTTACAACACTCATGTGACTAAAACCCACTTCAGATCATTAGATTTAAGATTTTACTAAAGGTGTCAGATTTGACTTCCTGGTTGTAAATCATGACATCACACTAGGGAATTCCATAACTGTTCCCATGGCAACCACTGAGCCAAAACTCCTCTAATGTCACAGAGATTATGATGCGCCAAAAAAAAAAAAAAAGTAAGAAAACTCCTTTATTTTGTTGAAATCATGTTTAAAGTGTCAGAAAAATGTGTTTCTTGTGTAAATTGTGCTGAACTTTTGGACAGAATTCTCCCAGTGTGACGTCATCAGTGTGACGTCATCAGTGTGACATCATCAGTGTGACGTCATCAGTGTGACGTCATCAGTGTGACGTCATCAGTGTGACATCATCAGTGTGATGTCATCAGTGTGACGTCATCAGTGTGACGTCATCAGTGTGACGTCATCAGTGTGACATCATCAGTGTGACGTCATCAGTGTGATTCATCAGTGTGACGTCATCAGTGTGACGTCATCAGTGTGACATCATCAGTGTGACGTCATCAGTGTGATTCATCAGTGTGACGTCATCAGTGTGACGTCATCAGTGTGACGTCATCAGTGTGACGTCATCAGTGTGGGACTCTCTGAAATAAAACTCTCTACTTCCTGTCATTTTCAACACAAATTTTATTCACAAATTGCTTCTTGATTTGTGTAAAACTATAATTTAAAGAATGAAAAGGAATAAAAACATACTCAAAATATTAAAACAATGACACCAAGGCATTAAACCTTTCTATCTCCATGGAGACCAAACCAGACCAAGTTCCAGGTCAGATCTGTGGAGAGGCGACCCCGCTCACAGTCAGAATGTCTGTTTTTCTAGGTATTTTTGAGCTCTAAAACCACCTGTAATTGAATAAATGTAAAGTAGAGCTGTTTAATGTCACACTGTGGAACATTCCAGGAAGAGCAATGACGTATCCATAGCAACAAGCAGGTGATGGACCCCAAACCAAGAAGTTACACAGTGCAGCTTTAAATAAATTAAAAAAATGACGTGTGTTTTTGTTTTAGTCGAGTTATTTGGAACTGATTAAAAGTCTGTTGTTTTTGTTCAGATGGGAGGGCATCTGGCACACAGGAGGATGGGAGGGCATCTGGCACAGGGACGCAGGAGGATGGGAGGGCATCTGGCACAGGGACGCAGGAGGATGGGAGGGCATCTGGCACAGGGACGCAGTAGTGCTCTGTTGTGTCTTGGATCTGAATACTGTGAGCTGCAGATTTCGCTGTGGAGGAGGATTATTATGGGATGTCCTGCCCACACATTGCTCAGGTGTGTTTCCTAGCAACAGAGACACGCGCCGGCTCCGCACAAACGAGAGCCCAAGAAAATAAAATGCGTTTGTGACAAGACAAATTAGATTTAAATATGATTTTTAAATACAGATTCTGAGAGGGAGGGCATCTGACACACAGGGGAGGGCATCTGACACACAGGGAGGGCATCTGACACACAGGGAGGGCATCTGACACACAGGGAGTGCATCTGACACACAGGGAGTGCATCTGACACACCGGGACATTTCCAGAGGACATTACAGACGCTGCTGTTATATAAGACGCACCTCCACCTGCCCACACACTCAGACTCTCTCCTGATTGGACGAGACCACAGCGGACGCCGACAGCTCAATAAAACCCCACAGACACACGGGGAGGGCATCTGACACACAGGGGAGGGCATCTGACACACAGGGGAGGGCATCTGACACACAGGGACATTTCAGAAGCAGCTTTTCTTCAGAATAAAACAGGAGATTTTGTTTGTGGAGGAAATGGTGGAACTTAAACCATCCCTGTAGCTCTGACCTCTGACCTCTGACCTCTGAAAATAAACGATTCAAGATTCTTCAAACATGAATCAGTCCAAATAAAACTTCAGAGGGTCAGAGAGAAGAAACTACAGGAACATGGAGAAACATCTGAGGAGAACAGTTTGAGTTTGGAGAAAAGCCGATTTAAAACACGTCCCACTGACAAAAAAAGCAGGACTAAACCAGGTCTAAACCAGGTCTGAATGAGGTCTATATCAGGTCTAAACCAGGACTAAACCAGGTCTAAATCAGGTCTAAATCAGGTCTAAATCAGGTCTAAACCAGGTCTAAACCAAGTCTAAATCAGGTCTAAACCAGGTCTAAACCAGGTCTAAACCAGGTCTAAACCAGGTCTAAACCAGGTCTAAACCAGGTCTGAATGAGGTCTAAATCAGGTCTAAATCAGGTCTAAACCAGGTCTAAACCAAGTCTAAATCAGGTCTAAACCAGGTCTAAACCAGGTCTAAACCAGGTCTAAACCAGGTCTAAACCAGGTCTAAACCAGGTCTAAACCAGGTCTGAATGAGGTCTAAATCAGGTCTAAACCAGGACCAAACCAGGTCTGAACGAGGTCTAAATCAGGTCTAAACCAGGTCCAAACTTGGTCTAAGCCAGGACTAAACCAGGTCTAAACAGAATTACTGTGTTTCATGTGACATTAGTTTTGTCAAAAGAATCGAAAATCAGATCCTAATCTATCCCAAAATCGAAACTAGATCCTCATGTTCCTCAGGTCTGGATCCTTAAAAAGTCTCATTGACAGAACAGAGCAGAACTAAACCAGGTCTGAACCAGGTCTGAACCAGGTCTGAACCAGGACTGAACCAGGACTGAACCAGGACAGACCAGAACCTTTCCTGAATGTGTTTACAACAAGTATAAGAGCACAGAGACAAGAATACACCCATGGACCTGGTTTAGACCTGGTTTAGACCTGGTTTGGACCTGGTTTGGACCTGGTTTGGACCTGGACCACTGAGGGATTCCACAGATATAATGACACATGGAAACAAAAGAAAGTTCTACAGTTTAATGTGGAAAATCACAGGAAATTGTCTGAAAAAAGGTTTGTGGACAGTTGGACGGAGAATCTGTGAGTCACGGCTCTGGAACACGCCGAGACTTTTACAAAACAAAAGAACAAATCCTCCTCAAAAAACACTTGAAAGTCATCACTTCAAAACCAGATCTAAACCAGGACTAAAACAGGACTGAACCAGGACTGAACCAGGACTAAAACAGGACTGAACCAGGACTGAACCAGGACTAAAACAGGACTGAACCAGGACTAAACCAGGACTAAAACAGGACTGAACCAGGACTGAACCAGGACTAAAACAGGACTGAACCAGGACTAAACCAGGACTGAACCAGGACTAAACCAGGACTAAACCAGGACTGAACCAGGACTAAACCAGGACTGAACCAGGACTAAACCAGGACTGAACCAGGACTAAACCAGGACTAAACCAGGACTGAACCAGGACTAAACCAGGACTGAACCAGGACTAAACCAGGAGTAAAACAGGACTGAACCAGGACTGAACCAGGACTAAACCAGGACTGAACCAGGACTAAACCAGGACTGAACCAGGACTAAACCAGGACTAAACCAGGACTGAACCAGGACTAAACCAGGACTGAACCAGGACTAAACCAGGACTAAAACAGGACTGAACCAGGACTGAACCAGGACTAAACCAGGACTGAACCAGGACTGAACCAGGACTGAACCAGGACTAAACCAGGACTAAAACAGGACTGAACCAGGACTGAACCAGGACTGAACCAGGACTGAACCAGGACTAAACCAGGACTGAACCAGGACTAAACCAGGACTGAACCAGGACTAAACCAGGACTAAACCAGGACTGAACCAGGACTAAACCAGGACTGAACCAGGACTAAACCAGGACTAAAACAGGACTGAACTAGGACTGAACCAGGACTAAACCAGGACTGAACCAGGACTAAACCAGGACTGAACCAGGACTAAACCAGGACTAAAACAGGACTGAACCAGGACTGAACCAGGACTAAACCAGGACTGAACCAGGACTAAAACAGGACTAAAACAGGACTGAACCAGGACTGAACCAGGACTAAAACAGGACTGAACCAGGACTAAACCAGGACTAAAACAGGACTGAACCAGGACTAAACCAGGACTGAACCAGGACTGAACCAGGACTAAACCAGGACTGAACCAGGACTAAACCAGGACTAAAACAGGACTGAACCAGGACTGAACCAGGACTGAACCAGGACTAAACCAGGACTGAACCAGGACTAAACCAGGACTGAACCAGGACTAAACCAGGACTAAACCAGGACTGAACCAGGACTAAACCAGGACTGAACCAGGACTAAACCAGGACTAAAACAGGACTGAACCAGGACTGAACCAGGACTAAACCAGGACTGAACCAGGACTAAACCAGGACTGAACCAGGACTAAACCAGGACTAAAACAGGACTGAACCAGGACTGAACCAGGACTAAACCAGGACTGAACCAGGACTAAAACAGGACTAAAACAGGACTGAACCAGGACTGAACCAGGACTAAAACAGGACTGAACCAGGACTAAACCAGGACTAAAACAGGACTGAACCAGGACTAAACCAGGACTGAACCAGGACTGAACCAGGACTGAACCAGGACTAAACCAGGACTGAACCAGGACTAAACCAGGACTAAAACAGGACTGAACCAGGACTGAACCAGGACTAAACCAGGACTGAACCAGGACTAAAACAGGACTGAACCAGGACTGAACCAGGACTAAAACAGGACTGAACCAGGACTAAACCAGGACTAAAACAGGACTGAACCAGGACTAAACCAGGACTGAACCAGGACTGAACCAGGACTAAACCAGGACTGAACCAGGACTAAACCAGGACTAAAACAGGACTGAACCAGGACTGAACCAGGACTGAACCAGGACTAAACCAGGACTGAACCAGGACTAAACCAGGACTGAACCAGGACTAAACCAGGACTAAACCAGGACTGAACCAGGACTAAACCAGGACTGAACCAGGACTAAACCAGGACTAAAACAGGACTGAACCAGGACTGAACCAGGACTAAACCAGGACTGAACCAGGACTAAACCAGGACTGAACCAGGACTAAACCAGGACTAAAACAGGACTGAACCAGGACTGAACCAGGACTAAACCAGGACTGAAACAGGACTAAAACAGGACTAAAACAGGACTGAACCAGGACTGAACCAGGACTAAAACAGGACTGAACCAGGACTAAACCAGGACTAAAACAGGACTGAACCAGGACTAAACCAGGACTGAACCAGGACTGAACCAGGACTAAACCAGGACTGAACCAGGACTAAACCAGGACTAAAACAGGACTGAACCAGGACTAAACCAGGACTAAAACAGGACTGAACCAGGACTGAACCAGGACTGAACCAGGACTGAACCAGGACTAAACCAGGACTGAACCAGGACTAAACCAGGACTGAACCAGGACTAAACCAGGACTAAACCAGGACTGAACCAGGACTAAACCAGGACTGAACCAGGACTAAACCAGGACTAAAACAGGACTGAACTAGGACTGAACCAGGACTAAACCAGGACTGAACCAGGACTAAACCAGGACTGAACCAGGACTAAACCAGGACTAAAACAGGACTGAACCAGGACTGAACCAGGACTAAACCAGGACTGAACCAGGACTAAAACAGGACTAAAACAGGACTGAACCAGGACTGAACCAGGACTAAAACAGGACTGAACCAGGACTAAACCAGGACTAAAACAGGACTGAACCAGGACTAAACCAGGACTGAACCAGGACTGAACCAGGACTGAACCAGGACTAAAACAGGACTGAACCAGGACTAAACCAGGACTAAAACAGGACTGAACCAGGACTAAACCAGGACTGAACCAGGACTGAACCAGGACTAAACCAGGACTGAACCAGGACTAAACCAGGACTAAAACAGGACTGAACCAGGACTGAACCAGGACTGAACCAGGACTAAACCAGGACTGAACCAGGACTAAACCAGGACTGAACCAGGACTAAACCAGGACTAAACCAGGACTGAACCAGGACTAAACCAGGACTGAACCAGGACTAAACCAGGACTAAAACAGGACTGAACCAGGACTGAACCAGGACTAAACCAGGACTGAACCAGGACTAAACCAGGACTGAACCAGGACTAAACCAGGACTAAAACAGGACTGAACCAGGACTGAACCAGGACTAAACCAGGACTGAAACAGGACTAAAACAGGACTAAAACAGGACTGAACCAGGACTGAACCAGGACTAAAACAGGACTGAACCAGGACTAAACCAGGACTAAAACAGGACTGAACCAGGACTAAACCAGGACTGAACCAGGACTGAACCAGGACTAAACCAGGACTGAACCAGGACTAAACCAGGACTAAAACAGGACTGAACCAGGACTAAACCAGGACTAAAACAGGACTGAACCAGGACTGAACCAGGACTGAACCAGGACTGAACCAGGACTAAACCAGGACTGAACCAGGACTAAACCAGGACTGAACCAGGACTAAACCAGGACTAAACCAGGACTGAACCAGGACTAAACCAGGACTGAACCAGGACTAAACCAGGACTAAAACAGGACTGAACTAGGACTGAACCAGGACTAAACCAGGACTGAACCAGGACTAAACCAGGACTGAACCAGGACTAAACCAGGACTAAAACAGGACTGAACCAGGACTGAACCAGGACTAAACCAGGACTGAACCAGGACTAAAACAGGACTAAAACAGGACTGAACCAGGACTGAACCAGGACTAAAACAGGACTGAACCAGGACTAAACCAGGACTAAAACAGGACTGAACCAGGACTAAACCAGGACTGAACCAGGACTGAACCAGGACTAAACCAGGACTGAACCAGGACTAAACCAGGACTAAAACAGGACTGAACCAGGACTGAACCAGGACTGAACCAGGACTAAACCAGGACTGAACCAGGACTAAACCAGGACTGAACCAGGACTAAACCAGGACTAAACCAGGACTGAACCAGGACTAAACCAGGACTGAACCAGGACTAAACCAGGACTAAAACAGGACTGAACCAGGACTGAACCAGGACTAAACCAGGACTGAACCAGGACTAAACCAGGACTGAACCAGGACTAAACCAGGACTAAAACAGGACTGAACCAGGACTGAACCAGGACTAAACCAGGACTGAACCAGGACTAAAACAGGACTAAAACAGGACTGAACCAGGACTGAACCAGGACTAAAACAGGACTGAACCAGGACTAAACCAGGACTAAAACAGGACTGAACCAGGACTAAACCAGGACTGAACCAGGACTGAACCAGGACTGAACCAGGACTAAACCAGGACTGAACCAGGACTAAACCAGGACTAAAACAGGACTGAACCAGGACTGAACCAGGACTAAACCAGGACTGAACCAGGACTAAAACAGGACTGAACCAGGACTGAACCAGGACTAAAACAGGACTGAACCAGGACTAAACCAGGACTAAAACAGGACTGAACCAGGACTAAACCAGGACTGAACCAGGACTGAACCAGGACTAAACCAGGACTGAACCAGGACTAAACCAGGACTAAAACAGGACTGAACCAGGACTGAACCAGGACTGAACCAGGACTAAACCAGGACTGAACCAGGACTAAACCAGGACTGAACCAGGACTAAACCAGGACTAAACCAGGACTGAACCAGGACTAAACCAGGACTGAACCAGGACTAAACCAGGACTAAAACAGGACTGAACCAGGACTGAACCAGGACTAAACCAGGACTGAACCAGGACTAAACCAGGACTGAACCAGGACTAAACCAGGACTAAAACAGGACTGAACCAGGACTGAACCAGGACTAAACCAGGACTGAAACAGGACTAAAACAGGACTAAAACAGGACTGAACCAGGACTGAACCAGGACTAAAACAGGACTGAACCAGGACTAAACCAGGACTAAAACAGGACTGAACCAGGACTAAACCAGGACTGAACCAGGACTGAACCAGGACTAAACCAGGACTGAACCAGGACTAAACCAGGACTAAAACAGGACTGAACCAGGACTGAACCAGGACTAAACCAGGACTGAACCAGGACTAAAACAGGACTGAACCAGGACTGAACCAGGACTAAAACAGGACTGAACAGGACTGAACCAGGACTAAAACAGGGACTGAACCAGGACTAAACCAGGACTGAACCAGGACTAAACCAGGACTGAACCAGGACTAAAACAGGACTAAAACAGGACTAAAACAGGACTAAAACAGGACTGAACCAGGACTGAACCAGGACTGAACCAGGACTAAAACAGGACTGAACCAGGACTAAAACAGGACTAAAACAGGACTGAACCAGGACTAAACCAGGACTAAAACAGGACTGAACCAGGACCGAACCAGGACTGAAACAGGACTGAACCAGGTCTGTCTACATCTCCAAAGCTCCAAACGCTCTGTTCCACCTTGTGATGTCATCAAGTGGTAGTTTCCAAGTGAACAGCTCCTTTTACCTTTAGTTCAGTCGAGATCGGCAATTCCAGGACTGAAATGATCCAAATGATTCTAGTGAAGGTGTGTGGAGTTTAAAAACACAGTGGAGCACTTCCTGTATCACCACATGATGACATCACAAGGTGGAACAGAGTGTTTTCAGTTTGAGAGAAGAACTCGTGTTAAATCTGCAGGTTTGTGTGTTAAACATGTGAATGAAACAAACACAACTCCAGGTGTTTGTGACGAGAAAACGACATTAGAACAGATCAGGGAACAGCTGCAGTGATATGGGACATATAAAGCTGCACTGTGTAACTTTTCGGCTGCTTGTTTCTATGGAGACGTCATTGCTCTACCTGGAATGTTCCACAGTGTGACTTTAAACAGCTCTACTTTACATTTATTCAATTACAGGTGGTTTTAGAGCTCAAAAATACCCAGAAAAACAGACATTCTGACTGTGAGCGGGGTCGCCTCTCCACAGATCTGACCTGGAACTCGGTCTGGTTTGGTCTCCATGGAGATAGAAAGGTTTAATGCCATACTGTGAAATATTCCAGACAAAGTATTTGACAGACCTCCACCAGAAAAGTTACACAATGCACCTTTAAAGAATCAGAGAGCTGAGGTTTTGATTGGTCTGACTCTGACCAATCAGCTCGCAGCAGCACTTCCTGGTTGTTGCAGATGAGGCTGTGATTGGCTGCTCAGACCTGGTAAGGAAACGGGTGTGAATTTTGTAGCTGCAGATTTCGCGCTGTGGATTTTGACGGAATTTGAATTTAAGACATGAGAATATCTGCGATGAAAATTTAAAAACCTGAATTTGTCATTTTTAATTTTAAAAATGACAAATTTTTCCGGGTATCTTCCGGGTACTCCGGTGTCCCCCCATCAACCAAAAACATGCAACACCCCTATGAACAGTTTACAATCAGGGACCGTCAAGGAACTCCTCCCTCCTGTGGGCTCACCACCTGCAGAGGGGTTCACCACCTGCAGAGGGGTTCACCACCTGCAGAGGGGTTCATAGGGTCTGGGTCTGGTGCACAGAGAAATGGGCAGTGTGCTGCCCCCGCGACCCAGCCAGATTAAGCGGGAGAAAATGGATGGATGGATGAATTTTAAAACACAAATCTACTGGTCAACGTAAGAATTAGTCCAGAACTAGTCTAGACTAGGTTTAAGTCTAGGTCTAGGTCTAGGTTTAAGTCTAGGTTTAGGTTAAAGTCTAGTTCTAGGTCTAGGTTTAAGTCTAGGTCTAGGTCTAGGTTTAAGTCTAGGTCTAGGTTTAAGTCTAGGTTTAGGTCTAGGTTTAAGTCTAGGTCTAGGTCTAGGTTTAAGTCTAGGTCTAGGTTTAAGTCTAGGGCTGGGTTTAAGTCTAGGTCTAGGTTTAAGTCTAGGGCTAGGTTAAAGTCTAGGTCTAGGTTTAAGTCTAGGGCTAGGTTAAAGTCTAGGTCTAGGTCTAGGTTTAAGTCTAGGTCTAGGTCTAGGGCTAGGTTTAAGTCTAGGTCTAGGTTTAAGTCTAGGTCTAGGTCTAGGTTTAAGTCTAGGTCTAGGTTTAAGTCTAGGTCTAGGTCTAGGTCTAGGTTTAAGTCTAGGTCTAGATTCAAGGCTAGGTCTAGGTTTAGGTCTAGGTCTAGGTTTAAGTCTAGGTCTAGATCTAGGTTTAAGTCTAGGTCTAGGTCTAGGTTTAAGTCTAGGTCTAGGTCTAGGTTTAAGTCTAGGTTTACGTCTAGTTTTAAGTCTAGGTCTAGTTCTAGTTCTAGGTCTAAATCTAGGTCCAAAGGGGGAGTGACCTACATATGTTCTGTGACCCCATAACAGTAAATGCCCCTAATACCCCGCAGAGGTAAATGCCCCTCTCTAATGCCCCGTAGAGGTAATTGCCCCTCTCTAATACCCCACAGAGGTAAATGCCCCTCTCTAATGCCCCGTAGAGGTAATTGCCCCTCTCTAATACCCCGCAGAGGTAGTTGCCACTCTCTAATACCCTGCAAAGGTAGTTGCCCCTCTCTAATACCCCGTAGAGGTAGTTGCCCCTCTCTAATACCCCGTAGAGGTAGTTGCCCCTCTCTAATACCCCGTAGAGGTAAATGCCCCTCTCTTATACCCCGTAGAGGTAAATGCCCCTCTCTAATGCCCCGTAGAGGTAAATGCCCCTCTCTTATACCCCGTAGAGGTAAATGCCCCTCTCTAATGCCCCGTAGAGGTAGTTGCCGCTCTCTAATGCCCCGTAGAGGTAAATGCCCCTCTCTAATGCCCCACAGAGGTAGTTGCCCCTCTCTAATACCCCGTAGAGGTAGTTGCCCCTCTCTAATACCCCGTAGAGGTAGTTGCCCCTCTCTAATACCCCGTAGAGGTAGTTGCCGCTCTCTAATGCCCCGTAGAGGTAAATGCCCCTCTCTAATGCCCCGTAGAGGTAGTTGCCCCTCTCTAATACCCCGTAGAGGTAAATGCCCCTCTCTAATGCCCCGTAGAGGTAAATGCCCCTCTCTAATACCCCGTAGAGGTAAATGCCCCTCTCTAATACCCCGTAGAGGTAAATGCCCCTCTCTAATACCCCGTAGAGGTAAATGCCCCTCTCTAATGCCCCGTAGAGGTAAATGCCCCTCTCTAATACCCCGCAGAGGTAAATGCCCCTCTCTAATGCCCCGTAGAGGTAAATGCCCCTCTCTAATACCCCGCAGAGGTAAATGCCCCTCTCTAATACCCCGCAGAGGTAAATGCCCCTCTCTAATACCCCGTAGAGGTAAATGCCCCTCTCTAATACCCCGTAGAGGTAAATGCCCCTCTCTAATACCCCGCAGAGGTAAATGCCCCTCTCTAATACCCCGTAGAGGTAAATGCCCCTCTCTAATACCCCGCAGAGGTAAATGCCCCTCTCTAATACCCCGCAGAGGTAAATGCCCCTCTCTAATGCCCCGTAGAGGTAAATGCCCCTCTCTAATGCCCCGTAGAGGTAAATGCCCCTCTCTAATGCCCCGTAGAGGTAAATGCCCCTCTCTAATGCCCCGCAGAGGTAAATGCCCCTCTCTAATGCCCCGCAGAGGTAAATGCCCCTCTCTAATGCCCCGCAGAGGTAAATGCCCCTCTCTAATGCCCCGTAGAGGTAAATGCCCCTCTCTCAGCGTCTTTGGGGGCATCTTGTCTCTTCTGTGTCATGTCTGAATTATTAAATCGAGTCCTTGGGCCCTGCTCCAGAATCTGAAACTCGGTCAGAAGCTCCAGAAAAATGTCCCCACCAGCCCGGCAAATGAACAGAACCGAACAGAACCGATACTCCGACAGAACCGATACTCCAACAGAACCGATATATGATACAGATACTCGATATCGATATATGATACTGATATTCGATACAGATACATGATGCCGCGGTGAAAATTAAAAAACCCTTGACAGAATGTGATTTTCGGCATTAAATGGTACGACTTTCTTTTCTGTCCTGGTTCTGGTCTCTGGTTTAGTCCTGCTCTAGTTCTAGTTTAGTCCTGGTTTAGTCCTGCTCTAGTCCTGGTCTAGTCCTGGTCTTTTTCTGGTTTGGTCCTTGTTTAGTCCTGGTTTAGTCCTGCTCTAGTTCTAGTTTAGTCCTGGTTTACTCCTGGTCTAGTCCTGGTTTAGTCCTGGTTTAATCCTGGTTTAATCCTGGTTTAGTCGTGGTCTAGTCCTGGTCTAGTCCTGGTTCAGTCCTGGTTTAGTCCTGGTTTAGTCCTGGTTTAGTCGTGGTCTAGTCCTGGTTTAGTCGTGGTCTAGTCCTGGTTTAGTCCTGGTCTAGTCCTGGTCTAGTCCTGGTCTAGTCCTGGTTTAGTCCTGGTCTAGTCCTGGTTTAGTCCTGGTCTAGTCCTGGTCTAGTCCTGGTTTAGTCCTGGTCTAGTCCTGGCTCACAGCTTGGTCACATGTTAAACCGGGACTGAACTCTGACCTGATTTAAAGCTTCACTGCGTCACTTTTCTGGTGGAGGGTCTGACACCTGCCCGTTTCCATGGAGACTGTAGTCCACCTGCTCGTCTTCTAACGAGTTTGTGGAAGATCAAAGTTTGTTTTGGCGCCACAGCTCACCACAGTCACACTGGAGGTGTGTCTTGCCCAAGGGCAGAGCGGCAGGTCTGACTCACCGATGTTTGGGTGTTTGAGCAGGCGGCAGATCCGAGCCTCACGGTCCAGCTTCTGATGATCTGAAACAACACAACCGGGTCAGAACCGGGTCAGGACCGGGTCAGGACCGGGTCAGGACCGGGTCAGAGCCAGGTCAGAACCGGGTCAAAACCAGGTCAAAACTGGGTCAAAACCGGGTCAAAACCGGGTCTGAACCGGGTCAGAACTGGGTCAAAACCGGGTCTGAATCAGGTCTGAACCAGGACCAGGTCTGAACCAGGACCGAGTCTGAACCAGGTCTTAGAACTCTCTAAAATAGAACTCTTTTTATAATTTTTCCAACTTTTCTTCACAAATAGTTTCCTGATTTTTGTAAAAGTGTCATTTATATTTACAAAAGGTTTTATCACCGGATTAAGTCCAAATTAGAGAATCATCAGGACGGGAGGGCATCTGACACACACGAGGACGGGAGGATGGGAGGGCATCTGACACACAGGAGGACGGGAGGGCATCTGACACAGGAGGACGGGAGGATGGGAGGGCATCTGACACACACGAGGACGGGAGGATGGGAGGGCATCTGACACACAGGAGGACGGGAGGGCATCTGACACAGGAGGACGGGAGGATGGGAGGGCATCTGACACACAGGAGGACGGGAGGATGGGAGGGCATCTGACACACAGGAGGACGGGAGGATGGGAGGGCATCTGACACACAGGAGGACGGGAGGGCATCTGACACGCATGAGGACGGGAGGATGGGAGGGCATCTGACACACAGGAGGACGGGAGGATGGGAGGGCATCTGACACACAGGAGGACGGGAGGATGGGAGGGCATCTGACACAGGAGGACGGGAGGATGGGAGGGCATCTGACACACATGAGGACGGGAGGGCATCTGACACAGGAGGACGGGAGGGCATCTGACACAGGAGGACGGGAGGATGGGAGGGCATCTGACACACAGGAGGACGGGAGGATGGGAGGGCATCTGACACAGCCTTGGCTCCGGTCTGAATGCTGGCCTGTGATTGGCTGGCTGCTTGTTGCTTGGTAACAGAGTAAAGTTGACGTTCTCCTGCAGCAGTGAGTTATGTAACAGAGAGATTACATCCAGAAAATAAAAACCCAACACAGTCCTGATTTAGATCTGGTTTAGTTCTGATTTAGTCCTGCTTTAGTCCTGGTTTAGTCCTGGTCTATCTCTGGTGTAGTCTTGGTCTAGTCCTGGTCTAGTGCTGGTCTAGTTGTGGTGTAGTCCCGGTTCAGTCCTGGTGTAGTCCTGGTTTAGTCCTGGTTTAGTCCTAGTTTAGTCCTGGTCCATCTCTGGTGTAGTCTTGGTCTAGTCCTGGTCTAGTGCTGGTCTAGTTGTGGTGTAGTCCCGGTTCAGTCCTGGTGTAGTCCTGGTTTAGTCCTAGTCTAGTCCTGGTGTAGTCCTGGTTTAGTCCTGGTTTAGTCCTGGTGTAGTCCTGGTTTAGTCCCGGTCTAGTCCCGGTCTCGGTCTCTGACCTCGTGCTGACAGTTTCTTGGTGTTGATGATCTTGGCGGCGTATTCTTGTCCCGTGTGAACTTTGACACAGCGCCGTACGATGGAGAACGCTCCTCTGGAAGCACAAAGAGAGGTCACTCACCCAGCAGGGTCCCTCACCCACCCAGCAGGGTCCCCCACCCACCCAGGGGGTGCCCCACCACCCACCACAGTCCCTCACCCGTCCAGGGGATCTCCAACCCCACCAGGGTCACCCGCCCAGGGGGTCCAATACCCGCCCAGGGGGTCCCACACATTTGCTTCAAGGGTCCTACACCCGCCCGGGGGGTTCCCACACAGGGAAACCTGGTTTAGTCCTGGTTTAGTCCTGGTTTAGTCCTGGTTTAGTCCTGGTTTAGTCCTGGATGTATTTATGGTTCAGATCTCTGGGCCGATTGGCATGAAACAAAAAATGACACAAAGTTCAGCGTCTTCTTTGTGTAATAAGAAAAAATAATAATAAATAAAAATAGTCCTGGTTCAGACCTGGTTTCTTCACTGTTCAGACCTGGTTCAGACCTGGTTCAGACCTGGTTCAGACCTGGTTCAGACCTGGTCTTGGACTCTGGTGTCCACCATGTTTCGCGACGTTAAAATGATTGTTCTCTGATTGGTGGAGACGCTTCCTGACACCCACAGACCAGTCCCGGGCCGCGCTCTGATTGGCTCCTTGCCTCAGAACCACTGCCTGATTGGCTGCTTCCCTCAGAGCAGCGCTGTGATTGGCCGCCGCCCACAGAATTATGTAAGAGCCCGGAGCTGTGTGGGCAGAGAGTGGGCTGAGGCCAAGAGGTCCACTCCAACGCTTTATACATCTACGACAGAATCCAGGTCTGAAACAGGTCTAAACAGGTCTGAACAGATCTAAAACAGGTCTAAACAGGTCTGAACCAGGTCTGAACCAGGTCTGAACCAGGTCTGAACCAGGTCTGAACCAAGTCTAAACCAGGTCTGAACCAGGTCTGAACCAAGTCTAAACCAGGTCTGAACCAGGTCTGAACCAGGTCTGAACCAAGTCTAAACCAGGTCTGAACCAGGTCTGAACCAAGTCTAAACCAGGTCTGAACCAGGTCTGAACCAGGTCTAAACCATTGTCTAAACCAGGTCTGAACCAGGTCTGAACCAAGTCTAAACCAGGTCTGAACCAGGTCTGAACCAGGTCTGAACCAGGTCTGAACCAGGTCTAAACCATTGTCTAAACCAGGTCTGAACCAGGTCTGAACCAGGACTAAAATAAGTCTAAACTTGGAATAAACCGGGTCTGGATTTGGCCTAAACTAAATACTGCATCTGATGTCATCCACATTCCCTGGGCGTGTGATGCTAGCTGTGGGCACTGCTCTGTCTGATTCTTTGTAACTTTAATCTGAGTTTTGTTTTAACACAATCTGACCAGAAAGAACTGATTTATCTGAAGTCCAACAGGTTCAGCTGATCTGTGCCTCTAAAAACATCACAGCCACAAGCTAGGACTAAACCGGGACTAAACCGGGTCTAAACCGGGACTAAACCGGGTCTAAACCGGGACTAAACCAGGACTAAACCAAGACTGAACCAGGAATAACATTACATTCACAATCTAGCATTAGCATTAGCATTAGCATTAGCATTAGCATTAGCGTTAGCGTTAGCATTAGCCAACAGTTTTTCAGTTTGTCTCTCGTTTTATTTGAAAATCAAACTCCTGAACCGGACCATGAACGCTCGGACTGACCACAGGAAAATGAAAACCTGCTCTTTAAGTCACTTTTGTACTTTCTCTCGAAACTTTAAACTTTTTCGTCTGTGTTTTTGCTAACGTATGCCTTGTGTCCCCATGGTAACCGCTGAACATTCCACCACAGAGACACGTGCACATCACCCCCAGCGTGATGTCACATTTAGTAATCATAATAATCATTTTTAGGCCTAAAGGTGCACCGTGTAACTTTTCTGGTGGAGGGCCCGTTACCTCCTCGTCTCCATGGAGATTGTTGTTGCTTTGTACAGAATGCTCCACAGTATTGCATTAAACATATCCTATCTCCATGGAGACAAAAACAGTGACATCACCAAGCCAAGTGAGACGTCAGATCTGTGGAGAGGCGACGCTGCTCGTGTTTTTTTAAACAATAAAAACACCCCTAATTCATACGTTTAATGCTACTGTGGAACATTTCAGGCAAAGCTTTAAAATTTAAATGTCCCGTACTGGGGCTTTAACCCTAATGTGAAGATCTCAGAGAGGTTTAAAGTCTCACTGCAAAACAAACACTACACATGTCTCCTTTCTCGTCTCCTCGTTTCCTTCTCTCTCTCCTCCATCTCTCCTTTCTCTTTCCCCTCTAATCCTCCCTGTCTCTCTCTCTCTTTCTTCCCCCTCTCCTTTCCTCTCCTTCTGACCCCTCTCTCTCTCTTCTCTCTCCCTCTCTACCCCCTCTCTCTCTTTCTCCCTCACTCTCTCCCTGTCTCCTTTCTCTTGTCCCCCTTTCTTGCCTCTCTCCTCCCTCTTTCAACTCCCTCTTTCTCTCTCTCTCTCCTCTCACTCTCCTCCCCGTCTCTCTATCTCTGTCTCTCTCTCTCCCCTTTTCTCCCATTCACTCTCTCCTCTCCCTCTCTCCCTGTCTCTCTCTTCTTGTCTCTCTTTCTCTCTCCTCTCTCTCTCCACTCTCTCTCGTTCTCCCTCACTCTCTCCCTGTCTCTTCTCTCTTGTCCCCCTTTCTTGCCTCTCTCCTCCCTCTTTCTCTCTCTCCTCTCCCTCTCCTCCCTGTCTCTCTCTCCCTCTCCTCTCCCTCCCTCCATGTATCCCTTTTTCTCCCCTTCCCCCTCTCCCTCCCTCTCCTCCCTCTCTCTCTCTCTCCTCTGTCTCTCTCCTCCCTCTCTCTCTCTCTCCTTCACATTATCAGTTCTTACATAACTTCAGATTTTAACTCTTTTTTTGCTGTTTTGTTTTCAATTTTAGTAAAAAAAAACAAAAAACAAAACATAAAAGAAAAAACTCGACAAACACAAAATTAATTATATCATTATGCAATACAGTGTGTGTGTGTGTGTGTGTGTGTGCGTCTGTGTGCGTCTGTGTGTGTTTATACCTTAAAATTCAACACAACACAAACCCCCTCTCCTCGTCCTCCTCCTCCTTCTCCCTCCTTTCTCTCTCTTCTATCCTCTCTTCTCTCTCCTCTCCTCCTCTAACAATAAAATAAATGTAACTTTTCTTCCTCTTCACACATCCCTCCATCCCTCTTCTCTCCCTCTCTCCTCCGACTGTCTCCCTCTCCTCTCACTCATCCATCCTTCTCTCTCTCTCTCTCTCCTTTCACAGGGCCCTTTCGTTCTCCCCCCTCTCTCGCCTCCTCTTCACTTTTTCCTCTGCCTCCGTAACAGCTCCCTCTCTCCCCTCCTCTCTTTTTCTCTCTCCTCTCTCCCTCGCTTTCTCTCTCCTCCACAGGTCTCTCCTCTGTCCTCGCTCGCCCCCTCCACCTCTCCTTTCAGACGTCTGTTTTCAGCTGTTTGGTGGAATTCACTCCATCCTCCTACACAGTTGATTTTTCCCTCCTACCTCCTTTGCTCCACCTCCACCTCCTCTCTTCCTTCCCTCCTCATCTCCATCTATCGCATCTCTCCTCTCCTCGTCTCTCCCCCTCTCCCGTCCTCCTCTCTACTCTCTCCCCCTCTCCTCCTTTCACTCTTTCCCTGTTGTAAGACTATTCATCCTCTCTTTCCTCTCCGCCTCCCTCTCTCCTCCTGCTCTGCTCCTCCTCCACTCCTCCTTCCTCTCTCCTCCTCCTCCCTCTATCCTCTTCCTCCTCCACTCCTCCTTCCTCTCTTCTCCTCCTCCTCCCTCTCTCCTCCACTCCTTCCTCCTCTCTCCTCCCGCTCTCCTCTTCCTCCTCCACTCCTTCTTCCTCTCTCCTCCTCCTCCCTCTCTCCTCCTCCTCTCTCCTCTCCTCCTCTTCTGTGTTGGAATTCCACTTACTTCCCAAGCTCCTCGTAGAGCTGGTACTCCTCGGTGAAGCGTGTGCAGATGACCGTGGCCATGGCGCCGGTGGCTGGGGTCAGGGGTCGCGGGGTGGTGGGGGTCGTTGGGGTCCGGTCTGGCTTGGTCTGGCTCGGTTCGGCTCGTCTCGGGGCAGCTGTGGCTCCTCTTTCGCTCCGGGAGTCTGTGTGGAAGTGAATGAGCCCAAAAGGAAACACAGAGGCAGATATGAGCCGCAGGACCCGCCCACTCCGCCCCCACACGGCCAATCACAGCGCAGACAGCCGCAGATGGGCAGGAGGAGCGACCAATCACCGAGAGGAAGACACAGAAGGCAACGTCGTCATGGCAACTGCTGCTCAGAACACAGCGAGCATCAGCCAAGAACTCAACCAGGACTTAAGCAAGACTAAACCAGGACTAAACCAGGACTGAAGCAGGACTAAAGCAGGACTAAACCAGGACTGAACCAGGACTGAACCAGGACTAAAACAGGACTGAAGCAGGACTAAAGCAGGACTAAAGCAGGACTAAACAAGGACTGAACCAGGACTAAACCAGGACTAAAGCAGGACTAAACCAGGACTGAACCAGGACTAAACCAGGACTGAAGCAGGACTAAAGCAGGACTAAAGCAGGACTAAACCAGGACTGAACCAGTACTAAACCAGGACTAAAGCAGGACTAAACCAGGACTGAACCAGGACTAAACCAGGACTGAAGCAGGACTAAAGCAGGACTAAACCAGGACTGAACCAGTACTAAACCAGGACTAAAGCAGGACTAAACCAGGACTGAACCAGGACTAAACCAGGACTGAAGCAGGACTAAAGCAGGACTAAAGCAGGACTAAACTAGGACTGAATCAGGACTGAACCAGGATCGATTCAGGACTAAAGTAGGACTAAACCAGGACTAATGCAGGATTAAACTAGCTCTGAATCAGGACTGAATCAGGACTGATTCAGGACTAAAGCAAGACTAAACCAGGCCTAAACCAGGGACTTAAGCAGGACCAAATCAGGATTAAACCAGAACTAAAATAGAAGTAAACCAGGACTAAAATAGAACTAAACCAGGACTAAAATAGAACTAAACCAGGACTAAAGCAGGATTATAACTTTCATTGGTGAAGTGGATTAAAGCAGGTGTGCGGTCACTGTTTGAAATGACACAATATTTAAAGAAATTAAATTATAAAAACTCTCTCCACGTGACCGGTCCCATTGCGCCACCTCCTGGTCAACGCAGGAATCGCACACAGCTGCTCCGCTCCAATCTGTCACAAACAAAATCTGCACAAAGTTAAACTGAAAAATGATAAAGCTGCACTATGTCACTTTTTATTAACGAGTAACTTGAAATATACAAGACAAATCTGGCAACAACAAAAATAGATAACATTCTAATCCACTGACAGGGTGAAGTAAAGAAAAAACGTAAATAAGAAACAAAACAAAAATAAGAACACATAGAATACATTTGATTTTTGCAAAGGTTAGCAGAGTTCATACGTAATTAAGCAAAGATATAGTGAAACCATATTAATTACACATACATACATACATACATACATACATACATACATACATACATACATACATATAAATAAGTTAATTGTCCAACAGGGGAGAGTTCACTGTGACTCTACTTCCTTTCATTTTCAACAGATTTTTCAACTTTTCTTCACAAATTGTTTCTTGATTTATGTAAAAAATACAATTTACAGCAGGTATTATCACCAGATTAAGTCAAAATTAGAGAATCATCAAGCACCAAACTAAAATAATAAAATAATAATAAAATAATAACATAACTTTTAAAAATTATTATTGAGTTTTTCTCGCCGCCGCACGCGGGCAGCAAAGCTCTTTTTGACCCCGGAAGCGGAAGTCGGTCCTTTTCTGTTTCTGCTTGGTAAAGCGACACTCAGAGGTACGTCCCGCTCGGGCCAAAATCTGCTTAAATCTGCTTTTTTTCTGTCCATCCGCGTCCTGCAGGTACTTCACATTAAACTAACATTTGTAACGCGATGGATCCGTGTGAAATTGCGAGATTTAGACTCAGAAAATACTGAGTTTTGTTCGGATTTGTGTTGGTTCTGACCGCATCCTCAGAGCCGCCATCTTAGCTCCCTGCTTCACACTTAAACCGCATTTCCACCCCATTTTCTCCATAAATTCGCCGTTACACTTCACAGACTCGCACTACGTAAAGTCTTAATCGTAGCCTCTTTAATAAACCGGTCTAAAATCGCCCAAAAATACCGTAAACCGAGTCAAATTCAGCTCCGTGTCTGGGGAAGTTGCTGCGGTCCGTGCGCCTCAGATGAAGTCAAATGTGCGCGCTTAAATCCGTGCTTTTACTCAAGAGACACAAACCTCACGTGTCGGCGTCAGTCTGCAGTTTAAATGTTCCGTGGTGACGCTTTAAGTCCGTTATTTCACCGGGTTTGTGTGGTTTCTCTCGCGCAGCCGGGTCCTGGGTTTAACCATGTGGCGGGGCCGGAGTTCTGCTTTAAACTCAGGGTTCTGTTTTTATTCTTATGTTCTTACTGTTTTAACATGTGACCTCTTTAACAGTGAGATTTTGGCACGCTTTTTTTTTTTTTTTTAAATAAATTGCTGTGGTCTCATGTCGCGTCAGTGGACGGTAACGTGGACAGACGTGAAATTCTATTGATTTTTAATTAATACCCTGCAAGAAAGCTACAGTATGGAACTTTTTTAGCAAACACGGGCTAAACGAAGTGTCCTTGTTGTGAGCAGGCTTGCATCTCCACAGACCTGACTCCTCTTTGTCCTGGAGGAGGGCATCTTGCTTGTTTCCATGGAAATTGTGTTCCTTTGCCTAGAATATTTCACAGTCTGGTTTAAAACTAATGTCCGTGGAGAATATTCCGAAGTGTGTCTTAACCTTTGTTTCCATGGAATCATGCAGGTGACGGGAAAGTTACACACTGTAGCTTTAAAACAAAATTCAATCTGCAGTCTTAATAATTCATCAATTCGGTTTTATTTAAACCGGAGCAGAACATTGAAACTTCAGTTTGTTTTTGACCATTAGATCTTGAATCAGTTTCCAGTTTTAAAGAGAAATACTGTTTTTATTCTTTACTTTTCTTGCATCATCTCAGACTTGACTTTAAATTGGAGACAGAAGTAACTGCAGTGTGAGATACACGTTCATGGCCATTTTGTCTTTAGCGCAGTGTCTGTTTTGACTTTCAGACATGGCTCCACGCAAAGGGAAGGAGAAGAAGGAAGAGCAGGTGATCAGCCTGGGCCCTCAGGTCGCTGAAGGAGAAAACGTGTTCGGCGTCTGCCACATCTTTGCCTCTTTCAACGACACCTTTGTCCACGTCACCGACCTGTCCGGAAAGTACGTACCTGCAAGGTCGGGGTCAGAAAGAGGGTCAGAGGGGACAGGAGAGGGTCAGAGGGAGCCAGATGGTGGAGGAGGAGAGGGTCTGGTGGAGGAGGAGAGGGTCTGGTGGAGGAGGAGAGGGTCTGGTGGAGGAGGAGAGGGTCTGGTGGAGGAGGAGAGGGTCTGGTGGAGGAGGAGAGGGTCTGGTGGAGGAGGAGAGGGTCTGGTGGAGGAGGAGAGGGTCTGGTGGAGCAGTTGGAGCTGAGCTTTTATCTGTGTTGTTTCCAGGGAGACGATCTGCCGCGTGACTGGCGGTATGAAGGTGAAGGCCGACAGAGACGAGTCGTCTCCGTACGCCGCCATGTTGGCCGCTCAGGATGTGGCACAGCGCTGCAAAGAGCTCGGCATCACCGCCCTGCACATCAAGCTGAGGGCCACCGGGGGTAACAGGTGAGAAAACACGACCAAGAACCGCCAAAAAAAAACAAAAAAACGGCAAATCTGTTTTCTACCATACAGACCCCTTTTTACTGTTAGAATGTTGTTCCTTCTTCAAAAACACACCTGGAGTTGTGTTTGTTTCATTCACATGTTTGAGGAACTCTTTATTATTAGTCTGTCTACATCTCCAAAGCTCCAAACGCTCTGTTCCACCTTGTGATGTCATAAAGTGGTCTTTTCACATTTACAGCTCCTTTTCCCTTTAGTTCAGTAGAGATGGGCTATTCCAGGACTGAAATGATCCAAATGATTCTAGTGAAGGTGTGTGGAGTTTAAAAACACAGTGGAGCACTTCCTGTATCACCACATGATGACATCACAAGGTGGAACATGCGTTTAAAAAGTCCTAAAAAATAAAATTGAATCTGTTTTTTTAACCATCAGACTGTCAGATCAGATTAGTTTTTTACCAGAAGGTGCGGCTGCAGAGGTCAAGGCGAAGGCGATTAGCATAAACGAAAAAGCACAATGAACGGAAGGAAAGTGTCGGATTTCGCTGATTTTAACTTGTTGGTGATGTTTGTTCAAAATGCCTATGACACGTTGGATGATTCATTTGACTAAAACAGTAAGATCCTTTTAGTTAAGATTTTATTAAACATTTAAAGGTTTTTCCTCAATTTTAAATTAATTTATTGCACATCTACATACAAATTATGTTAAACGTGTATGTGAACACTAGGGCTGCATTAAGAAGTTGCTAATACGATATGATGCGCTTTTCGATACGGCGCGCTTTTGATTCAATTTGATATATTTCAAAATGTTTCGACACGTTTCAATGAGAAACTTAAGGCCAAGTCCACTAAGTTTGTGCAAAGTTAATATGAAAAACACCCATTTTACTCAAAACAGTGAAAATGTCAACACATTTGTAGGTCTTGCACAAAATAATTTAGTAAAATATACGTAAAAATAATCTTGATAATGTATATCTACTGTACCATCACCTTAAACGATACGAGACATCGATATTTCAATATTTTTGCACACCCCAATGAGCAGCGTACAGACTGAAGTTCTTTATAAATTGAAACATGTAGTTTGTGTTTATTTGGACGGTTTTCCATTAGCGTTGGGACGAAATGCAATTTTCACAATTCGAAATTGGAGCTACGAGAACGAGACGAGTTTTGACATGATTTTTGATTTACTTTAATATTTTTGCTGTCCTTGTGGTGCTTTTCAGGACTTAAGCTCCTCAAAAAATAACTCGCCATTACTTGACTGCATTTTTTTTAATCCAATCCAAACATGAAAACATCGGGGGAAACAATCACATAATTTTCAGCGTTTGTGCACAGTCTTGTGGCAATTTTGTCTCGAGATCTTGTCCCATCCCCGTTTTCCTCGTGATTTAAAGTAATATTGTACATGGCATTTGAATTGAAAGATATTAGGATAAGTATTATTCCACTTATAACAACAAATGCAACACTTTCCAGATAAAATGAGAATTTCAAATCAAAAGGAAATGTTTTTAGGTTTAAAACTGTACTTCCTGGTTGGAAATCATGACATCACTGTAGGGAATTCCATAACGTTTACCAAACAAACATGACCACAGTTGGCCAAAATTCCTAATGTTCAGAGATTATTTGACAGAAGGATAAGTAGTAAATGCTTTTTGTAATTTTATCTTGTGTTTTGGTTCAAGAATAAATCCTCATCAGAATATTAATCAGTAAAAGCTGGATTTGAGTTGAAGCGGTTTTCCTCGTGTCTTTGGACAGATTCACAAACAGCCTAAATCTGCAGGGTTTGTGTGTTAAATGTGTGAATGAAACAACACAACTCCAGGTATGAGCTCTCCTCCCAAACTGAAAACACTCTGTTCCACCTTGTGATGTCATCATGTGGTAATACAGGAAGTGCTCCACTGTGTTTTTAAACTCCACACACCTTCACTAGAATCATTTGGATCATTTCAGTCCTGGAATTGCTGATCTCGACTGAACTAAAGGTAAAAGGAGCTGTTCACTTGAAAACTACCACTTGATGACATCACAAGGTGGAACAGAGCGTTTGGAGCTTTGGAGATGTAAACAGACGAATAATAAAGAGTTCCTCAAACATGTGAATGAAACAAACACAACTCCAGCTCTGATTTTGAGGGAAGAGTGTTGGAACATAAAGCTCAGTCCGTTTGGTGTAATGGAGGTTTAAACGAGCTCTCTGCCGTTTCCCCTTTGCCCTGTCGATCGTTTGTGTGAACACTGCCCTCTGCTGGGGACGTCTGGGTTTGTCCAGTGCAGTTAAGTGTTTTTTTTCTTCAGGACAAAGACCCCCGGCCCTGGAGCCCAGTCTGCCCTCAGAGCTCTGGCCCGATCAGGCATGAAGATCGGACGCATCGGTGAGACAGGACACGCGCACACGGGGACGCGCACACGGGGACGCGCACACGGGGACGCGCACACGGGGACGCGCACACGGGGACGCGCACACGGGGACGCGCACACGGGGACGCGCACACGGGGACGCGCACACGGGGACAGTTTCAGATGACATAATGAATCTGACACGTTACATTAAAGTTTAAAAAAAAAAAAAAAAAAGTCTAAGATGCCAGATGTGTATGCGCAGGTGTTTGTGCAGATCTCACACGTCTCCTGATTCTGCTGATTCTTGTGTTCAGTACAGACGCAACGATAGTTTTCCCATGATTCAATACGTATCTCAATACACGGGTCGTGATGTCAATTTGATTTCGATATGTTTAAAGATGCAAAAAAAATCATGTAATTTTTTTTCTGCCAAGTATAATATAACACTATAATGAAACGATACTTCACACAGAACAATGAAGTTATAGTTTATATGTGAAAATAAGAGCAGCGTCTCAGGCTGTTTTATATTTTATAATGTAGCCAGTCGACTCCTAATGTCGAGTGTAGGAGTTACACTTTCAGACGTGTCCTTTTCCTCCTCTGTCCTCACCGGGGGCACACGCCTCACGCCCGTGACGCCGCCGCTCTGCCTCCTCCAGCAGTGACAGTACGTAGCTCCTCCCACTGCCCTGCTCCAGTCTTTGCTCTTAACACACTGCACTCTCCCATCCTCTTTCTGGACACTCAAACTGTTATAGAAATGTCTCAACAGACCGTTTTCTGACTAAAACTTGGGAGAGTCTAAGAAAAAGATGGCGTATATCTGGAGTCACGTTGCGGGTGCGAATACGAGGGAGTCAAAGCTGATGTGAAGCCAAAAGCGATTCCAAATGTTTGTGAATATAAATAAATTCCATATTGTTGATCGTAATTTAGGCCAGGATCATCACGACACCATTTCAGTATCGTCCCATGCCCATTTCAGCTCCAAATGAAGCTCATTGAGGCCAGCAGTTATAGGAGTCAAAGTCAGAATGAGTCTGACAGCAGCAGGTACAGAGAGAGGGGCCATGGAGCCGAATCGCGCCCATGAACACTTCCTGTTTGGACCGTGTTGGCTAGCGGGTTAGCTACGTCCAGAGATGTGTACAGGATGTGCCAGGAAAATAAACGAGTACGATTTCAGCTCCATCCTCCAAAAAGACCGTGCCGTGACTCGGTCCTAAACCCTTTAATTTACATCGGCAAAGACCTGGAAACCAAAACTGGCACAAAATTCAGCTTCTGTCGGGAGAAATAAAAATCAAATTTATTTTTTCTGAAGGTGGTGCCATAATCCAACCCTAAAGATGCGAGTGTTTCAGGTGAAAGGACTTCAAAGGCGCACGTTTGTCACCTGCTTGTATCCGTGGAGAAGTTCTTGCTTTGCCTAAAATGTTTCACAGTATTTATAGGGGATTTTATTGACTTGAAAAAACTTGCGTCCTTACTGAGCAGGGTCACTTATTTTAGTATTTTACCTTCCATGTTTAAGCGGCAGAGAACTTTATGGTTTAAGCTTTTTCCTGCATATTCTGGTGATAAAATAGTGATTACTTTTGTTGCCGAGTTGTATAAATGTCCCACAAAGGACTCTGGTCTACCCTTTTATTGTCTCATCCTTAAGCTGAACGCTGTGGGTCCGTCACCCGCTCAGTCCTTATCAGTCTGATCTGTCAAGGCGTGAAAAGTGAAACTGGACTTTTTTTTTAATTTAACATAAAATAAGCAGATACCAAGGCAGGACTAGGGATGTCAAAATTACACAAACGATATAAAGGGCGATACACAAGAAGCAATAAAGAGGAAAAACTGGAATAACCTTGTGCATTTTTGTCGTTTTTGCTGCAGAGGACGTGACCCCAATCCCGTCAGACTCGACCCGGAGGAAGGGAGGACGCAGAGGAAGACGTCTGTAGAGATGTGGACATATTCACAAAATAAAAACTTTTCACAACAAAATCTTCTGCGGTTCTCATTTCACGTTCAGTCTTTGTCTGGCGGGTGAGCGTTGTGCTGGTTTCAGGTGACGTCACGGCGTTCTAGAGGACAATATTTAATTCAGACGTGGCGAAGCTGCAGATTTTTGTTCTACTACAGCACGAGCTTGGGTCTAGTCACAAATAGAAATGAGGTTCCGTATTTGTGAAATCACGTTTCCGATGTTTCATGACGAAGTACAGCGTAGTCAACGGGCTCTGTTCACAAAACCGGAAGACATTTGGAAACATGCGGATGACGACTTCCTCTGGGCTCCATCGGCGATCGAAACTTTGACTCAATCTTGGAAAACTGATAAAATGACCCGGTCTTCTTCATTTAGATGTCATTGTACTTCTTCCTTTCATAAATTGCCTTTTTGTGTATTTGTTTAAAAAAAAAAAAGCCTGTAGTCATTGTAGCGTTCCGTTATGTTCGTCAGATCAGCAGTTCAGACCCGCTGTAAGTGACGAAGTTTGGCTTTGGCAGGTCTTGAAGATGCTGCTGCTGAATCCACGGTTTTATCACATTCCCAGTGTCGGGAACTACGCAGGAAGTCGTCATCCGCATGTTTCCAAACATCTTCGATAACCGTGAATAAAACCTTGTTGATTGGAGAATTGTACCACGAGAAATCTTTGTTTTATACTTTACGCCTGTGTCAGATGCCCTCCTGTCCTCTGGATCCATCGCCAAAATCTAAATATTTTAGTTGTAATCAGCTGCGTATGGCCCTGTTTTAAAGACTATGAAGTTTGCACATTTGTCACATCTGAAATCTATGATAATATAGAGGGCTCTGTCTTCACTGTGAAAGATGTTATGAGCCTGTGCCTGTAGGGGGCGCTCATGGCAAAATGAGCTTTTAGTATTTATTTTAAGACGAATAACAAATGAAAAGGCAATTTATAAAAGGGGGAAAAAAATACAATGACATCTAGATGAAGAAAACCAGGCCATTTTCTGTTTTTCCAGATTTGGTCAGTTTTTTTATGGTCACAAGGGCAAAATGATGCATTTTCATCCTTATTTTGCCAAAAAGTACAATATTATGACCTTTTTACGACTGTGCACCTGCGAAACTTAAACCTTTAAAAATTACCCTCAAATATCAAAAATGAACTACTGTAACAAGGAAATGTACTGAAAATAGCTGCTCACGCTTCAAACTGCTAACTCCTAATCGATATACGGATCTATAACCTTTAACAAATGATAGAACAGAAAATAAAAACCTTTTAAATGTCCCATAATGTCCTAATGTCGTTTCCTCGTCACAAACACCTGGAGTTGTGTTTTGTTTCATTCACATGTTTCACACACAAACCTGCAGATTTAACACGTGTTCTTCTCTCAAATTGAAAACACTCTGTTCCACCTTGTGATGTCATCATGTGGTGATACAGGAAGTGCTCCACTGTGTTTTTAAACTCCACACACCTTCACTAGAATCATTTGGATCATTTCAGTCCTGGAATTGCCGATCTCGACTGAACTAAAGGTAAAAGGAGCTGTTCACTTGAAAACTACCACTTGATGACATCACAAGGTGGAACAGAGCGTTTGGAGCTTTGGAGATGTAGACAGACTGATAATAAAGAGTTCCTCAAACATGTGAATGAAACAAACACAACTCCAGGTCTGTTTTTGAGGAGGACACAGTGTTAGAACATCAGTTTTGTGTGATACAGGAGTTTTAAAAATGTATAAAAAATAATAATCCGCCCTGAATGGAATTTATTTATAGACCTGTATGTATTTGGTTAAGCCTCCACCTCATATATTGTCATTGTCTTTTGTATTTTATATTTAAAGCATGATTTTGTGATCTCGGCGTTACTGCGCATGCGCACTCTCACCTGTTCAAATGTTTTGGTGACATTTCTCGGGATTGTCTTTATTTAAATCCCAGGTCTCTGTGTGTTATATGATAGACTTTTAACAGTGTTGGTGTTGGCTGCACTGAAACGGCACAAAGGAAACTTTCTCTTTTTTATTTATTTATTTATTTATTTATTCATTTAACTGCGTAATTCTGAGGGCGGCGCGCGATGCGTAAGTTTCATTTCTCCTGAACTCAAAGCTCAGACTAAAAAACCAGAACTAAACCAGGACTAAACCAGGTCTGAACCAGGTCTGAACCAGGACTAAACCAGGTCTGAACCAGGACTAAACCAGAACTAAACCAGGACTAAACCAGGTCTGAACCAGGTCTGAACCAGGACTAAACCAGGTCTGAACCAGGTCTGAACCAGGTCTGAACCAGGACTAAACCAGGTCTGAACCAGGTCTGAACTCTGTCTTTCTAAACCAGGAATATTTGGGTCCAGTGTCTGAAAGTGAAGATGGCGTACGTGGACGTAAAGGCGTATTTTCAAGAACAGGGCAAAGTGACCGAGATCCGTCGGTTCGAGATCTCAAAGAATTTCTCATCCTTGAACCAAGAAATCTGCTCCCAGTGCAGAGGATTAAAGTTTAAAGTGCACTACAAAGGTAAGTCACGGGCTCGTGGGGCGTCAGGTGGGCTCGGAGTATAACGATGACGATGTGACGTCATCAGGTCTACGCTAAAAAAAAACAAACACTGCGCCGCTGTCCTTTTGTTCCTTAAATCGACTTTTGTCTCTTTCTCTCATGTTCTAACGTTGTTCCTCATCAAAAACCTGCCTGAAGAGGTTTTAGACTCATCCGTGCATGTCTAAGTAATCTAGTGATCTCTCCCAGACCCTATTCAAACCCTCTTTACGGTGAGCAGTACGAGTCTGTACGAGGCTCCGCCCACAAGTCTACGTCCCCCAGGCTCCACACGACAATTCTCCATAAATACACAAAACCATGAGACAAAACTGCAGGAGTTTCACTACTGGGACACGCTGAGTGTGTTGTGATAGTGCTCTGAAGGGGGAGTGACTTGGCACGGGGAGCAGAGGGAGGGGAAACAAAACTGAAACATATAAAACATGTTAATATGTTGTTCCGGGTGAATTTTGGATTTTCAAAACAAAAAAAGGAACATGGTGATCTGAACATGCAACGTGTTGCAGTTAATACCTCATAAAAGTATAATACTCCCTCTTTAATAAGTATAATACTCCCTCTTTAATAAGTATAATACTCCCTCTTTAATAAGTATAATACTCCCTCTTTGATAAGTATAATACTCCCTCTTTAATAAGTATAATACTCCCTCTTTAATAAGTATAATACTCCCTCTTTAATAAGTATAATACTCCCTCTTTAATAAGTATAATACTCCCTCTTCAGACACTGGCCTTTCGTCTTCACACTGAGGCGTTTCTCAGTGTCACTTTGGGTCTTTTAAAGGAAAACTCTGGGACTTTTCACTGTTTTATTTTCATGGAGTTTATTCAAAGTGACTGAGGAGGGTGAAGATCGACCCAGGCAGGTGAGCTCAGGTGAAGATCGACCCAGGCGGGTGAGCTCAGGTGAAGATCGACCCAGGCGGGTGAGCTCAGGTGAAGATCGACCCAGGCGGGTGAGCTCAGGTGAAGATCGACCCAGGCGGGTGAGCTCAGGTGGAGATCGACCCAGGCGGGTGAGCTCAGGTGGAGATCGACCCAGGCAGGTGAGCTCAGGAGGGTCAGGACTGACACACAAACACCACATCGTACTCAGCAATGTGGATGAAGTGCCTTGCCCAAGAGCACAACAGCAGATATGAGAGTGGGGTCCGTGTCTCAGTTTCCTCTCGTTACAGATGATGAAGATGATCTGGTGCTGATGTCCTCACAAAACGACTTTTGGTATTCGCTCAGGTTTTTGAAGAAAGATGTTCTGCACATCTACGTGACCCTGGAGTCCGACTGTCCGACTCCAGATTCAGTGACGGTAAAATCTGAGGGAGAATCTGCCACGTTTGTGTATCAAATATATTTATTTATTATTATTAAAATGCTGCAAAAAGAGATGATTAAACATGGAAAAGAACGAAACTCCCAAATCAGGGTTTAAGTGGTGGTTCTGCAATTAAAGCTTCACTTTTGTCTGATATTTAAACCTCAGAGAATCATTTAAGACGTAAAGACAGTTTCAGTTTATCTCCAAAAACAATACCGAGTTCTTCATTCTGGTCAATATGGCTCACGTACAGAACACTGTCCAGAAGAGGGAGTAGAACCACCAACCTTTTCATTAGTGGGCGGTTCCTCCCCTCTTTTCCCTTGACCTCCTTTATTCCTCTTTTCCTTCTTCTCTTCTGACCCGTTCTGTTTCTCATTTCAGACTCTGGTGAAGTCGCTGTAGCAGCGGAGACTCCAGAGGCTCAGAGTGTTTAAAGTTCATTTGGGTTTTGAGCAAAAGAGAACGTCCTTCTGTCACTGGACACTGGAGCGAAGACGCTCGTCCAAGACGCTTCTTCAGCTCTGACCAGCCTCTTCGTATCTCTGGACAGAGCTCACAAACTACGCACCGCGTTCCAAACAGGAAGTGTTCATGGGCGCGATTCGACTCCACTGACTCCGGTTCAGTTTGTGTGTAAAAAGTGTGGCCCCTCTGTACCTGCTGCTGTCAGGCTCCTCACTCTGACCTTTGACCCCTGCTGTCAGGCTCCTCACTCTGACCTTTGACCCCTGCTGTCAGGCTCCTCACTCTGACCTTTGACCCCTGCTGTCAGGCTCCTCACTCTGACCTTTGACCCCTGCTGTCAGGCTCCTCACTCTGACCTTCACATGTTGGTCTGAAGTTGCTCTACAGGATCTTGGGTTTTTATTTCTCTATTTTGTCTCTAAATCAGGATCTGAACATTAAAAACACCTGAGGCGTGTCCAGGGCGTCCGCGGCGGTCGGCGAGTGCCTTGTTTTCCTCGTCTCTTTGTGAGCGATGGCCGAGCAGGAGAGGCAGAGGCTTCAGAGTTTTTATTACATAAACCGTCAGTGGCGTATATTTATTCTCCGCTAATGACACTGCGTCGATTTTCATGTTCTGGTGTTTGTGGTCCCCGGGTTTCTTCTTGACGCCCTGACGCCACAGTCTGAACGCAGCAGAACAGACGTTTGTTTACAGTCTCTGTTTCAGTTTCTGTTGAACTGCACTAAGTGAACTGTGAGTCATATTAGCAAAATCATTCAGGCGCATGTTAGCATACGGGCTATTAGCATACGGGCTATTAGCATACGGGCTATTAGCATACAGGCTATTAGCATACGGGCTATTAGCATACAGGCTATTAGCATACGGGCTATTAGCATACGGGCTATCACTACAGTTTGTGCGCAGTTTTTGAAGAAGCAGCTTGGATGTGGAACATCTTCAATCAAAAACTTTTATCCAGTTACAGAATTTAATTTCTCTTTTGCGATGGATCCGACTGAACGACTGAGGGACACAAAGAATTCTGAGGATAGAGTTTAAAGTAAAAAAGAATCATTCACACTGGTTTTAATTTAGCATAAACCCAGAACAGTTTTAGCTGAATCTTCATGTTCATAATTCAGAGACAGGTGACAGGGACAGGTGACAGACAGGGAGGGTCCTGCATTATTAGCACACACACACACACACACACACACACACACGCACACACACCCCTTGTCTGCACTGTATTTTATTGTCCTGTCTAATATCTGCATGCTTGTTGTTTGTTACAAATAAAATAAAAAGTTTGAGTTCTGTACGTTTTTCCTGTTTGATTCTGTCAGGTCTGATTTTTATGGAAAAGTTCAGTTTACATTTTCATTTTGTTATAAACGTGAATTAAAACGCTCAGATTCTCCCGTGTTCTTTACTATGACCAAACCAATCCAAACACACGTGTGAGTAAAACCACCAACCGGACTTTAAAAACCCAGAGAAGCACTTCTGGAGCACCACCTGATGACATCACCAGGTGTAACAGAGTGTTGTGTGCAGAGGGAGACAGACTGGATTACTGAAACGTGTCAATGAAACAAAACGGCTCCAGGGATGTTTCTGCATTAGAACAGAGTTAAAGCCCCACTGCGGGACATTTCTTCGCGTTAGCACAAAAGCACGAGTTTGAGACTAAAGAAAATAAAACTAAGGTTTGTGGTTGTCGACCTGGTTGCTGATCGTCTAGGGCGGAACTATCAAGCGTCTGCGCGCGCCCGGCGGACATTTAATGGCGACGGACACTTCTGTTCCGAAAACATAAGCTACAAAAGCAAAACTGGTCGCGGCAGCGCGAATAAGCGTCAAGCTCGTGCTTTTCTCACCTGCGCGGAGCCGAGTGTCCACTGGCAACCGGCAGCCGGTAAGATCTGACTCTGTTTTCGGCCCATATTGAGCCGCCGCTGGAAACATTTGACTGTCGGCGTGTGAGGCGTTCAAGTGCGCTCGGACACGCTGCTCACGGGTGATTCGCTTACCGGTCGGAACTTTTAGATTATTAAACTCACGGTGTTTTCTCTTTGGGAATCATGTGGATTGTGAATTGAAGTTAAATATATTTTGGCTAAAATGTAGGCTGTGCTGGATTATGAGTTTAAGAAATTATGGGTTTAAACTGTAAAATGTATTTAATATTAATGTAGCTTGTGTCAATTTAGTATTTAAATATTTGTATCTTACCTAATGGGATATTGTGCAATATACTATCTTAATTATGAAATTATGGTAATTTTAGTGAAGTTGATGAAATTGTAAACTATTGATAACTTTAGTCTATATTTAAAAAGATGTTTATGAATTGAATTAAATTAATTGCATAGTCATTTTTACCTGCCATTTTGATGCTGCTAATTTATTAATGTTAATGCTAGTCTATTGTTTACACTGAACGTTATGTGAATATTTATGGGGATTATTATTGTGTGTTTTTAAAGGTTTTTACCTGGCGTGATGCTCAAAATTGGAACTAAATAAAGAATGGAACACTAATTAAAGGCTTCGTCTGAGTAAAATGGTCAAATCTTCAATTGTGGGTACACGACCCTCTTCAAGTGTGGGGGCGCGAGCGCAGAAATCCAAATAACACTAAACAGTGGTAGAGGTTTTTTCCCTTCAGCCGTGATCAGTGCTGTAACACTGTGTCAGATGCCCTCCCAGACTTGTATCTCTGGAGTGTGAGACAGGTGAGCGTCTCAGGTGAGAGTCTCAGGTGGAGTTTGCTGTCAGACGCAGATTTGTTGTCCTGGTTTAGTCCTGGTTTAGTCCTGGTTCAGTCCTGGTTCAGACCTGGTTTAGTTCTGGTTTAGTCCTGATTGGGGCTGGGACAGACTGAGGCTCACACAGGCTCTAGAAACACCTCAGAAATGTTCTTGGATCACACAGTCATATGTTTTGAGGAATTAATTTAAGAAAATATCTAACTTACAATCCTGGAGGAATTAGAATTTTCTGTTGCATTATCAGAGTAAAAAATTTTTAAAACAGTAGAATTTCAGTTCTTACGAGTGCTCCTGACTGACTGTAGGATTTGTTCTTCCAGAAGAACATTCAGTTAATTAAACATTTTGTGAAGACCAAAAATGTTCATAAGAAGAACTTGAGTCCAAATGTGTTTGTAAGAACGTTTCATGAGGCGTGTGGACGGTTCTGATGTTTCACTTTGTGCACTAAAAATGATATTTAAAAGGTTTGTCCAAGTCTAAGGCTTTACGCGCCGTTTCTTATGTTGCTCAAAGCCGTAGCTCTTTGGCGTTTTCTTTTTGTGAAGGAGCTCGCCGGAGGAAAACGGTTGGAGCTCCTGATCTAGAAGAAAAACATCACGGAGAAGGATCATGTTCCTGCACGTTCTGGTGATTTGTGGCGATTCTCACGATTATGAAAAATGCACCATGAACGATTATTGTCTACCCTTTTAATCACAATAAACGATATTATTGATTGTCCCATCCCTCCTCAGGAGGGAAGTCAGATCTGTGGAGAGGCGACCCCGCTCACAGTCAGAATGTCTGTTTTTCTGGTATTTTTGAGCTCTAAAACCACCTGTGATTACCTCCGCCAAGGAGGTTATGTTTTCGCCTAAGTCTGTTTGTTTGTTTGTTTGTTTGTTTGTTTGTTTGTTTGTTTGTTTGTTTGTTTGTTTGTTTACAAGATAACTCAAAAAGTTATGGACGGATCTTGATGAAATTTTCAGGAAATGTTCCTAATGGTAAATCCAACAGATGATTAAATTTTGGTGATGATCCAGAAGAAATCCTGGATTCTGGATCACTTTGAAAATTTCGTTAGCTGCTTGGCGGAGGTCTGCGCTCTCTGAGTGCTTTTCTAGTTGAATAAATGTAAAGTAGAGCTGTTTAATGTCACACTGTGGGACATTCCAGGCAGAGCAATGACGTATCCATAGAAACAAGCAGGTGACGGAGCCCCAAACAAAAAGTTACATAGTGCAGCTTTAAGATTTTGCAGAAAAATTTACATTTTCCCCCTAGTCTGGCCGTTTTTTAGGTGTCAGATTTGACTTCCTGGTTGTAAATCATGACATCACACTAGGGAATTCCATAACTGTTACCATGGCAACCACTGAGCCAAAACTCCTAATGTCACAGAGCTTATGATGCGCCAAAAAAAATAAATAAAGAAAACTCCTTTTATTTTGTTGAAATCATGTTTAAAGTGTCAGAAAAATGTGTTTCTTGTGTAAATTGGCCCGAACTTTTGGACAGAATTCTCCCAGTGTGACGTCATCAGTGTGACGTCATCAGTGTGACGTCATCAGTGTGACGTCATCAGTGTGACGTCATCAGTGTGACGTCATCAGTGTGACGTCATCAGTGTGGGACTCTCTGAAATAAAACTCTACTTCCTGTCATTTTCAACACGTTTTTCAACTTTTCTTCACAAATTGTTTCTTGATTTGTGTAAAACTATAATTTATATTTACAGCAGGTTTAATCACAACAAATCAAGCAGAAATTAGAGAATCGTCAAAACTTTAATGTTCAGATCTTGATTTAGGGACAAAATGTTGAAATAAAAACCCAAGGGTCCTGCAGAGCGGCTTCAAATCAACATGTGAAGGTCAGAGTGAGGAGCCCGACAGCAGGGGTCAAAGGTCAGAGTGAGGAGCCCGACAGCAGGGGTCAAAGGTCAGAGTGAGGAGCCCGACAGCAGGGGTCAAAGGTCAGAGTGAGGAGCCTGACAGCGCCAGGTAGAGGGAGGGGCACAGAACTTTAATCAAACCTAAAGATAACCCCAACATGGCGTCGTGTTGTTTTCAGGGGCCTGGGCTCATTGGCTCATGGGCACAAAAATAATTTTCTCTTCCACATTTACTTCCTCAATCCGGGCGAGCTCCTCCCACCGTGTGACGTCTGTAACGTGCACGGACCAATCAGAGCACGGTGTGAAGCGTTTGGACCAATCAGAGCGAGAGCTGCTAGAGCGGAGCGAGCGCGGCTCAGAGCGGCGAGGCTCAGTCTGACAAAGATCACTTTTAGACGCTTTGAGGATTTAAATATTTAAAAAAAAAGTTTATGTCGTGAAAATAGAAAAGAATCCTTCAAAATCTGACCTCTGTGAAAGCCGGATGCCCTGTCAGAACACGGGCAGTTTGAATTCCCATAATGCATTGCAGTACCTGGAGCGTCCACTACAGCGAGGACAGAGGGGGTTGTGTAGGTCAAAGGTCACTGGAGCCGGTTTTATTCAAACCTCTGGACTCGTCTCAGTCCTGACCCGCTCCTCCTGGTCTAAGGTTTGGTCTGCAGAGTCCTGTCCCGGGTTAGACCGCTCTGGGTCCTGGTCCTGGTCCTGGTCCCGGTCCGGTCCTCGGGTCAGAGGGCGGAGCTGGTCTGGACTCAGCTTCCTGGTTTCTGCGATGAGCCGCTTGACGCCGACCATCCATTGGCTGACCTCAGTCACATGATCCACCATCAGAGAGCGGTGAGCCTCGTCCGCCGAGTCCCAGAGACCGGACCTGAGATCTGAGGACCAGAGACCGTCAGATGCCCTCCCCCGTGTGTCAGATTGTGTCAGATGCCCTCCCCTGTGTGTCAGATGCCCTCCCCCGTGTGTCAGATGCCCTCCCCTGTGTGTCAGATTGTGTCAGATGCCCTCCCCTGTGTGTCAGATGCCCTCCCCCGTGTGTCAGATGCCCTCCCCTGTGTGTCAGATGCCCTCCCCTGTGTGTCAGATTGTCAGATGCCCTCCCCTGTGTGTCAGATGCCCTCCCCTGTGTGTCAGATGCCCTCCCCCGTGTGTCAGATGCCCTCCCCTGTGTGTCAGATGCCCTCCCCTGTGTGTCAGATGCCCTCCCCCGTGTGTCAGATTGTGTCAGATGCCCTCCCCCGTGTGTCAGATTGTGTCAGATGCCCTCCCCTGTGTGTCAGATGCCCTCCCCCGTGTGTCAGATTGTGTCAGATGCCCTCCCTGTGTGTCAGATGCCCTCCCTGACCTGTGGTGAGACTCTTCATCCTCCTCTTCACTGTTGCGTTCAAACGGCCGCTGCTCCAGAACGTCTCCAGGAGCTGCAGCCTCTTCGCCACATCTCCACAGACCTGCACCTGAAACAACAGCATCAGGGTGAATCCTCTGCACCGCAAAAGGAGAAATTTAATTTGTCAACTGGACAGAGTTTATTTGGTCGAATACGTTTCTCATCCAAGCTGCTTCTTCAGTTCTGGTCAGATGCTGGTGGACACTGCTTTATATCTGCCTGACGGGAGGAGCTTAATTACAATGAAATTTACTCTGAGACACACATTTTTATTTACAGTTTCTGTTAGTCAGGTGAGTCTATTCAATATGGAGTGGGAGTGGGGGAGTAGTTAGCAGAACCATTCAGGGCCATGATGGTGTTTTCACACCTCTGGACATGTCCTGGCTAGTCCCATTGTTTTCTCTGTTTGTTTTGATTTAGGTTTGAGGATAGAGTTATAGATGGAGACAAATGATGTCTGAGACCTCCATTTCTGTTCAAGGATTCTCTTTCTTGACAAAAATAGCTTCTTTAACTCCCCTCTCAAACCAGTTCTTTTCTCTGGCCAAGATCTGGACCTCGCTGTCCTCAAAGGAGTGGCCTGTGGCTTTTAGGTGGAGATGTACGGCAGACTGAGGTCCTTTTAGGTGGAGATGTACGGCAGACTGAGGTCCTTTTAGGTGGAGATGTACGGCAGACTGAGGTCCTTTTAGGTGGAGATGTACGGCAGACTGAGGTCCTTTTAGGTGGAGATGTACGGCAGACTGAGGTCCTTTTAGGTGGAGATGTACGGCAGATTGCGGCCCACCCTGGTTTTCCCGTCTGTGTTGATACATCCTTTTGTGAAGTGTCTGTTTTGTTTCTCCAGTGTAGCGCCCCCTGCAGTCTTCACTACACTGAATGGAGTAGACCACATTGCTTTGTTTGTGGCTCGGAGTTTTGTCCTTAGGATGGACCAGTTTTTGTCTTAAAGTGTTTGTGGGTTTGAAATAGACTGGGATTTCATGTTGTCTGAAGATCCTCTGTAGTTTTTCGGAAACGCCAGCCAGGTAAGGAATAGTTACACCCCTTCTCCTGGGCTCTGGTTCTCTGTTGTCCTGTTTCTTTGCTCTCTTCGTTTTATTGAAAGCTCATTTAGGATCTCCACAAACGGAGAGGGCTTTCTCCACGTGTTGTTCTTCTTTCTCCTTTCCCTCTGCGCTTGTAGGAACCACTTGGGCTCTATGTTGTAATGTCCGAATGACTCCCAGTTTGTGCTGAAGTGGGTGGTGTGAATCAAAAAGCAGATATTGGTCGGTGTGTGTGGGCTTCCTGAAGACCTCTACCTGGAGTCGCCGGTCTTCTCTTATCGTTACTGCACAATCTAAGAAGGCCAATGTGTTGTCCTTGGCATCTTCACGTGTGAATTTGATGTTCGGATCTACAGAATTGATGTGTGCAGTAAAAGGTTCCAAATCTTGAATTTTGATTTTTGAAAAATGATCATCAACATAACGATACCAGTGTGTGGGTGGAGTGCCTGGATATGAGGCCAGGGCTCTGTTCAAATTGTTCCATGTATAAGTTTGCAATGATTGGGGAGACCGGTGAGCCCATGGCACAGCCGTGGATTTGTCTGTAGAAGTTTCCTCTGAACTGGAAATAGGTGGTACTTAAACAAATTTCCAGCAGTTGGCAGATTTGGTCAGGTGAAAGTTTGGTTCTCTCTTCTAGCTTGGTATCCTCCAGTAGTCTCCTCCTTGCTGCCTCCTCCTTTGCACCGCCCGACCCTCCTCTGCACCTCATTGTATATTTTAGATGATATAATTTGGATTTTCTTTGGGTCTTACACTCGTGGTTCCGCGGCAGGCCTCCAGAGCGGCGTTCAGCACTGACATCACTTCCTCCACATCAGGCTCGCGCTCTGATTGGACAGAATCACTCTGAGCTCTGATTGGACCAGAGGCAGGAGGCGGGACCACAGGGGAGCCAATGGGAGGAGGAGCAACTGAAAAAAAAAAAGTGGGGAAAAAAAAACAATGTAAAAAGTTTTTTCTGTGTCTGAATGTCTCTGAATGTCTCCCCCAGCCCCTGACCCTCCCTCCACAGCCCCTTTGTGTGACGTAGGACCTTTAAAGTTGGAGTTTTACCTGGACTGAAGGGAGGCGGGGCTACAGCCGATCTGGGCGGAGTCAGAGCAGAGGTAGGCGGGGTCATGGGTGGGGTTCCTGAACCTGTGGACCAATCAGATCGCAGATCAGAGATGCGTCATACTGTTACGTTTGAGCACCTTTTGTTTCACCTTGTTTTGTTTTTTTTAAATTGTTTATTTTTTTGTAGTATTTTTCCCAGTTTTGTTTTGCAAGTTATTCCTATTTTTGAATGTTCAGAGTTTCTTTTGGTCGCTCCTTAATTCCCATATTCCAAAATACATTTAAAAAAAAAAGAAAAAAAAAAAAGAATGTTGAATCCTTAATGTTGTTTTCCGTGTCCTTTGATAAATATGTTTTGATCTTTTCTTTTGGGTCATAACACATATGTCGATAATCGTTTCATAGATTTTTCTAATTCCTCCTTGGTTTGGTCACAGTCCCTGCGGTAAACGTCTATCAAAAGTTTTACATCAGTTCAGTGTCAGTTTGTGGAAAAAAGTTGAAAAGAAAAGTCCGGGAAGTGCGTTTGAGCTGTAAAACCGAATCCCTCCGTCTAGAATGCAGAGGGTGAGGGCTGTGCACGAGGAAGGACTTTTACGGACACTTTAAACCTTCATTTCACTAAATAAAGCCGTGCTCTTTTATTTGTATCTTGTATCACGAGTCTAATCACAACTATTACGTCATTTAGTCGCGTTTTGGCCCTTGTTTACGTTACGGTTGCTACGGAACAACTTCCAGAATGTCTTTAGAACGATCTGGAGCTGGAACAAGGACCTTGTTCAGACCTGGTTCAGACCTGGACCACAGATATAACAACACATGGGAACAAAAAAGAAAGTTCTGCCGTTTAATGTGGAAAATCAGAGAATATTGCCTAAAGAAAGAATGTTTTTATTTTCATGGTGGGATCAGAATCGGTATCGAGTATCAGTTCTGTTCCTTCGTATTGAAATTGAGTTTGAAGTTTTAGTATCATGTTAAAGGGGCACTGTGTAACGTAACGCTTGTCTCCGTGGAGATGTTACTACTTTGTCTGGAATGTTCCGCAGTATGGCATTAAACCTTTCTGTCTTCATGGAGACCAAACCAGACCAAGTTCCAGGTCAGATCTGTGGAGAGGCGACCCCGCTCACAGTCAGAATGTCTGTTTTTCTAGGTATTTTTGAGCTCTAAAACCACCTGTAATTGAACAAATGTAAAGTAGAGCTGTTTAATGTCACACTGTGGAACATTCCAGGCAGAGCAGTGACGTATCCATAGAAACATGCAGGTGATGGACCCCACCACCGAAAAGTTACACAGTGCAGCTTTAATGTTGTTGCTGAAATCACATTCTATGGTCTAAAGAAAGTGTTTTTGATTCTCATCGTGGAATCAGAATCGGTATCGAGGATCAGGTCTGTTCTTTAGTATCGGAATCCATTTTGACATTTTACCATCGTGACATCACTGCTAACGTCTCGTCATGTGCACGTTTAAAGTGCGTTTGACCCGTCCTTCACTGTCTCTGACCTGCAGGGGGCGCTCTCCGGGTCAGCAGGTTCCTGTGAGCTCCTCGTGACGTTTGGAGTCCGTAAGAAAACTGAGGTGGGTCATTCCAACCGCGCTCCTGGTTACCTGAAAACAACAAACTCAAGAATGTAATCTCCTCTGACCCTCTGCTCCTCCTCTGACCCTCTACTCCTCCTCTGACCCTCTGCTCCTCTTCTGACCCTCTGCTCCTCTTCTGACCCTCTGCTCCTCCTCTGACCCTCTACTCCTCCTCTGACCCTCTGCTCCTCTTCTGACCCTCTGCTCCTCTCCTCTGCTCCTCTGACCCTCTCCTCTGCTCCTCTGACCCTGTGCTCCTCCTCTGACCCTCTGCTCCTCCTCTGACCCTCTGTTCCTCTTCTGACCCTCTGCTCCTCTTCTGCTCCTCCTGACCCTCTGCTCCTCCTCTGACCCTCTGCTCCTCCTCTGACCCTCTGCTCCTCCTCTGACCCTCTGCTTCTCCTCTGACCCTCTGCTTCTCCTCTGACCCTCTGTTCCTCCTGACCCTCTGTTCCTCTTCTGACCCTCTGTTCCTCCTCTGACCCCTCTGCTCCTCCTCTGACCCCTCTGCTCCTCCTCTGACCCCTCCGCTCCTCCTCTGACCCCTCCGCTCCTCCTGATCCTCTGCTCCTCCTCTGACCCTCTGCTCCTCCTCTGACCCTCTGCTCCTCTGTTCCTCTGCTCCTCCTCTGACCCTCTGCTCCTCCTCTGACCCCTCTGCTCCTCCTCTGACCCTCTGCTCCTCCTCTGACCCTCTGACCCTCTGTTCCTCTGCTCCTCCTCTGTTCCTCTGCTCCTCCTCTGACCCTCTGCTCCTCCTCTGACCCTCTGCTCCTCCTCTGTTCCTCTGCTCCTCCTCTGACCCTCTGCTCCTCCTCTGTTCCTCTGCTCCTCCTCTGTTCCTCTGCTCCTCCTCTGACCCTCTGCTCCTCTTCTGCTTCTCCTCTGACCCTCTGCTCCTCCTCTGACCCTCTGCTCCTCTGTTCCTCTGACCCTCTGCTTCTGTTGGATCCGGAGTATTTGTCGTTTGGACTAACCGTATTTCCATAATAATCCATAAGATAAACTTTTTTTTTTTTTTTTTTAAATGATTTTACAGCTTTCCTCTGCTTTTGAGGCGTAGTAACTGAGATAAAAACTTGCGGCCGATTGAAAGAGAAGCTCATTTTGTGTGTTAAAAGTTTCAGAACGAGGTTTAAAACTTTTACAGTTTTTCAGAAAATCAAAGTTATTTTTTTCTGAATGAGTTCTGAACCGGAATCCGTTTTAACGCGTCTAACTTTCACTAAAACGGACATTTCCGGTCAAATACGGGCTTTAAACTGGTTAAATAATAATAATCTTACGGGTTATGATTTTCTGGGAATGATTTTTGTAAAAACTCACCTGGTTTAATGAACAAATCCTCCGCGTTTGAGTCCATCACAGAAAAGAGACTGAAGCTGACAGAACACCGCAGGGAAACCGGAGAACCGCACAGAAACCGGATTTACATGCGCTAAAATCACGAGCTAATGTAAAATAATGTAACGTGAGGTTTGCATCAGAGTAAATATAAAAATCTAAAAGTTTAGAGGGCTGTCAGATAGAAAAGGCTCATGTTTAAACCAGGAACAGACCGTGAGCGAAGAGCAGCAAAAACACAGTAAAAAGAACTTCCGGCAGGACTTTCACAATAAACATCAGATTTAAGGATTCGAATTTCCGTTTTTATTTTGTTAAGATTTATAATGGGGAAACTATTCGAGAAAATATCAACAAAAAAATGCACGTCTTTAAATATGTAGCGTAAAACTATAACGATGATACAAAAACTAAGAACATTTCGGTTTTATTATGAAAATGCAAAGGTCTTCCGGTCACCTGCCTGATTCAGCACTTCCGGGACACGTGGAGCAGCGTATGTCACGTGACAGACAATAATACACAAAAGTGTTTTTTGATTATTTATTTATTTTTATTTTTTTCTCCCCCTTTATTTTAAATCAGTGCTGGCAATACAAAATACATTAAGAGTGCAAAGTTCGTACAGTTTTGTTTTTTTTAATGATAAAATAAAATAATAACAATCCAATATACAATGCAAGAGGTCTTATACATGTGACTGCATAACATTACTGCTAACAACAGCCTGTTTAGATTTAATATGGCACAAGGTTCTCTTATATTACGAAAATTCATTTAGATGAATTTGGAGAAAGGGTTTTATATTTGAGAATTTACATAAACTGTTTGGCTAGTAATAAACAAGAATTATAGAAAAGTTTTTTTTTGTTCTCTTGCAAAATGACTCCGTAGTTTCCATCCTTAAAGGTTACATTGGGTACATTTGTGTCATATTCCACCATCCACAAAATAATACACAAAAGTGAAGGATTTAAGAGGATTTAAGAGTTTGAAATGGTCCAGAATTATGGAGCAATAAAATGATGTCATTAGAAATAAATACATTTAAATTACATTTTTAAATGAATAAAAATATATGTGTAAAAATATTTGCACATTAATGCATCACACACACAGACATTGTAGGGATTAAAAAGATAAAATATGCTGGTTTTTTTACATTTCTGTGTTCATTTATTTACTTGTATTTATTTGTATCTATTTATTTGTGTATTTGCAAGGACATTTCACAGTAAAAGTGCTGCTCAGACCAGATTTAGCTACGAGCTCATTTCTTGTGTAGTCAAAGGCGGCGGCGGCAGGAGACACTGAGCTTCATGAAAAAGCCCCTGGAACATTTAAATACAGCAAAAAAACAAAACAAAATCATGACAAACCATCACCAGCAGAGGGCGCACTCTGGGTACAAACATACAACCTGAAGTTTTGCATTTGTACATGATTCTACCACAGGTCTGTTTAAATTGAACTGTCTCGAGTTGGACTAGTGGCCACTCACTGCTACTACAAATAAATCCCTCCCGCTTGGCTGACAGGGCCTGGCAGGGGCTGACAGGGCTAAAATAAATCTATATTTTGTGTTTGACCCAGTTTGCTAGGTTATTTGAGGGGATTTGACCCAGAATGCTGGGTAGACAGTAAAAATGCAGGAAAAATGTAAATGAGCCAACCTGTTAACCCGACCGCTGGGTCAATCAAAATGAAAACATAAAGAGGTACAAAGAAACTCAGCAGGTTTCGAAAAATACGAAAGTTCAAAAGGGACCCGGAGGATTATCAAAGAATCCAGGTGTACAAATGGTGTACAGGTGTACAAATGCTGCGTAAAACGTGGCGACTGGAGCAGACCCTACGCCAAAACGGAGGATCTACGCAGGAGAGTGACTCCACATGCTCATCCCGGGAATCTCCACACCTTCTTTTTTAACCAGGCGACACCACAGAGAAAAAGAAATGAAGACGGGGAAAACGCTCCGCAAAGACCAAGACGGCACCCGTGGACACGTAGTTACACCAGGACACGGTAACCAACATTTCCTAAAGAACAGCTCTCTCTTCTATCCACAGGTCTCTCTTTTGTCCCCCAGAAACTCATAAATGCCTTCAGTTTACAGATTTATTACTTTAAATGTTAAAGTTTGTCTTCGGACAGCAGACTGTTCCAAGAGAATCAATTACCCCCTTTCTGCCCTCACGTATCCAATTCTTCTATAAACACATTTTGTAAACTGCTTGACAGAAATATCATGGACCTTTTTAAAATTTTAAATTGTCTCAAAACTATTCAAAATCTGTATTAAAATATGTGCACTAGTGATCCCGTTTATTATTTAGGGGAGACTGGGGTAGATGAATGGGGTGGGCCACTTTTCGCATTAGTGCGTTTTCTGTACGATGGGATATTGTCTATAAAAAAAAAAAAAAATACAATGACTGAATTTAGCAGAAGTGCTCTGTTTTCAGATAGTTTGTAAACAGTATTTAGCACGACATTTTTCTAATTTGGAGCACTGAAACTATAACTATTTGTTGCACATGTTTCTTTGTTCATGAAGTTCCCAACAACTAGAATTTTAACTAAAGAGAAAGTTTATCCTCCTTTTAGACATGAATCATAATGTACAATCTAAAAGTTTTAAACAAACTTGGCTTCCATTTTTATTACCATGGAGATTCAAACTTAACACTGTCATTTTAGAGACGTTAAGTCCTGTGGCGTTCAAACTGAATATTTTTTTTTTTCTACACAATTAAACTATATGTGCTCCCCAAACCAATAATCACTCACAAAGAATTTTCCAAGCAGATAATGGGTGACAATTTTAAGTGAGGCAATGAGGGATTTACACATAAAAATGTTCAAGAAACCATCAGAAACCATCATAAAGCTGCGTAAACTTACACTTAGACATGTTATGTTAATATTGGCCTATAATACACTTCTTAAAAATGAAGCGAACACTTACACAGCTCCTAAATCTCACTGAATGAGATCATTCGGTCAAAAATCTTTATTACTCTACATAAAAGAATGTGCTGAACAAAATAGGATTGAAATCAGAATCTTCATCCCACAGACGTCTGAATTCAAAATCAAAGTGTAAAATCAGTCGTGTGTGTGGCTCCATGTGCCTGGACACACTCCCTACAACGCTGACCGATGCTCTGATCCAGGTCTGGGAGGAGATCCGAATTCTGAGGGTAGATCCGAATTTATTGGATTTACCCTCTACCCTCAGGTAACGTATTTATGAACAAACTGAAGTACCTCCTCATCTTTATTCACGCCGAGCTTTGGGGCATTTTTGATCCAAAATAAACAGTGGACATGGGAGACCGGCGCTGTTGGAATCCTACACGACAGAAACAATCAACTTTACCGATGGGCGGAGCTGGAGACAAAATAACTTTACATAAAAATCGATGCCAACGGGCGTCAAACATGTGAGTCGCGGTTACAGGGTGACGACGCAGAAGGTCACATCTCTCAGCCCAGTCTAAATCTTTAACACTCCGAGTACTTCCTTCCTGCTTTAAGAGCGTTTTAAGATCAGCGGAACTAAGCGAATCTTTTTGTGCAGACTGCCAAAAGGGCGGCATGTGTAACGCACTAGGGGCTTAAGGAACTGACTGCGGCCTAGGGGGCGATCAGAAGGAGGAACGGCAGGAACAAGTGGGTGTGAATAAAACCACAGGAAAAAAAAATTCAATTCAAAATGTGTTGTATTAAATGATATGAGCTCAATAGATATTCCTTGTGTATATCTTAGAAAGATATTTTATTTTATTTTATTTTATTTTGTATTTTGTTTTTTTTATTTTATTTATTTTATTATATTTTATTTTATTTTATTTTTAGATATGCCTAAACAAAACAAAAATGCAATCATATAGACAGTATCTTTTTTGTTCAATGGAGTCCGGAGTTTGAGTTCAGTTCATAAAGTTCAGGTGGTTGTTGAAGTATTTGTTCTAATCCGTTTGAGTCACTTATATTTCCCCAAGTTCAGTCTGAGTTATTGAAATCCACAGTAGGTTCTGGGGTTATGAGACGGGTGTGATATTTCCTACCGCGATCGTCCGGTGATCGGGCAGCTCGCCGTCCAATTGTGGTTTGTGGTATTGCAGAATGTTCCAGTAGAAAAAAAAAAACCTGACCGTTGAGCGAGTATTGACGGGATTGAAGGGTGAATAAATCCGTCCAGCGGTCTTTGTTAGATCGGCAGTTTTAATAGTTTTAATAATCCAGTCAGAGCGGGAGGAGCACCGGAGGAGACGTGACAAGTGACGCCGGAACTTAAATTTTGAAACTCCCTGTTGAACCTCTAACATGTACAGTGCCAAGAAAAAAAACTTAAAATTATGCACAAATCTACCGTTAATAAAACACCAGCACATGGTCGAACGAATAGGCCGAGGACGATGAAATGTGTTGCGACCTAACGGAAACTCCTTTGGAAAACATTTAGCCTCATTTTCTTTATCCGACAACAAACTCACAGGACCGTTCCCCTCGGCTGGAGCTGAATTTTAAACACCCTCAAAGTGGTGTTCTCCTGTTCTGTCTGGATGACTTTTTTCTACATTAACACCAGAACCCGTATCAATAATTTCTTCTACATTAGCTTCTGCTGCCGTATCTGTAGCTTCCTCTTCTTCCCTAGGAAACTCGTTTACCGACTCTTCATTAAAACCAATGTCAAAATAATACTGGTTGTTTTTTAACTTCTTGGGTTCACGTGTATTTACCTTGTCGACATGTTTCGGCTGCTGCAGCTTCAGAACTGTCACCGGTGTTGGTGGTGACGTGTCGTATATCAGCTGTTGTTACTTCCTGTAGGCGTGGTCAGCTGTTGTTACTTCCTGTCGGCGTGGTATGATATGGCGGATTTTAGATTTTCCTGCAATGCTTTATCAGACCAGTGTAAAAGAAATAACCACATTATGGAAAACAACAAGTTCAAACGCTGGATCAGGGAGGACAGTGAAATCAGGAAACGAGGCACGGACAGAATTAACCGAGATGACGGAGCGTTCCTCCTTTCACACACCTGGGACACCCTCCTCTAGAGAGCACCGGGCGACGGGAGGCAGGGTCAGTCTGAGCGACCTGCCAGGTCCATCAGGCTGACCACGCCTACAGGAAGTAACAACAGCTGACCACGCCCACAGGAAGTAACAACAGCTGATATACGACACGTCACCACCAACACCGGTGACAGTTCTGAAGATGCAGCAGCAGCAGCCGAAACATGTCAACAAGGTAAATACACGTTACTGTATTGTCTTAAAAAAGAACCCAAGAAGTTAAAGTACATAAGAAGACAAAATGAACATCTTCGGTTTACTGGTTGTTTTGTTTAAAAAACGCAGTGGCCCTCCGTTCGCGCGCTGTGTCTACATACTGATACTCAAAATGTCGCTTATATGTAAGTTTAAGATCAGATAAAATAATCCTTTATTTGTCCCACAATGGGGACATTTCAGTGTCACAACGCAAGTTTCAGAAACAGGAAAATAAGAGCATCAAAATCAAGATAAATAATAAGTATTTACAGTCAACTAAAAAACACAACAGTGTAAAGCTCAAAGGCACAGGAACGTTGCACAATAAGTGTCTTTGATTCTTACGCTTAAGTTTAACAGGTAACAAACCGTCCATATTACCATGCGGCAATAACCGAACTGAGTCAGAAACTCTCGAAGGTATGCAGACTGCAGGCCCGTGTATAGATCTCTGAGCTCCCGCTGGCAAAGCTAAAACTTGCATAAAATGAATATTAAGTGCAACTATAGTATAAGCTGTTCAGTAGTGTTCAAGCAGGTGAGTTCAGGTGGAATGTCGTCCAGTTGTAAATTATTTATTGAACACTCAGATGGCGTCTGACCTTTACAAAGTTTTAGCAGATCCATAAACGACCTCTACAATCAAAGAGTGGCACGGCGATGGACAGTCGTTAACACACGTATGTAAACGGGCCTCTGAAATACAGGCGCTACACCGGCGCATTTCGGTTTAGCCATAAAGTCTTCCTTTCTACAATAAGACCTGGTTTTTAAATAAGAGTTTTAAACACACGCAGCAAATGTATTCTGGACGTCTTCCCTTTCCCTTAAAAACAGTTCTGTGACAAAAGTGAAGTTTTCTAATGTTTGTTTCAGTTGCTTTTGGTTGTTCCTGAATGTTGCCCTGGTCCTAGTTTTAAATTCTTCATTATTGCGGTATTTTTGTTTGGTAAATACTTTTACTTTTTGTTTATGTTGCGATTTGCTTTACACTTAGTTTAGTGGCTGCCTTAGGATTTTGTTAATGTTGTAGATGAACTTTATATTTGTGGATGCTGGCAGCTTTAAGTCCATTTTGATCATTTAAATTAAGTCTATACTTATTTATACCAGCGGCTTTAAGTTTATTTTGAAAAATTAAATTAGCTCTATATTTGTTAATACTAGCAGCTTTTATTTATTTTTTTCTTTCTATACAATTCAGCCTTTTTCCCCACTCTGTATTCTACATCATCACTATCTTTGATCATCTCATGACGTTGGCTATAGGAGTTTTACAAATGCCTGTGTTTTTTCTTTTGTATATACTTTGATAATACAGATTTTACACAAATTTCATTAACTATATTAACCTGTGATTTGAGAGCTGCCTTTTTAGACCTAATGTTGTATTTCCTCCATTGACAAGCAACACATATGGCACAATTCATAACAACCATTAGCGTTAGGTATTTTTGACACAAATTACATTTTCGTAATGGCAACTGTTCATATTTTCTAGGTAGATGCCATTGGACGACAAAGGCTTAGTACAGCCATATTTGAGCCAATGTCCATTATAAAAAGTAAATACACTGACGCCCAAATAAGTGAACGATTTTTGTTCAGTAGAGATTTGCCAGTCGCTACTGAACTTTTACCTTTAGTTCAGTCGAGATCGGCAATTCCAGGACTGAAATGATCCAAATGATTCTAGTGAAGGTGTGTGGAGTTTAAAAACACAGTGGAGCACTTCCTGTATCACCACATGATGACATCACAAGGTGGAACAGAGTGTTTTCTGTTCGAGAGAAGAAATCGTGTTAAATCTGCAGGTTTGTGTGTTAAATGTGAATGAAACAAACACAACTCCAGGTGTTTGTGACGAGGAAACGACAGTAGACCAGAGCAGAGAGCAGAGGATTATGGGACATTTAAGTGAACGTGCATATGACAGGTTTTCATGTTGTTCAAACTCTGGTTTGGTTTGGAGGAGAGTCCCTGTGCTAAAAATATATCACAGTTTTACATCAGTTCAGTGACAGTTTGTGAAGAAAAGCTGAAAAGAAAAGTCCAAAATACTAATGTCTTTATGTCATATGTCTCCATCCAAAATGCAGAGACAATTCACGCACAAGGAATTTATGACACTTTAAACCTTCATTTAACTCAATAAAAGAGTTATTTATTTGTGTTAATCTAGTTATAACTGTTGCACAAGTTTTGGCCCTTTGTTTCCATTATAGTTGCTGTAGGTAACATTTATGACATTTATGTCTGTGTCTGAATGTCCCCCATAGTCCCTAACCCCTCATTCACTACATAGGCCCGCACTCATTAGCGCCCCCTACAGTGACTCACTCACAGACAGATTTGGGTCACTACATTCGGGTCACGTGACTCTGACGTCTAGATGAACAAAGTCTAAAGGCTAAACTCCGATAAACCTTAATTTTTGATGCTGGATTTCACGTAAACAGACTGAATTATTTGCTTTTTGTCTGAGATGTGGAAATTATGGCTCTTTTAACAGCTGGAGCTACGGTAAGCGGCTAACGCTAGCACCTTTACACCAGAACGGTTTATTTAGTCGTGTTTTATTCAGAATCAGGATCAGAGCCATAAACCAGAGCTTTTATCGGCTTCATTTGTCGTGTGGTGTCCAGTTAAACACCTGTCTCTGTACACCGTTGTTTTCCACTTTAAAATAATCAAATAGACCTGAGGTCACCAAACTTTTTTCTCTGGGGGCCACATTATGGCCATTATGATATAGAAACTCGGACAGCAGATTGGATGAGACAAAGAGCACTTATTAGTAACTTTATTTTTGGTCTAAATAGTGACCTCAACCTAAATGATTCCACCTGGAATTGAACTTGAACTTTTTCAGGCAGGTAAGTTAATGTAAATATGGTTTTCTGCCTGTTGATTTTTGTAGGGATCATTCTTTCAGTACATTCTAGAGTCATTTTAGTCTTTGGGCCAACTGCCCTTTGGGTTCTCGGTCTGTTCAGTGCTCCCTGTCTCATACCTGAATATTGTTTGTTCATCCAGCCGGAGGGGTCATATTATGTAACTCTTGCAGTGGAGTTTGACCGTCACGTTGAGCTGTCCGAGGTCCTCTCGCTCAGACACCAGCATGCTAAAACAAGAAAAATAGATTTAAGTAAAAACAAGTATGAAAGTTCAGGCACTGTGCAGGGGAAAAGAGATTATGGCCTGTACTTCCCCCTTTTCTCTGCCTTTTTCTTCCTCTGGAGCCCCAGAGGTGGTGGGCGAGGATTGAGTCCAGTTGTTTGACTTTTGCACCTTCACATAAACCCAGGAGTCAGGTGTCAGGTCACTGTCAGAGCCAGGTGTAACCTGCACAGAATGAGAGTGCTGTCTGCACTTCTGAAGTTCAGTTACAATCTTTTACAACATCTTGACACTTGACATAAAAATGGAGCATCAAAATCAAAAGGACCTGTTGGTTTGTGCATGTCTCGCCCAGTCAGAAGCACGTGGGGCGTAAAACTGGTGGTTCTGTTAAAACTGTTCCTAATGTTCAAGAGAACAAAAGGAGGAGCTGTGACCCAGTCAAGTTTGTCAGTGCTCCATACTTACCATAGTTAGTGTTCTCTTTATGGTTGCATTCATGTGTTCAACCTGACCTTGGCTACAGGGGTGATAAATGCGACCAAAATGACTTCAACAAGGGACTTCAACAGGTCTTTTACTATTTTAGCTGTGAAATGTGTACCATGATCTGATCTGATAAGAGACACCAAACCCAGCTCACATCATTTAGCAAGTGTTGTACTTCTTCAGCAGATTCTGACTTGTGCTGAAACGTCTCTACCCATTTGGTGTATTTACGGCCCCCGCCTCAAAGGAACAACAAAGGAGGGAGGACACGACAGCGGCGAATGTTTTAACCCGTGCTCGGGCATTTATTTAAAAAATAATGAGGGGGCTGTGGTGTGGCAGGCCCGGAGTGGAGTCTGAGAGGGGGGAACACATGCTGCTTTATAGTCGCCGTGGTGATTGGCGGGTGCAGCCGGCAGGAAGGGCAGCTGAGGGAGGTGAGGACATACACCTGGAGAGAAAGAAGAGCGGCAGGAAGGCGCAGGGCAGGACACGGCCTGGGCCGTGACAACAGACAATACCTAACAGATATCGATAACCGAGGACGTGCATATCGGGGGCCATGTCAGTGAAACAGTTTTTATTGCATAGGTTGGGTCTGTGGCTGTTGCATCTGCCTGATTGGAGGCTGCATCAGAGGTTGCATGAGGGCCATGGGGACCTGCATTGGGCCTTGAGATTGTGGTTCGTGTTGCATCCGTTGATTCTTGAAAGGACAGTCTCTGCTCCAGTGTCCTACTCCTGAACATGTGTAGCATTGATTTGGGGAAATCTTTGGGAGATTCATGTTGGTGGGTCCAGCATATATGACCACACCCTGAGGAAATGGTTGCTGCTAAGGAGCTGCTAAGGTTTCTGTTTACCTTTTATTTGGGTCGTATTCGCCTTTGGGGCACTTCAGTCGGTATGGAGACTGTACAGGGTCACGTCAGGCCTCAGAAAAAAAGGAAAAGAAAATGAGTTAGTCTTTTGCTTGGATGAAGATAGAAAGTCCATTTGTTTAGGATGCCCAAATCCAAAAAAGTTTTATTGTTGATTTCTGTTCTATCAAAGAACAGGCGCAGAGGCACGGAGATGATTCTACAGTACCTTTAATGGACACACAGGCAATAAGTATTTGAGCGTCTGTGAGCGTCTAGCAGACGATTTCTGAGAGTCTGAGGGTCTGAGTCTAACCAAAGATTTAGTATTGTCCATTTATAAATGTTATCTTTAGCTGACAGTTTTACCCTGGGAATCTGCCGAGTTTCTGCAGTTTGTATCACAAAACAGAGCAGCAAGAATCATCCACGTTTACTGAGCAGAACATTCTGCACTTTAAGTGTATCAGCATTAAGTATGAAATGAAAACAATGAGGTTATTGTTCACAGTTTTCATTTATATTCTGTCACTTATATATACAGTAAGTCGTAAGTAAAATTCTAAATGTAAACTTGCTGTTCATACGCTGCGTTCTTTCTTGGAATTTTGTCATTGTTTAATAGGGTTTGGAGTTAGAAGTAATTTTTACTTCAGCCTAAACCCTTTCGGTCGTGATCCATGGGGCTCTAGTCTATGTTTTTTTGTACTGCTGCAAAATGATCAAATAAACTACTACTACTACTACTACTACTACTACTACTACTACTACTACTACTACTACTACTAGAGGTGGTATTATCTCCCCCATGTTCTAACGCTGTTCCCTCATCAGAAACTCGCCTGAGGAGGTTTCAGATGTCCTCCATCCATGTTTGAGGACGTTACCTTCGACAGTCTTACTCCTGATTGGCTCGTCAGTTGCTTTAACGCCCTGGACCAGTGTGAGACAGAACGATAAACTGGTTCAGTCCTGGTTCAGACCTGCTTCAGACCTGGTTCAGACCTGCTTCAGTCCTGGTTCAGACCTGCTTCAGTCCTGGTTCAGACCTGCTTCAGTCCCAGTTCAGACCTGCTTCAGACCTGGTTCTCGGACATGTTCCTCAGGGTGCTGCTCCTGTCCCTCTGGTGTTGGGGTGAGTTCTGGCTCTTCTTCTTCACAGACTTTGATGTAAAATTTGCCCTGTATAAAAAAAAACTAAACTAAAATATTCCAGTCTGACCTGGACCATGGTTCTTGTCCCAGCGCTGCATCGCGTCAGTATTTAAGTTTCAAAGCTCCACACGGCCGTCTGTGGTTTTACCCTAATACCTGTTTGGAGACTGAGATACTGGAGATGAGATGTTTGATTCACAATCACCTGAAGAGAATGTCACAGGTTTGGGTTTATTTTTAAATGTGCAGATTTCTTGAAGTTTTAAAGAGTAAAGAGGTTAAAAAGAGAGCATAGTGTTGTAACAACAGAAAAAGAATAACTTATTACAATAAAATGAGGTTAAAATAATAAAATCCCTTGAATAAAACTCAGTACCCGTGCTGTGACTTTTATGGGGAGACAAGCAGACTTGGGGTGGACGTTAATATTTAGCCGATAACAATTTAATAACACCACTTTTTATGCAAACTACATTGTAATGATTTATTTTACTGACATTAAATGCATTTATACTGAGGCAGTAAACAGTACACAGAGTCAAACTGGAGAGACCCAGACCTACAGAGTTTATTCATATTTGTTCTGGACTGTATTTGACACCCTCTTTGTACAAACAGGGCTATTTGTATTTTGTTTGTTTCTTCACAGATTTGTCCTACACCTTATTTATCCAGCGGAGCCTTCAGTTCTATTGTCGTTTGTGTAATTATTATTATTATTATTATTATTATTATGCACCTAGAAACCATGAGTGACATATGACAACTCTACACATGTGTAAATGAACATTCATGAAGATCATGAAGATACAACCACAGTGAACAGGTGCACTGGTCAGACAGGTGCACTGGTCAGACAGGTGCACTGGTCAGACAGGTGCACTTATAACACAGCCTGATGTGTCACAAACGTCTCGTCACATTAGAACAGCGCGTTATCACTCACTTCTCACTGATGCAAAACTACGTCTTTCCTGAAGAAGCGTCCTGTATTTCCCTGAAGCAGAGCAGGTCCAGAACACACATGTTCCTCCACACGTGTGTAATAGTCTTGGATTTGTTTTTGCAGCTTGAAAACTTTGCCGAGTGATAAGTTCCATAACCTTTCACTGATTTCACACAAACTCAAATTTTTGGTGGACACGCCCACCAATGACCCCCACATCCCATCTCCTATCGTGTTACCATGGCAACAGCTCAAATTTCTACTCTTTCCAATGGACAAAATCTCTGGTGTAGTCAAACCAAATTTGGTACACAGATGCATCATGGTAATAAGAACAAAAAAATATATTGTGACCACGCCCCCTGCCAAACCGGAAGTCCGTCATCTTTGTTTAATCATGTGACAAATGTCATAATGTGATCCTATGTAGACCTCTAATTCTGCCGTATTTTCATTTGTGAAAGTTTTAAAACAGCCACATCCTCAAATCTGGAAGACAAAAAAGGCTGCAGCCCTCAAATTGGGACATGACTCACGGTTCTCCCATTCGTCCGGCGCCCCCTGGTGGTGACTCTCACACCGGGCCCCTCTAATGCTCCATTCCAATCCTCTCTGTATATTTTTAGTTTCAATATGACAACAAAAAGAACAAGACATTTTTATTTGAATTTAAACCTGCCTCTTTTCATGTTTCTGTTTTGAAAAATACACAAAAAACATGAAAAAGTTGTAATACATTAGTTTTCCATTTATTTGAGGAAACTACAGAGCAGTCACATGACATCGTGTGTGAACGCATGTTTGTGTTTCTATGTGAGGACGGGTAAACCGGTGACATCACTGTGTGGCTAAATAAATAAATACAGAAGTGAGTAAACGTGCGTTTTCATCTGACATAAAGTATCTGAAGTACAGAGGCGTCGTGCTGCACCACAGTCTCTTCCTGTCCCTGTGGTTTAAGGCTCAGAACAGCGGCCATTTTGTGCACAGCTCTGTGTCATGTGACCAACAGACGCCATTTTGTAACATGAACTCTGTGTGCAGGGGCCCTGGCAGAAAACAACAGCCCAGCAGGTAAGAACCACTCAGCAACACACACACACACACACACACACACACACACACACACACACACACACACACACACACACACACACACACACACACCAGGAGTCTAACCCACAACCTCCAACCCACAACCTCCTCACTGAGAGTGTGTGCATTTGTGTGTCTGTCTGTATGTGTGAGCGTGTGTGTATGTTTGTGTGTGAGTGTGTGTTTGTGTCTGTATGTGAGTAGGTGATACAAAAGAGTGTTTGTGCATTTGCTCAGGTAGAGGGACGGGGCCTCACTGCTCAGGTAAAGGGGCGGGGCTTCACTGCTCAGGTAAAGGGGCGGGGCTTCACTGCTCAGGTAAAGGGGCGGGGCCTCACTGCTCAGGTAAAGGGGCGGGGCCTCACTGCTCAGGTAAAGGGGCGGGGCCTCACTGCTCAGGTAAAGGGGCGGGGCCTCACTGCTCAGGTAAAGGGGCGGGGCCTCACTGCTCAGGTAAAGGGGCGGGGCTTCACTGCTCAGGTAAAGGGGCGGGGCTTCACTGCTCAGGTAAAGGGGCGGGGCCTCACTGCTCAGGTAAAGAGTGGGGACGGGTGTATGAGCCCTTTGGATTCTGGGACCAGGAGGACACAGCTGGTGTGTGCAGAGCCCTGGACTGTGGCTTTGCTGTTTATGGAAGAAACAGAGATGGTTTTCCACGGAGTCTTGTGTGGAGGATCAGATCTATCTGTGCGAAGAAGTCTGGATGTGTCTCTAGTTCATCCTCCTCCTCTCCCTGGGGTCCGGAGGTGATGTGTTCAGGTAAAAGTTTGATCTTACATTTTTATGTCTCTCAGATGTTTTTTCTAGTTGCTCCAGAATGGCAAGTCCAATCAGAGTTTAGATCACACACACACACCTGCGCCTTCAGGTCAGGGACAGGTCTCTCACTGTCGTGTCGGCCTTCGGGCCAAACAGCAGTGCAGAGTACCCGGCCTTCCCAGTGTCTTTGGGAGGGGTACTGGACAGTACACCGACTGGGGACTTCGTTGTTCTACTGGGGGACTTCAACGCCCACGTGGGCAGCGACAGTGACACCTGGAGAAGGGTGATTGGGAGGAACGGCCTCCCTGGTCTGAACTCGAGCGGTGTTCTGTTATTGGACTTCTGTGCTACCCACGGTTTGTCCATAACGAACACCATGTTCGAGCACAAGGTTGTCCATCAGTGCACATGGCACCAGGACACCCTAGGCCGGAGGTCGATGATCGACTTTGTTGTTGTTTTATCTGACCTCCGGCCGTGTGTCTTGGACACTCGGGTGAAGAGAGGGGCAGAGCTGTCAACTGATCACCACCTGGTTGTGAGTTGGGTCCGCTGTGAGTGAGGGTCTGTTGGGAATGTCTGGCAGAGCCCTCTGTCAGGGGGACCTTCAACTCACACCTCCAGGAGAGCTTTTCCCAAATTCCAGGGGAGGCTGGGGACATGGAGTCCAAGTGGGCTTTGTTCTCAGCCCCTATTGTCGATGCGGCTGCTCGTAGCTGTGGTCATAAAGTCTGTGGTGCCTGTCGCGGCGGCAATCCCTGAACCCGGTGGTGGACACCGGAAGTAAGGGATGCTGTCAGGCTGAAGAAAGAGTCTTATCGGGCCTTGTTGGCTCATGGGATTGCTGAGGCAGCTGACAGGTACCGGCGGGCCAAGCATGCTGCAGCCCGGGCAGTCGTAGAGGCAAAAACTCGGGGTTGGGAGGAGTTCGGAGAGGCCATGGAGGAGGACTATCGGACAGCCTCAAGGAAATTCTGGCAAACCGTCCGGCGCCTTAGGAGGGGGAAGCAGTGCTTCACCAACACCGTTTACAGTGCGGGTGGAGAGCTGTTGACCTCGACTGGGGATGTTGTCGGACGGTGGAAGAAATACTTTGAGGATCTCCTCAATCCCATGTCTTCTGAGGAGGAGCAGAGGCTGGGGAATCAGAGGTAGACTCGTCCATCACCCTGGCTGAAGTCACTGAGGTGGTTGGCAAGCTCCTCGGTGGCAAGGCTCCGAGGGTGGATGAGATCCGTCCTGAGTATCTTAAGTCTCTGGATGTTGTGGGGCTGTCTTGGCTGACACGTCTCTGCAATATCGCGTGGCGGTCGGGGACAGTACCTCTGGACTGGCAGACCGGGGTGGTCGTCCCTCTGTTTAAGAAGGGAGATTTGAGGGTGTGTTCCACTACCGGGGAATCACACTCCTCAGCCTCCCTGGTAAATTCTATTCCAGGGTACTGGAGAGGAGAATCCGACCGATAGTTGAACCTCGGATCCAGGAGGAGCAGTGTGGTTTTCGTCCCGGTCACGGAACACTGGACCAGCTCTATACTCTCCATCGGGTGCTCGAGGGTTCATGGGAGTTTGCCCAGTCCACATGTGCTTTGTGGATCTGGAGACATTTGACCGTGTCCCTCGTGGGGTCCTGTGGGGGGCGCTCTGGGAGTATGGGGTCCGGGGCTCTTTGTTAAGGGCTGTCCGGTCCCTGTATGACCGGAGCAGGAGCTGTGTTCGCATTGCCGGTAGTAAGTCAGACCTGTTCCAGGTGCATGTCGGACTCTGCCAGGGCTGCCCCTGTCACTGGTTCTGTTCATTTGTATTTATGGACAGAATTTCTAGGCGCAGTCAGGGGCCGGAGAGGATCCGGTTTGGGGACCACAGGATCTCATCTCTGCTGTTTGCAGATGATGTTCTCCTGATGGCTTCATCAGACCGGGGCCTCCAACCTGCACTGGGGCGGTTTGCAGCCGAGTGTGAAGCGGCTGGATGAGGATCAGCTCCTCCAAATCCGAGGCCATGGTTCTCGACCGGAAAAAGGTGTCTTGCCCTCTCCGGGTGGGTGGAGAGTCCCTGCCTCAAGTGGAGGAGTTCAAGTATTTCGGGGTCTTGTTCACGAGTGAGGGGCAGCGTCGGCAGTGATGCGGTCGCTGTACCGGACCGTTGTGGTGAAGAGGAGCTGAGCCAAAAGGCAAAGTTTTCGGTTTACCGTCAGAGATGATTTTCCACGGAGTCTTGTGTGGGAGGTCAGATTTGACTGTTTGAAGAAGTCTTCAGTGAGAGGATGTGTCATTCGTTCAGACTCCGCTTCCTCGGGTGTGGAGGTGATGTGTTCAGGTAAAAGTTTAATCTTACATTTTTATGTCTCTCAGGTGTTTTTTCTAATTGCTCCAGAGGAGTGTCAGGTGTAATATCATTTAGTCCTGGTTCAGTCCTTGTTTAGAGCTGGCTTACTCCTGGTTTAGACCTGGTTTAGTCCTGGTTTAGTCCTGGTTTAGACCTGGTTTAGACCTGGTTTAGACCTGGTTTAGACCTGGTTTAGTCCTGTTTTCTGACCTGTTGTTGTGCTGTGTCCTGTTGTTTCAGGTCAGGGCCAGAGGCGGCGCTAGAGAGAGGCCCCAGCTGTGAGTGAGACCGGTTCAGATCTGAGTTGGTCCTGTTTCAGATACATTATTAGCATCATTAGCATCATTAGCATTATTAGCATCATCAGCATTATTAGCATCATTAGCATCATTAGCTTCCATACATATAGAACAGTAGATCTCACATTGACTCCTGCGGTCTGTTGGAACGAATGTGTCGCCAAAGCCGCCATCTTGGTACAGGGTAACGCTGTTTTAAATGAACAAACATCAATCGGGACAAGGCGATTTACAGAAATAAAGTAGTCCACGTTAAATCAGCAAGTTTTATTTTCTTGGTTCATTACAAATGTCAGACGTGTATTTACAACCGAGCTGTAAATAAAGTGATAGAGAAGAGGTTTATATCTATGAATCGTGACTGCTTCTTTCCGGTGTTGTGGCGGCTGTTGTTGTGCACAGCTCAGGCTCTCTCTGCTTGGTGCACGGTTCTGCTCGGTTCTGCTCAGTTCTGCTCGGTTTGGACCCAGTGTTTCCTTGGACAGAGGGGATCGGGATGGTGGTGCCTGGTGTGAGTTACTCTGGAGGCGGCAGGGGCAGCCTGACCCTGGCCGCGGGGAGAGGCCTGGGGTCCGGCCCCGGGAAAAGACTGGGCCCTGAGCAAGACTTCAGATCAGAACAAGTCCAAGATTAGTCCTGGTTCAGTCCTGGTTTAGTTCTGGTTCAGTCCTAGTTCAGTCCTAGTTTAGTTCTGGTTCAGTCCTAGTTCAGTCCTGGTTCAGTCCTGGTTTAGTCCTGGTTCAGTCCTGGTTCAGTCCTGGTTTAGTTCTGGGTCAGTCCTGGGTTCAGTCAGTCTGGGTTCAAAATCCCCTTTAAGTGAACCGAACTCAGGCCTCTGTCAGTGGACCAAAAAGTGAAGCAACAGAAAAAGAACTGTTGTTTTGTGTTCAGATTGTGATTTATTACAAAGAGGACCGGGTTCTTTCTGGTCCACTTGAGCTTTGATGGGGCCCCAGTCCCCCGTCTGTTCACACCAGGTCCTCTAGAGCTCTCAGTCCAGTGCCCTGAATTCATTCCAGTGAGTCGTGGATAGTTGGGCTTTTATTTTTTCATCATTCTAAATTTCCAGTTCAGTTCGGTTTCACCTGCTCATACTACACCTCGTCCAGGAATCTCAGAGTCTTGATCTTTTTTTTTTTGTATTTGTATTTGCGTTTACAGCTGAATGTTCCCGGTTACAGTCACATGACAAATCTACGGCAAGCGAAGGAGGTCACAATACACTGAAAAGGGCGAAGAGAACCCAGTGCGTTTTGTGTTCACAATGTGCAGATTAGGCGAACCGTAACACTGACTTTTTAACAAACCGTACTGAGACCCTCCTGAGAAAGTCTCAGTACGGCTCGTTTCAGAGGGTCTCGGTAGGGTTCGTTTCAGAGGGTCTTGGTAAGGTTCGTTTCAGAGGGTCTCCGTACGGCTCGTTTCAGAGGGTCTCAGTATGGCTCGTTTCAGAGGGTCTCAGTACGATTCGTTTCAGAGGGTCTCGGTAGGGTTCGTTTCAGAGGGTCTCAGTACGGCTCGTTTCAGAGGGTCTCAGTACGGCACGTTTCAGAGGGTCTCAGTACGGCACGTTTCAGAGGGTCTCAGTACGGCTCGTTTCAGAGGGTCTCAGTACGGCACGTTTCAGAGGGTCTCAGTACGGCTCGTTTCAGAGGGTCTCAGTACGGTTCGTTTCAGAGGGTCTGGGTACGGTTGGAGCGTTCACATATGCACAAAAAGTGCTGAGTCGGTCTGAGTTTGCTTAAATGGCTGAAAGGACCAAGTGTGAAAACACGGTCTACAAAATAAAATCTTACCTATGAAGTGTTTTGCTTTGCTCTTTGTCTTCTTATTCCGCATCTTCTCTCGCTGATACTGTGAAACACTTAGACCATGGAACCCCTGTACCAAGATGGCGGCGGTATTAACGCATGCCAAGAGGCTGAACGCGACATCTACCGCTCTATATCTGCGATCAGCTTCAGTAGCATCGTTAGCATTATTAGCACCATTAGCGTCTTTTATTGTGTTCACTGACTTTGTGTGGATGTTTGTAATCATTTGTTTGTATATATGCAATAAATTTTATGAAAAAATAAATCAATTACTCAAAATTAATTTGTCCCTTTTTTCACACTGAGCATGCCCAGATCCTGTGGCGCTGCAGTTGCTATAGTAACCGTTCCTTAGGCAAAACTCTTGTTTAAGTCGATTCAGATCCATATTGGCCACGTTTACATGATGTTTTTTTATTCCGAATTAATTGTTCTGAATTAAATAGTTTGGAATTAAATTATTCTCCTTCGAGTTTACACGGAAATAATAATTCTGAATTGAGGTTTACATGGAAAACACGTTAAATCGGTTTTATTTAATTCCGCTCATCGTCTGGGGGTGGGGAAGGGTTCTGATTGGACAGAGACACGAACGGATTTACGATCAGCAACCCCCACTCCCTTCTGTTTAGTTTCACATCTCACAACAGTGAGATGTGAAACTAAACAGAAGGGAACAGAAACAGATACACTGCTGCTAAGTGATGATACCAGATATTTCCTGTTACTGGTAACAAGTTTGTAAGTGGGTGTGGAGTGTGTGCGTGCAGTTTCTATAAACCCTCAAGTGCAACTTTCATCTCTTCTGCTTCAGCGTGTCCTAAACCACCCACAAGCATAAGCAGAATAAATGAATCAACCTATTTAAATCAACACTTTAGAACACTGAATGATTTTTAATCCCTTCAACACACAGACACGTGTACACACAACACACACATAGACACACACGTACAGTGGCAAGAAAAAGTATCTGAACCTTTTGGAATTTCTCCCATTTCTGCATAAAATCACCATCAAATGTGATCTGATCTTTGTCAAAATGACACAGATGAAAAAACAGTGTCTGCTTTAACTAAAACCACCCAAACATTTATAGGTTTTCATATTTTTAATGAGGATAACATGCAAACAATGACAGAAGGGGGAGGAATAAGTCACTGAACCATCACATTTAATATCTGGTTGCCCCTTTGGCAGCAAGAACTTCAACCAGACGCTTCCTGTAGTTGCAGATCAGTCTGGCACATCGATCAGGATCAATCTTGGACCATTCCTCTTTACAAAACTGCTGCAGTTCAGTCAGAGTCCTTGGATGTCTGGCATGAATCGCTGTCTTGAGGTCATGCCGCAGCATCTCAATGGGGTTCAAGTCAGGACTTTGACTTGGCCACTCCAGAACGTGTATTTTGTTCTTCTGAAATAGGCCACGGGCTAGGATAGTCACGTGTGCACTCCCCACAACCCTATAAATTTGGTATCACTGGAAACCTTGGGATGTCTAGATTACAATTATAACTGGTAACAGTAAAAAAACTGGGACTTGCTATGACAAATCAATAGTTTTATTGACCTACCATAAAACTCATGAAATGGCTGAATGCGAAACATGTGATTTCGCCACATGATACAAAGACTCAGTAAATCATCAATTTTTCACTTAAATAAACATATAAGGCATGAAATGAAAGCGAACTCTGTGCCAAATCATTCCCTTTTGAAATGATATGTCTGTCTTAATTGTGTCTGAAGATATGACACCATATAAACAATAAATGCTCGTATGACAATACATGATGAATATGACAATAATTCTGTTTTCATCATAATTCAAGATGAAGAAAGCCCAATCTCTCAGCTTTGATCTCATGCCAAAAGTAATCTGGTAGGACAAATACTAGCAAAGATATCATATGTTTTACCTAGTGATCGATAAAACACAAATGAATGCTGAAGATCGCATAATGATCCCATATTCAGCTTAAAAATTGAAATGCCATATGTTTTGAGGTATCAACAAACCTACACTTGCAATATTACCACTTTCATTTCCATCATATACAATGTTTGATATGTCTCAGTGTGCCACAATAACTCAATAACCAGTAACACATAAATTGACACAAAAAGTCAATCTCGCCAAGCTTTCAAAACGTATGTCAAAAACAATAACTGATTCTGTTACTTATCTTTTCTGAAACATAAAAGAAAACTAATGAACATATTTTTTTCGGTCGTTTTGTTTTAGTGAGTTTTTTGTGCATTTATTTTGACCTGTAACATAGATCATCTCAGTCTGAATCACAGTCACTTTCATCTTCCACAAATGATTCAAAGTCAGCATCGATATCACAAACCAGATCTGAATCTAAGTCATCCAGGTCCTCACTGAAGTCCTCAGTTACCACAGTTTCCTGAGCAATATCTAGAAGTTCTTCTGGCAGGAAATCACCTGTGAACCAGATAGGTAGTAAGACTTAGGGTAGTAGTAAGTGTTTTATCGATCACTAGGTAAAACATATGATATCTTTGCTAGTATTTGTCCTACCAGATTACTTTTGGCATGAGATCAAAGCTGAGAGATTGAGCTTTCTTCATCTTGAATTATGATGAAAACAGAACTATTGTCATATTCATCATGTATTGTCATACGAGCATTTATTGTTTATATGGTGTCATACTTCACTAAAGCATATCTTCAGACACAATTAAGACAGACATATCATTTAAAAAGGGAATGATTTGGCACAGAGTTCGCTTTCATTTCATGCCTTATATGTTTATTTAAGTGAAAAATTGATGATTTACTGAGTCTTTGTATCATGTGGCGAAATCACAGGTTTCGCATTCAGCCATTTCATGAGTTTTATGGTAGGTCAATAAAACTATTGATTTGTCATAGCAAGTCCCAGTTTTTTTACTGTTACCAGTTATAATTGTAATCTAGACATCCCAAGGTTTCCAGTGATACCAAATTTATAGGGTTGTGGGGGGGGTGCACACGTGACTATCCGAGCCCGTGGCCTAAAACCATTCTGAAGTTGATTTACTTCTGTGTTTTGGATCATTGTCCTGTTGCAACATCCATCCTCTTTTTAGCTTCAACTGTCTGACAGACGGCCTCAGCTTTTCCTGCAAAACATCCTGATAAACTTTTGAATTCATTTTTCCATTAATGATTGCAAGTTGTCCAGGGCCTGAGGCTGAAAACAGCCCCAGACCATGATGCTCCCTCCACCAAGCTTCACGGTGGGGATGAGGTGTTGATGTTGGTGAGCTGTTCCATTTTTCCTCCACACATGATGTTGTGTGTTCCTCCCAAACAATTCAACTTTAGTTTCATCTGTCCACAAAATATTTTGCCAGAAGTTCTATGGAGTGTCCAAGTGCCTTTTTGCGACCATTAAACGTGCAGCAATGTTTTTTTTAGACAGCAGTGGCTTCCTCCGTGGAGTCCTCCATGAACACCATTCTTGGCCAGTGTTTCACATATAGTCGATGTTTGCACAGAGATATTGGACTGTGCCAGTGATTTCTGTAAGTCTTTAGCAGACACTCTAGGGTTCTTTTTTACCTCTCTGAGTATCTGCGCTGAAGTCTTTGCATCATTTTTGGTGGACGGCCACTCCTTGGGAGAGAAGCAACAGCCAAACTCTCTCCATTTGTAGACAATTTCTCTAACTGTGGATTGATGAACATCCAGACTTTTAGAGATGGTTTTGGAACCTTTCCCAGCTTTATACAAATCAACAATTCTTGATGGCAGGTCTTCAGAGAGCTCTTTTGAGCGAACCATGGTGCACATCAGACAATGCTTCTCATCAAGACACAATTCTTACCAGGTGTATGTTTTATAGTGGGCAGTGCAGCTTTAAGCCGCTCCTCAGTGACTGGACACACCCCTGACTTAAACTGTTTGGTAAAAATTGGTATTATTTGCTCTCAAAGTCTCCGTAGGCAGAAGGTTCAGTTACTTATTCCTCCCCCTTCTGTCACTGTTTGCATGTTATATCATTAAAAATATGAAAACCTATAAATGTTTGGGTGGTTTTAGTTAAAGCAGAAACTGTTTTTTCATCTGTGTGATTTTGACAAAGATCAGATCACATTTGATGGTGATTTTATGCAGAAATGGGAGAAATTCCTAAAGGTTCAGATACTTTTTCATGCCACTGTACACACATGCGTTCACACACCCACACACACACACACACGCGCGCGCATACACACACTCGTACACACACACACACACACACACACACACACACACACACACACACACACACACTCGCATACACACACTCGTACACACACACAAAGGACTTCATGTCAAACACACAAACTTGTAAAATGATTTTTATTCAAGTTTTGTTTTGTTGCTTTAAAAGTGCAGAACAAACTTTAACACTTTTGCGTTCAGAGAAATGACAGTTCAGGGGTCAGAGGTCAGGGGTCGACCTGAGGTATGAGTTTGGAACAGGCTCAGAAACACAACTGTTACGGCACACACAAGAAAAAAAAAGAACATAGAATGATCCCTACAGACATTTTACATCCATTTAAATCCAAGTGTTCTAAAGGGTCCGTTATGGCATCGTCTGGTTCATGGTTCATACACACGGGCTTCTTCTTCTTCTTCTTCTTCTTCTTCTTCACGTTCACAACCTGCACAGACGCAGCCTCTATGGCGGAATGTTCAGCAGTTACCATGGAAACGCAATGCACACATTAGCAAACACTCTTCAAAAAAAAAAAAACTCCCGCAGTGATTTAAAGAGCAGGTTTTCATTTTCCTGTGGTCAGTCCGAGCGTTCATGGTCCCGTTTAGGAGTTTTCAATTTTTCAACAAAACGGTGAGAGCGACGACTGAAAAACTGTTGGCTAATGCTAAGGCTAATGCTAAGGCTAATGCTAAGGCTACTGCTAAGGCTAATGCTAACGCTAATGTTAGCTTGTGACTGTAATGTGATTTGACATGGACTTCAAGGAATTCAGATCAGTCAGTTCTTTCTAGTCAGAATGTGTAAAAATAAAAACTCAGATTTAAGTCTGACCTGAGTCGCAGAGCCTCACACAGAGCAGTGCCTACAGTTAGCGTCACACCTCCAGGGAATGTTGATGACAAACTACAAATTGATAAAATTCCATACAATCGCACTATATCATCCAAAATTATTTCAAAATCCACAGCCCAGGAAAATAAATACGGCGCAGTTACACAAAATGAAAAAAACAACCAAAAGTGACATTTTACTACAAACGCCGCTCTGACGTACGCCTCATAACCCCGCAGATTTAAACTGAGCTCTTCTCCAAAACTGAAAACACTCTGTTCCACCTTGTGATGTCATCATGTGGTGATACAGGAAGTGCTCCACTGTGTTTTTAAACTCCACACACCTTCACTAGAATCATTTGGATCATTTCAGTCCTGGAATTGTCGATCTCGACTGAACTAAAGGGAAAAGGAGCTGTTCACTTGAAAACTACCACTTGATGACATCACAAGGTGGAACAGAGCGTTTGGAGCTTTGGAGATGTAGACAGACTAATAATAAAGAGTTCCTCAAACATGTGAATGAAACAAACACAACTCCAGGTGTTTTTGTGTGGAGGAAACAACATTAGATCATGACTTAAAGCTCAGAGTTTGTGTGATACTTTAAAGCCGCATTGTGTAACTTTTCTGATAGAGGGTCCGTCAAATGCTTTTTTTGTATATGGAGATGTTATTGCTTTGTCTGGAATGTTCCACAGTGTGGCATTAAACCTTTCTATCTTCATGGAGACCAAAACCAGGCCAAGTTCCAGGTCAGATCTGTGGAGAGGCGACCCCGCTCACAGTCAGAATGTCTGTTTTTCTAGGTATTTTTGAGCTCTAAAACCACCTGTGATTGAATAAATGTAAAGTAGAGCTGTTTAATGTCACACTGTGGAACATTCCAGGCAGAGCAATGACGTATCCATAGAAACATGCAGGTGGCTGACCCACAACCAGAAAGGTTACACAGTGCAGCTTTATATGAAGCAATCATTAGAAAAACCTGATGCCCTGTCACAAGCCCTTAGAGACTTTAACTCACTTAAACATATTTGTACATAAAGTTTTCAAATCCAAACTGTCCCCGTCTCACTGTCCCCGTCTCACTGTCCCCCCGTTGCATTGTCTCCAATCACACTTTCCCCCCCTCGAGGTCTGCTTGTGGCCCAGCGGCAGCCATGTTGGAGAGGTCTGCTTGTGGCCCAGAGGCGGCCATGTTGGAGAGGTCTTTGAGGCGCTGTCCTTGGTCACGACTTGTAAAATGTAACACCTCCTGAACACTCCCAGTTCTGGTGCTCCAGCGTGACCTTGTGCTTTTCACATGCCACACTCGTCCCAGGCTGCAGTAGGACGAGTGGAGGAAGGGGCTCTGTGCCACTTCTGAGGTGGAGGGTCTGGTTCTGGCTTGTCTCCATGGAGATGTTATTTCCCGGTGAGTTTTTGAGGAGGTAACAACGTTCTAACGTGGCTTAAAGTTCACAGGGGTCTGTAAATGCAACTTCTTTCAAATGTTGTGGGGTGAGTAAAGCAGGACACCAGAGGGTTGCCAGTTCGACTTCTCAAACACACGTATCGTGGATTCAAAACACTATTGAGGCTAATTGGCCAATGCTAACCGCTAACTCTCTCGGATGCCCTGCAGGACCAAGGCTTACTGGCTCTTCTGTTTGTGCGTCTCCTCGGTGATGAAGCTCCGCCCACACAGGAAGGGGAGGATGATCTCGAAGAGCAGGTTACAGCTGGCCACACCTGAAAACACAAACACACACAGACACACAAAGTTAAACCACAAAGTGTGGGTCACGCGTGGGTCACGCGTGGGTCTCGCGTGGGTTTAGGGATATGTGTGAATAAAGCAGAGAATTGGCTAAATGTTCAGCATTTCATTCCAGGAGCAGAACTGTATTTATTTAAAAATGGGTGTGTGGGCGTGTCACAGTGTCACAGTGGGCGTGTCACAGTGGGCGTGTCACAGTGTCACAGTGGGCGTGTCACAGTGTCACAGTGGGCGTGTCACAGTGGGCGTGTCACAGTGTCACAGGGGGCGTGTCACAGTGGGCGTGTCACAGTGGGAGTGTCACAGTGTCACAGGGGGCGTGTCACAGTGGGAGTGTCACAGTGTCACAGTGGGCGTGTCACAGTGGGCATGTCACAGTGGGCGTGTCACAGTGGGCGTGTCACAGTGTCACAGTGGGCGTGTCACAGTGTCACAGGGGGCATGTCACAGTGGGCGTGTCACAGTGTCACAGTGGGCGTGTCACAGTGGGAGTGTCACAGTGTCACAGTGGGAGTGTCACAGTGTCACAGTGGGCGTGTCACAGTGGGCGTGTCACAGTGTCACAGTGGGCGTGTCACAGTGGGCATGTCACAGTGGGCGTGTCACAGTGGGCGTGTCACAGTGTCACAGTGGGCGTGTCACAGTGTCACAGGGGGCATGTCACAGTGGGCGTGTCACAGTGTCACAGTGGGCGTGTCACAGTGGGAGTGTCACAGTGTCACAGTGGGAGTGTCACAGTGTCACAGTGGGCGTGTCACAGTGTCACAGTGGGCGTGTCACAGTGTCACAGTGGGCGTGTCACAGTGGGCGTGTCACAGTGTCACAGGGGACGTGTCACAGTGTCACAGGGGGCGTGTACCGGTGAAAATAAGCGATTAAAGATTCCTCAAACATGCACAAATCGTGTGTGTGTGTGTTTGTAAAGTGTGCAGTAGTAGTAGTAGTAGTAGTAGTAGTAGTAGTAGTAGTAGTTTTACCCAGCATGGGTCCGAGCCAGTACACAAACATGTACTCGAGGTACGAGTGTCCACTGCAGGAGAACTGAAGGGACACGGCCAGGACGGGGTTAAAGACGGCTCCAGACACATGTCCCCCTGAACACACAGAGAGACACACAGAGACACACAGAGACACACAGACACACAGACACAAGTCAAAATAAAATACACAAATAAAGTAATACAAATATATCTCAGTTTCATAGAAGTCGTACAGAACCCAGAGCAAAGATGAAACTCGGGCCCCGGGGCCCGGAGTCACTCTGCAATATTTTCAAAAACAAAAGTGAAACAGCAGATTTTTTGGCTCTTCACTTCTGTCCTGAATTTGATCTAATTTGATTTTTGTTTCTCTGAGTCAACTCGAGTCATTTTTAAAATATTTAGTTAAAACTTTAAGAAATGAAAATAATAAAGTTGTAAATCCACATTTCAGAATTTCATCACAACCAGAACTTTCTTGTATTTATCAATGAAACTGATCAGATGAAGGAAACTTTAGCCACAGCCCAGAGAAGGGCCCCTGGGTCTGGGGGGTTCAGGGTCCCCTGGGTCTGGGGGTTTGGGGCCCCTGGGTCTGGAGGACGTCAGATGCCCTGCCACACTGTGCACTCATATTTTATATAAACGATGTTTGTTTATCTCTAAAACAGAAAATGAATATTTAGGGTTTAAAATGTCACAGTTTTAAACTCTGAGGACAGAGACAGAGTGAAAAGTCCAAAAACAGATGAGATTTTTTTTTTTTTCAGAACATTTACATTTTACATTTGTGTTGTGTTTGGTTTTTGTGTTGTTTAGTTTCAGACACACAAGTGAAAAAGTGTCACAACCTGCCCCGGTCTCCACTCACACAAAACTATTGATTTAGTTTTGTAACAAGTTTGTTTGTGTAGTAAAGTTTGGCGTGTCACAGAAAAGTGCGTAATTAAAAAGTGCAAAAGCGCCAGAGGGACCTGAGCTCTGCTCCCACACGAGAAGAAACGAGAAGTAACAAGAAGAAACGAGAAGAAACGAGAAGTAACAAGAAGAAACAAGAAGAAACAAGAAGAAACGAGAAGAAACAAGAAGAACAGGTTTAATGAAGCCCGTGTGGTGTTTTCAGATATGAAGACTGATAGATTCAAGTAGAATTTATTCAAGCGCCTTCCTCGTGAATGTGGTTCTGATGACGTCAGCATGTGGTCGAGCCTCACCTGCGTACACCAGCGCGGTGATCACGGCGCTGAGCGCGTGCACCCGGAGCGGCGGCTCCAGTTTGTGCAGGTGCAGGACCACCGCCTGCGTCACGAAGCCGCAGATGAGCTCCACCGCCGCGGCCTCCAGCAGCGTCCCGCCCAGAGGGTCGAAGCACCGGTACCCGAACCTCCGGTGCCGCAGGTGCACGTCGGACCAGCCCCGGGACCACACGAGCACCGCGAGCGCCTGCGCCGCGAGAGCCGCCGCCAGCTGGCAGCACGCGACCCCCGCGGCCGCTTTGAGGCTCATCTTACGGCGGCACACGCGCTCCAGAGGCCCGATGAAAGAACAGCTGGCCCCGCGGAAACTGCCCACGTGCACGGCCGTGACGACGTAGAGCAGCGTGAGGCGCGCGGACACCGGCAGCTCCGCGCTGTCCCCGAGCAGCTTCAGCTCCTGCGCGCACCAACAGAGCTGCAGCGTGCACGCCACCTCCAGCGCGTAAAGCCAGTAAGCCCCGGGCAGGTACCGGCCCGCGGCCCACCGGGTCAGCTCACACACGAGCACCACGGCCCCCACCACCGCCAAGGACACGAGCACCGCGACCATGTCCGGGACTGACCGTTGCGCTCCCCGATCCGATCCGCAGCAGCAGCGAGAAAACTCCGAGCAAACTCCCGTGTGTGTGTGTGTGTGTGTGTGTGTTGAACTTTCCTCCTGAGCTGCTCACGTCAAAGTCCTTTATCCGCTGCGTCAAACTCTCCGCGTTCATCACCGGAAATTGTTACAAAATAAAGGGGCGCGTTTGTTCCGCGGTCGTTGGGACGTAAAAAATAAAATAAAATAGACACTGTTATAAATGAAACACTTCTTTAAAATCACGCTGTTTTACTCTCACGAGTTTTAGGCCTTTTCATAAAGTATTTTTTATAAATATTTTAACCAGAATCTGCTTAATTTATTTTGAAAAGTTGACACACGTCTCAATTCTCCAGCCTGACGGGCCCCAGGACCGGCCCCAGGACCGGCCCCTCTGTGGATACCGCAGCAGGAGGCTGTGTTCCGGAGCTAAACACAGCTGACCTTTGTCTAATCCAATCAGAAGACAGAAGTGTAACTCTGCAAAGCTCAAAGTCCATCCACCACACCAGGCATTAAAGCTCTACAGTGTCACTTTTCTGGAGGCTGTGTTAGGCTCAGAGGCTCCCGAAATGTGCCTTTTTAAAATTATAATTTGACATGTTCTCACTGTAATGTCATGGACTCTCCCATAAAAGTTCTTATCTGCAGGTTTAGCCTCTGCTCTGGCAACCCAGGTTGTGGTTGTAATTCCTTTTTAAACCAGTAGAGTGCAGTCTACACACAAGACTAAACTGTAAAGCGCAGGCGACGTCAGTAAACAAAAGTCTTTTACTGCAGTTTTTACTGCTTTCAAAGTAATGAGTGTGTTTACAGTAGAACCCAGAACATCCTGAGACGAGCTCTGATGAAACTCTCTGGAGGCCTGAGGTCACGTGACAGGGCTGAGGAGGAGCTTCTGTGTTTCACTGACAGTGTGATATTCTCACACCAGTGACTCACAGCGAGAGGGTTCCTGGTTCACGTGGCCTGGTGGACTCTCTGTGCGGGTTTGGCTCAAGGGCCCATAATCCTGTTCGTCACAAACCTGGAGTTGTGTTTTGTTTCATTCACATGTTTAACACACAAACCTGCAGATTTAACACGAGTTCTTCTCTCAAACTGAAAACACTCTGTTCCTCCTTGTGATGTCATCATGTGGTGATACAGGAAGTGCTCCACTGTGTTTTTAAACTCCACACACCTTCACTAGAATCATTTGGGTGACATCACAAGGTGGAACAGAGCATTTAGACCTTTGGAGATGCAGACAGAGTAACAATAAAGATTTACTCAAACACAACTCCAGGTGTGTTTTTGAGGAGGTCACAGGGGTCAGTCTGTGTGAAATGACCTTTGACCTGTAGCAGCTCTTTCACATTTTAGATTTAGTGTTTGGAGTTTTTACAAGTGAAAATGTCCAGACTCACACTGACACTCGGATAACGTGGCCTCTCACTAAAGTTCCAGAGGTTGTGACGTCATCTGTAGAACGTGTTCTGTGCTCCTCTGCTGCCCCTTCGCTTTGGCTCGTGTCGGACTTTTATTTTGGAGCAGAGCGACAGGGGCAGAGCGACAGGGGCAGAGCGGCCAGGGTTGAATACACACACCGAAAATACAGATTCTGAATATTAAATGTCTTTATTACACAAAACTGACCCCTGTGAGCTTTAGTCCATATTCTAATGTTCCTCCTCAAGAACAGGGCTGGAGTCGTGTTTTTGTGTTTGTTTCATTCACATGTTTGAGGAATTCATTATTTTTAGTCCGTCTACATCTCCAAAGCTCCAAACGCTCTGTTCCACCTTGTGATGTCATGAAGTGAACAGCTCCTTTTACCTTTAGTTCAGTAGAGATTGTAAATTCCAGGACTGAAATGCTCCTGTCAAACTCAAAAGTCCACATGAAATCATACAGCCTGATGGAAAGCTCAAAGCCACTTACCTGACACTCCGGCCCACTCCTTTCCTCTTCAGCGCCGCTTAGTGTCGCCTCCAGAACATGAGGCCAATCTGGACATGGAGGCAGCAACCACAAGCTCAAGGAGAAATACTGGATCACTGGAGTCAGCACTGCTGTACACTGTGTTCCAAATTCTTAGGCAAATGATATTTTTCTCTGATTTTGCCAAAGTGTCAATATAAATGACAGACATCATCACAAACCTGCCAATGATAACAGTATTTTTTTTTTTTTTTTTTTCCAAAAATAAAATGCCCTGTTCCAAATTATTCTGCACAACAGAGTTTTAACCATGTTACTGTTGTAAAGAAGTGAAACTTCATGAACGCTCTGAAGTGCTTCATAGTGAGAAGAGGACAGGTTCATGAGCTCAGCTCTGACAGTGGGACACATTTTGTGGGAGCAGAACATGAGCTAAAAACAGCCATAGAGCAGTGGAACCAGGTACAGGTGCACAACGTGTTACTCCAAAAGGGCATCAAGTGGTATTCAACCCTCCTGCTGGATCCCAGGTCTGTCTCCTGTGCACAGCGCCCCCTTCTGACTGCACTGATCAGAAGAGCAAAACCAAACGCGACGCGAAAACCACTCCAGACTGATAGTGGGGCAGGTTATTGAAAGAATCGTGCACTTGGTGGTACAAGCACCAAAATTGGCATGATTGTAGCTTAGGATGTCCTCTTTCAGAAATGCACGTTAGCCATGCAAAAATCCAAGAAAAACATCACATTTTCACATAAATGTGACTTCAGTAGGTCTTTTCTTTGGTATCTGATCAATTATTTACACTCTAAATGACTGCTTTTACATGATTTATAGTTTTATTGATTATCCATATGGAAATTATAATACATATATACATATATAATTCAAATATGTTCATCATGAAGTGTGCTTAACTATAACATAGGGTAATATTTTTCTCATCTTACAGTGGATTCTCTACCATTTTAATAACCCACACAAATAACAAATGGAACAAGTATATATTCAATATATACATATATTATGCTTACAACTAACATATATATAAGAAAATAGTATTTTTTATTATTATTATTTTTTTTAGTTTTGTAGTTTGATAAACTTCCGGCTTTCAAACTGTTCACTTAAATACCTTCTGACAGAATCATTGTACATCAAATGCCTATATTCTTGGCAAAAACATCTTAATATACATATTCATGTTTTAACAACTTAACTAAACAAATGTATTTTTGAAGCATCTTAACTCAAACAAACATTAATTTAATCATTACATTTGCACCCACAAAGTTGTGTGCATTTTAGTCCAACCCGGAAACATTTGCATCTCCCACGACAATCTGATACAACCGCACTTTGTCAACTGTTGGCAGCTTTCACTGATTGGTGCCAAAAGAGACCAAAGAACATGGATTCCTTTTCATACCAGCCCCAATTGGCTGGAGATTCTTCTTCCATATGACAAGTAGTTGATTGACCCCATACATATGCGGCTTGAAAGGTGGCACGTTTTACATGCTGCTCCAGTGCTGCTTTTGTAGGAGGTATGGCATCGTAGGCTCGTTGCTTCCGTGCAAACTTATCTAACCGAGCATCATCTATATCAACTTCCTCACTATTTTTATCATACAGCATAATGACAAATTTTCCTAAGATTTCTAAATCATTGTCATTAATTTTTGCAGGATACTGGCTGAGCTTTGTAAATACTGGTGATACCTCAGGATAGTTTTCCCGTACTTGCCATGCTGTTTTCTTGCCCTTACCTTTAAAGGCTGAAACAATATCACAACCAGTAAATGCGTGAAAGAATGACATGCCACTGCATTTTTCATGACTAAGATGAGATGCAATATCATGTATTGGCAGCCATCTCATGGATTGGCCATGGCCATATTCAATCCAGAGTTCATTCAGACCTGCATAAAGTCAGTTTGACAAGGCAAGCTCAAAGGGTTACTCTCTGCCATCTGTATTTGCTATAACGAATAAGGTCGAGGGTTTATCCTTTTACCACCTTATTACTGAGTCATTGCACATTAAGATATGGGATTCAACTAGGTTCAAGCTACATTGTTTTCATGCTCTACACCTAGCCCGATCGTTCATCCAGTGCCAATTTAAGTCCCGTGCGATCTGTACACCATCTAGGTAACTACAGCCCCGTTACCCTTGGCTCGGCTCTCCCGCGCTGGCACATCCTGTCAATTCAGGTGCGGCTATCTAACTATTCTACAACTAAGGTTAGTATGACTATAACTAAGTAATTTGTTGTATTAGAGGGGCAAGTTAGACAGCATTTGGGACACTACATATGTTACAACTAAAAGCAACTACGGTTAGTAACACTACATAGCCGACACTGAACCCCATGCCGAGTTTCACAGCAGTGATGTCACCAGTGTGCCCTGGTTGTGCATTAACATCACTCTAATTACCAAGCAATATTGTATATACATTATATGCATACTAAAATAAATACATTCAAAAAGTACTTGAGTAAATTATAAATTTTAATACTCCAATATTTTGCACCTTTCCATTACAACTATTAACTATAAATACGAGATAGCTTTACAGATTTAAATACATATTTTACAGGTTATATACAAAATATACTAATAGATAAATATTTCACAAGAATGCAATTTGGATAAAAACTTGGGTTAGATAACTAATATTAAGTGTAATTGATATGTGGCAAATAGAACAACAATCAAATAGAATAACAATAAATTTTCATAATCGAGTGCATGTCGGCCATCTTGAAAATCGTCCGCCATATTGGATTTTTCACGTGGCTAATGTGCATTTCTGAAAGAGGATATCCTAAGGAACATCCATGCCAAATTTGGTGCTTGTACCACCAAGTGCACGATTTCCTTGAAATACCCACTTAACCGGCCCCACTATGAGACAGAGTCCACACAGAGCAGGTCTACAGCCCAGAGCAGGTCTACAGCCCAGAGCAGGTCTACAGCCCAGAGCAGGTCTACAGCCCAGAGCCCAGAGCAGGTCTACAGCCCAGAGCAGGTCTACAGCCCAGAGCCCAGAGCAGGTCTACAGCCCAGAGCAGGTCTACAGCCCAGAGCCCAGAGCAGGTCTACAGCCCAGAGCCCAGAGCAGGTCTACAGCCCAGAGCAGGTCTAGAGCCCAGAGCCCAGAGCAGGTCTACAGCCCAGAGCAGGTCTACAGCCCAGAGCCCAGAGCAGGTCTACAGCCCAGAGCAGGTCTACAGCCCAGAGCCCAGAGCAGGTCTACAGCCCAGAGCAGGTCTACAGCCCAGAGCAGGTCTACAGCCCAGAGCCCAGAGCAGGTCTACAGCCCAGAGCAGGTCTACAGCCCAGAGCAGGTCTAGAGCCCAGAGCAGGTCTACAGCCCAGAGCAGGTCTACAGCCCAGAGCCCAGAGCAGGTCTACAGCCCAGAGCAGGTCTAGAGCCCAGAGCAGGTCTACAGCCCAGAGCAGGTCTACAGCCCAGAGCCCAGAGCAGGTCTACAGCCCAGAGCAGGTCTACAGCCCAGAGCAGGTCTACAGCCCAGAGCCCAGAGGTTGGTAAAATCTCTGCAGATCCATGAAGAGAACGGAACTCCACTTAGGAACGTGGAACAAACAGGTTTAAAAATCCTAACCACTTTCTTCACATTGAAGCATTTTTCTGTAAAGTGCCAGTGGAAGTTCTCGTTCAGGTCTTGGTCTGCTCTTGGTCTGGTCTTGGTCTGGTCTTGGCCATGTCTCGGTCAGGTCTCGGTCAGGTCTCGGTCTGGTCTCGGTCTGGTCTCCGTCTGGTCTCGGTCTGGTCTTGGGATCTTCTTTTTCACAACAGTTTTTCTGACTGTGTTTCCCTGCACATTTTAAACGTGCTGCTCTCCTAAAGAAACCCTTGACTTAGTCCTGGTCCTGGTCCTGGTCCTGGTCCTGGTCCTGGTCTCGGTCCTGGCCCTGGTCTTGTTCTCAGTCCTGGTCCTGGTCTTGGTCCTGGTCTTGGACCTGGTCTTGGTCTCAGTCCTGGTCCTGGTCTTGGTCCTGGACTTGTTCTCAGTCCTGGTCTTGGTCACAGTCCTGGTCCTGGTCTTGTTCTCATTTCTGGTCCTGGTCCTGGTCTTGGTCTTGGTCTCAGTCCTGGTCCTGGTCCTGGTCTTGGTCCTGGTCTTGGTCCTGCTCTTGGTCTCAGTCCTGGTCCTGGTCTTGGTCCTGGTCTTGGTCTCAGTCCTGGTCCTGGTCTTGTTCTCATTTCTGGTCCTGGTCCTGGTCTTGGTCTTGGTCTCAGTCCTGGTCCTGGTCCTGGTCTTGGTCCTGGTCTTGGTCCTGCTCTTGGTCTCAGTCCTGGTCTTGGTCCTGGTCTTGGTCCTGGCCTTGGTCCTGGTCTTGGTCTCAGTCCTGCTCCTGGTCCAGGTCTCGGTCCTGGTCTTGGTCCTGGTCTTGGTCTCAGTCCTGGTCCTGGTCTTGGTCCTGGTCTTGGTCTCAGTCCTGGTCCTGGTCTTGGTCCTGGTCTTGGTCTCAGTCCTGGTCCTGGTCCTGGTCTTGGTCTCAGTCCTGGTCCTGGTCTTGGTCCTGGTCTTGGTCCTGCTCTTGGTCTCAGTCCTGGTCTTGGTCCTGGTCTTGGTCCTGGTCTTGGTCTCAGTCCTGGTCCTGGTCCTGGTCTTGGTCCTGGTCTTGGTCCTGCTCTTGGTCTCAGTCCTGGTCTCGGTCCTGGTCTTGGTCCTGTTCCTGGTCCTGGTCTTGGTCCTGTTCCTGGTCCTGGTCTTGGTCCTGGTCTTGGTCCTGGTCTTGGTCCTGGTCCTGGTCTTGGTATTGGTCCTGGTCTTGGTCCAGGTCTTGGTCTTGGTCCTGGTCCTGGTCTTGGTCTGATCTGGGTTCTTTTGTGTTGCAGAGTTAGACTCAGACCTGATCATCAGAGTCGTGGTGATTCTTCTGCTGAAGCTCCTGTACATCCTCCCAATGTCCTACTGCTACTGGAAGGTACTGACCTGTAGACCTGGTTTAGACCTGGTTTAGACCTGGTTTAGGCCTGGTTTAGACCTGGTTTAGTCCTGGTTTAGACCTGGTTTAGTCCTGGTTTAGTCCTGGGTTTCTCACCTGTTGTTGTGCCGTGTCCTGTTGTTTCAGGTCAGGGCCAGAGGCGGCGCTAGAGAGAGACCCCAGCTGTGAGTGAGACCGGTTCAGATCTGAGTCGGTCCTGTTTCAGATCGGATTATTAGCATCGTTAGCATCGTTAGCATCGTTAGCATCGTTAGCGTAATTAGCATTGTTAGCTTCCTTAGCATCATTAGCATGTTTTATTGTATCACTGACTGTGGATAATCCCAGTTCCAATATGGTTTATACATATTCACATGTTTGTTTGTCTTATTGTGTGTTTAAAATAATTTGTTTGTATAACAATAATAAATTTAATGAAAAAAATGTGTGTGTGTGTGTGTGTGTGTGTGTGTGTGTGTGTGTGCTCTCTCTGAGTGTTCACTGCGGCCGCGATCAGCCAGCCCTTCAGTCGAGATCGGCAAATCCAGGACTGAAATGATCCAAATGATTCTAGTGAAGGTGTGTGGAGTTTAAAAACACAGTGGAGCACTTCCTGTATCACCACATGATGACATCACAAGGTGGAACAGAGTGTTTTCTGTTTGAGAGAAGAACTCGTGTTAAATCTGCAGGTTTGTGTGTTAAATGTGAATGAAACAAACACAACTCCAGGTGTTTGTGACGAGGAAACGACAGTAGACCAGAGCAGAGAGCAGAGGATTATGGGACATTTAAGTGAACGTGCATATGACAGGTTTTCATGTTGTTCAAACTCTGGTTTGGTTTGGAGGAGAGTCCCTGTGCTAAAAATATATCACAGTTTTACATCAGTTCAGTGACAGTTTGTGAAGAAAAGCTGAAAAGAAAAGTCCAAAATACTAATGTCTTTATGTCATATGTCTCCATCCAAAATGCAGAGACAATTCACGCACAAGGAATTTATGACACTTTAAACCTTCATTTAACTCAATAAAAGAGTTATTTATTTGTGTTAATCTAGTTATAACTGTTGCACAAGTTTTGGCCCTTTGTTTCCATTATAGTTGCTGTAGGTAACATTTATGACATTTATGTCTGTGTCTGAATGTCCCCCATAGTCCCTAACCCCTCATTCACTACATAGGCCCGCACTCATTAGCGCCCCCTACAGTGACTCACTCACAGACAGATTTGGGTCACTACATTCGGGTCACGTGACTCTGACGTCTAGATGAACAAAGTCTAAAGGCTAAACTCCGATAAACCTTAATTTTTGATGCTGGATTTCACGTAAACAGACTGAATTATTTGCTTTTTGTCTGAGATGTGGAAATTATGGCTCTTTTAACAGCTGGAGCTACGGTAAGCGGCTAACGCTAGCACCTTTACACCAGAACGGTTTATTTAGTCGTGTTTTATTCAGAATCAGGATCAGAGCCATAAACCAGAGCTTTTATCGGCTTCATTTGTCGTGTGGTGTCCAGTTAAACACCTGTCTCTGTACACCGTTGTTTTCCACTTTAAAATAATCAAATAGACCTGAGGTCACCAAACTTTTTTCTCTGGGGGCCACATTATGGCCATTATGATATAGAAACTCGGACAGCAGATTGGATGAGACAAAGAGCACTTATTAGTAACTTTATTTTTGGTCTAAATAGTGACCTCAACCTAAATGATTCCACCTGGAATTGAACTTGAACTTTTTCAGGCAGGTAAGTTAATGTAAATATGGTTTTCTGCCTGTTGATATTTGTAGGGATCATTCTTTCAGTACATTCTAGAGTCATTTTAGTCTTTGGGCCAACTGCCCTTTGGGTTCTCGGTCTGTTCAGTGCTCCCTGTCTCATACCTGAATATTGTTTGTTCATCCAGCCGGAGGGGTCATATTATGTAACTCTTGCAGTGGAGTTTGACCGTCACGTTGAGCTGTCCGAGGTCCTCTCGCTCAGACACCAGCATGCTAAAACAAGAAAAATAGATTTAAGTAAAAACAAGTATGAAAGTTCAGGCACTGTGCAGGGGAAAAGAGATTATGGCCTGTACTTCCCCCTTTTCTCTGCCTTTTTCTTCCTCTGGAGCCCCAGAGGTGGTGGGCGAGGATTGAGTCCAGTTGTTTGACTTTTGCACCTTCACATAAACCCAGGAGTCAGGTGTCAGGTCACTGTCAGAGCCAGGTGTAACCTGCACAGAATGAGAGTGCTGTCTGCACTTCTGAAGTTCAGTTACAATCTTTTACAACATCTTGACACTTGACATAAAAATGGAGCATCAAAATCAAAAGGACCTGTTGGTTTGTGCATGTCTCGCCCAGTCAGAAGCACGTGGGGCGTAAAACTGGTGGTTCTGTTAAAACTGTTCCTAATGTTCAAGAGAACAAAAGGAGGAGCTGTGACCCAGTCAAGTTTGTCAGTGCTCCATACTTACCATAGTTAGTGTTCTCTTTATGGTTGCATTCATGTGTTCAACCTGACCTTGGCTACAGGGGTGATAAATGCGACCAAAATGACTTCAACAAGGGACTTCAACAGGTCTTTTACTATTTTAGCTGTGAAATGTGTACCATGATCTGATCTGATAAGAGACACCAAACCCAGCTCACATCATTTAGCAAATGTTGTACTTCTTCAGCAGATTCTGACTTGTGCTGAAACGTCTCTACCCATTTGGTGTATTTACGGCCCCCGCCTCAAAGGAACAACAAAGGAGGGAGGACACGACAGCGGCGAATGTTTTAACCCGTGCTCGGGCATTTATTTAAAAAATAATGAGGGGCTGTGGTGTGGCAGGCCCGGAGTGGAGTCTGAGAGGGGGGAACACATGCTGCTTTATAGTCGCCGTGGTGATTGGCGGGTGCAGCCGGCAGGAAGGGCAGCTGAGGGAGGTGAGGACATACACCTGGAGAGAAAGAAGAGCGGCAGGAAGGCGCAGGGCAGGACACGGCCTGGGCCGTGACAACAGACAATACCTAACAGATATCGATAACCGAGGACGTGCATATCGGGGGCCATGTCAGTGAAACAGTTTTTATTGCATAGGTTGGGTCTGTGGCTGTTGCATCTGCCTGATTGGAGGCTGCATCAGAGGTTGCATGAGGGCCATGGGGACCTGCATTGGGCCTTGAGATTGTGGTTCGTGTTGCATCCGTTGATTCTTGAAAGGACAGTCTCTGCTCCAGTGTCCTACTCCTGAACATGTGTAGCATTGATTTGGGGAAATCTTTGAAATCTTCCTCTTCCTCAACCTTTTATACGCAGAGGGCATGTTGGTGGGTCCAGCATATATGACCACACCCTGAGGAAATGGTTGCTGCTAAGGAGCTGCTAAGGTTTCTGTTTACCTTTTATTTGGGTCGTATTCGCCTTTGGGGCACTTCAGTCGGTATGGAGACTGTACAGGGTCACGTCAGGCCTCAGAAAAAAAGGAAAAGAAAATGAGTTAGTCTTTTGCTTGGATGAAGATAGAAAGTCCATTTGTTTAGGATGCCCAAATCCAAAAAAGTTTTATTGTTGATTTCTGTTCTATCAAAGAACAGGCGCAGAGGCACGGAGATGATTCTACAGTACCTTTAATGGACACACAGGCAATAAGTATTTGAGCGTCTGTGAGCGTCTAGCAGACGATTTCTGAGAGTCTGAGGGTCTGAGTCTAACCAAAGATTTAGTATTGTCCATTTATAAATGTTATCTTTAGCTGACAGTTTTACCCTGGGAATCTGCCGAGTTTCTGCAGTTTGTATCACAAAACAGAGCAGCAAGAATCATCCACGTTTACTGAGCAGAACATTCTGCACTTTAAGTGTATCAGCATTAAGTATGAAATGAAAACAATGAGGTTATTGTTCACAGTTTTCATTTATATTTTGTCACTTATATATACAGTAAGTCGTAAGTAAAATTCTAAATGTAAACTTGCTGTTCATACGCTGCGTTCTTTCTTGGGATTTTGTCATTGTTTAATAAGGTTTGGAGTTAGAAGTAATTTTTACTTCAGCCTAAACCCTTTCGGTCGTGATCCATGGGGCTCTAGTCTATGTTTTTTTGTACTGCTGCAAAATGATCAAATAAACTACTACTACTACTAATACTACTACTACTACTACTACTACTAGAGGGGGTATTATCTCCCCCATGTTCTAACGCTGTTCCCTCATCAGAAACTCGCCTGAGGAGGTTTCAGATGTCCTCCATCCATGTTTGAGGACGTTACCTTCGACAGTCTTACTCCTGATTGGCTCGTCAGTTGCTTTAACGCCCTGGACCAGTGTGAGACAGAACGATAAACTGGTTCAATCCTGGTTCAGACCTGCTTCAGACCTGGTTCAGACCTGCTTCAGTCCTGGTTCAGACCTGCTTCAGACCTGGTTCAGACCTGCTTCAGACCTGGTTCTCGGACATGTTCCTCAGGGTGCTGCTCCTGTCCCTCTGGTGTTGGGGTGAGTTCTGGCTCTTCTTCTTCACAGACTTTGATGTAAAATTTGCCCTGTATAAAAAAAAACTAAACTAAAATATTCCAGTCTGACCTGGACCATGGTTCTTGTCCCAGCGCTGCATCGCGTCAGTATTTCTGTTTCAAAGCTCCACACGGCCGTCTGTGGTTTTACCCTAATACCTGTTTGGAGACTGAGATACTGGAGATGAGATGTTTGATTCACAATCACCTGAAGAGAATGTCACAGGTTTGGGTTTATTTTTAAATGTGCAGATTTCTTGAAGTTTTAAAGAGTAAAGAGGTTAAAAAGAGAGCATAGTGTTGTAACACCACCTTTATTTTGTGATTTACAAATAATGACTAATGTCATTATAATGTCATTATAATGACTAAGAGGAGAAAGTGAATTTCTCCTCTGTGAGATCAATAAAGTCTTATCTTATCTTATCTTATCTTAACAACAGAAAAAGAATAACTTATTACAATAAAATGAGGTTAAAATAATAAAATCCCTTGAATAAAACTCAGTACCCGTGCTGTGACTTTTATGGGGAGACAAGCAGACTTGGGGTGGACATTAATATTTAGCCGATAACAATTTAATAACACCACTTTTTATGCAAACTACATTGTAATGATTTATTTTACTGACATTAAATGCATTTATACTGAGGCAGTAAACAGTACACAGAGTCAAACTGGAGAGACCCAGACCTACAGAGTTTATTCATATTTGTTCTGGACTGTATTTGACACCCTCTTTGTACAAACAGGGCTATTTGTATTTTGTTTGTTTCTTCACAGATTTGTCCTACACCTTATTTATCCAGCGGAGCCTTCAGTTCTATTGTCGTCTGTGTAATTATTATTATTATTATTATGCACCTAGAACACACACACACACACACACACACACACACACACACACACACACGTATGTGTGTAATCGTGCTGTTATTCCTCTGACACTGTCGCTCTTTCATAAACGCACAGACGGGGCAGAATACACACAATACACACAATACACAAAAGTCATTAGTCATTATTTGTAAATCACAAAATAAAGGTGGATTTGACCATTATTGAACATTAATGAGGATATTTTATTGTTAACTAAGTGTCTCTCTGAACGATTAGTATTACTCAAGTTTGAAACAATGAAAAACAGTAATTGAACCAGCAGTAAAAGGGATCCATAAAGTGCCTATTTGGATATTAAATGTGGCTCATTTCTTTTTGTTTTCAACATTCAATTGAACCAGCAATATTGGAACAAAATAGTCAATAAAATAATTAGAAAAAGATAAGTTATGTAAAACATGTCTTAACATTTCAACATTTCTAATGAAATAGGTGGGCTTGCCTGCGTTTTTGTAGCATGTTCCAGTCCGGGGTGCAGGAGGTGAGGACGACACACACATCAGGTGCAGAATTCAGTCTGTTTCTGCTTTGTCTTTATTTTTGTGAGCACAGAAAATCCCAGTTCACACATATATGTAGTAGGGAAAGGAATAAGCATAGAATTACTGGCCCTACTGAGGACAGGACATTCTGACCAAATGCTGATCCAGAATGACGATAAGGTCACAGATCCATAGCGTCTTTGCAGAGTGCGATCGCAGCTGAGCTGCAACAACTCAGCTTCTTCTGCAGGACTAAGCATCAACTCAAACAAAGATTCCGGACTCTCAAATTTGACGAGAATTTTGGATTCACCTTTTATCATTCAGAATGGAATACCTCTCTGTTGGAAAACAGCAATCAAAGCTCTCAACAAGCGCAGCGAGATGAGTTTGAATAAGCACAGAGGCTCTTCACGGGTGTGGCCACAACATCATGTTCTTCTATGTGCTGCAACACAGTGGGGAACATTTGGTAACTTGGCTCTGGTCTTTTGAGTCGTGCAAGCCACAGCTTCAGTGACTTTTGGAAAGCCTGAACATTTTTTGATTTGATTCCTCCAATTGAGGAAAACATTGTCAAGTTTAGTTCATTGAGCAATGTAAAAATATTGGCCAGATACAAAAAACTGAGAAGCCAATCGGTGCCAGTGCACAGCTGATCACACAGCCGGCTGTTAAGTGCACTGGCTTTAATGAAGTTTACAATGCGAATAACTTCGCTCAGTGTTTTGTCGAGCGCAGGGGGCAGACGGTGTATGAAACAATGATTCCATGTCATTTCCTTGCCTGCTGCCTCCTTTATTCGTGTTAAAACTCCACTTTTCCTGCCTGTCGTATTTGCAGCCCCATCGCTCGTTTCACATTCACAGTCAAGTCCACACTTAACCACGTACTCGTTCAAGACACAAAATATCTGTTCTCCTGTGGTTCCAGTAGGAATATTCAAGCAACACAACAAGTTCTCCATAAATTCATTTTCCCATGCATACATAAACCAGCAGAGTGGCGCAAGAAATCTACGGTTTTGTTCTCCAAATCGGGGTGCAGCGTTTCTAAATGTCTCTTAAGTTTAGTTGGCTTCAGACTCTCGTTTGCCATTTTTTCGCTGCAGATGACACACATTGGCCTTGCATCCTGGTTAGAACCAGCACAATTTATAAAGTGATAATTCAAAAATAGTCTTTGTATGGCCTTGCTGGTAATTTTCTTTTCTTTGCTGGCTCTGATCCCCGCTCAACAGTGTTAATTCTAGTCTCATTTCCATCTGTATTTTCAGTGCTAACAACACTCGTACCAGCTTCATTGCGGAATGGCTCCTGACTTCCCTCGCTTCCCTGAACTGCACTGACCTTTGCTGATTTATCACCCTTCTTTTTGGACAACCAAGCAAGCATTTCTCAACTTTAGCTGCAGGAACACTTGTTCAGGGCAGGCAGATAGGCGTCGCTGACTCACTAGCTCTCTCATGTGTCAGAACTGTATATTGCAGACCTACATGCTGATTGTGACAAGGCGACCCAAAAAAAATCTTCAGTCTTTGGAAAACAATGCTCTAAAACAACCGGCTGGCCTCTCCGGTTGTAAGAGCACATGTAGAAAGCCCAGAAAGCCGCGCGCTCAACATGAGCCTCCAGGCCTCCTTAGAAAGACAAAACAACATGGGACGTTCTGAACCGCGGTTGTTGCAGTTTGCTCAGTGACCAGAAGAGTGTAGTAAAGGACAACGCCACTACAACCATGTTTCAAACAGACAGGAGTGAAGGGAATAAATGGATATAATTCAAAACTATTTAATTATACTTTTGACACACAATAATTTTAAATTTTATTGGGCAACCACTGCTTGACTTGATTGCCCTGACCACACGCCACTGATAAAACCAGCTAAAAGTGTCTGTGGGTCTGGTGACATGGGGTGGGTCTGTGGAGTGTCAGAGCTGGTTCGAGCCTTTCCCTCCTTCCCTCACCGACGATCCAGGTGAGGATTTTGGCATCTTAAAGTTTGTATAGAGGATTTTCCAATGAAGGAGAAATCCAGCGACTGTTTGTCCTTTTTCAAATGTTCTACATGCGTGACTCCACCTCCTCCTCCACAGCTTCATAAGTAGAAACACCTCCTCCACCTCCTCCTTACGCTGCTTGTTTACAGCCGGGGCTCGTTCAGAATCGCTGTTGCTGCTGTACCTCTACTGTACGTTTTCAAACGATAAGCAGAAGTTTCCTGTCCAGAAGTAATTTATCGACCAGCGCGTCAGTCTTTAGACCCTTCATCTGCTTCAGTGACGCCATCGCTGGAAGGAATCTCCAAGAATCACCTTAGTTTGGCTTCGCTCCTTTTCCCCTTCTCTTCTTCTTTCAGCGACCTCATAAACGGACTTTCTTTTGTGTCTAACTGGTCGTGGATTCTCGTCTGCCATCGCGACAAACTTTGTACAAACTGTGAGGAAGCGACAGTTGGAAAAAGCCGCTAAGAACCGCTGCGTTGGTCGAGTAAACGGCGTCTGTGGAATGTGTGAGAGGCGAACGTAAACCACGTGATCCCAGTGCGCCAGAGAGTCAGTTACTATAGAAACGCAGGGAGTTTGATTGACAAACCTAATAGACGAGGTAGCCTCGTTATCTATTGGCTAATGTTTATCTGGCCCCACCACGTCCACAGGTGATGGATTTTCATTCTTTTTTTTTTTTGGTCGTCATAATTCCAAGGCTGCTGCGTCTCTATAATGATACTATCAACTTTCATTGACAATTTGAAACTAAAAAAATCCTCCATACAAACTTTAAACACACCTATTGTACTAGGTACATATGGCACGGCAGTTTGGCACCTGCCGCTGGTCCTGTCAGACAGGTGGCGCTCTTCTCCCCATAGACTGCATAAAGAATACGTATGTTACAGGCAAAGTTGATAATCCAGGAATTCTATAGAACAGATATAATATAGATAATAATATAGAATGCCTGGTGTCCTTTAGGCAAAGTTTTTAAGACGGTTTTATTATTGGATTTTATGACAAATAAAAGGAGAAGAACCCAGATGTATTATAACCTTTATTCAGGATTACTGACCCCAGAAACAGTGAAATGTTACACACGTTACACAAATGAAAGAACATTTTGGATTTGGCTGTGACCTGGTTTATAAATCCATCTGTCTGAAGGAGAACGTCCATCTGAGGAGACATAAACAGAGCAGGATTTAAAGGGTCTGACGTGACCTGAAGAATTAGATGCTCCACACAGCAGGAGAATGTGATGGATGTGATGGATGTGATGGATGTGAGGAGGTGGAGTGATCTCCCGTAAAGAATCATTTCACCTGTCCACTACAGGCGACTTTCTATTTAGCTTATAGCAAATATTATTTATTATAAATCCCCCAATGACCAGAATCAGTAAAAACATATTTCAAATGTATTTATTGGTACAACGGAGATGGATTGTGAACAATAATAATAATAATAGTAAAAGCAACAACAGCAATAATAATAATAATAATAATAATAATAATAATAATAATAATAATAATAATAATAGTTATAAAAAGTTAATTTAAATGTGTTATGAACATGCTAATTGCCCTGAATTGTAAAATAAATCATATATTTGGTTATATGGTTCAAGTTTTTGGATTTCCCCTTTGATCTGATCATTATGGGATATACAGTAAACACATTTGCTGTCGTGAGTTAAACTGAAAGCAGCCTGCAGTGGACTATTTAGAATATTCTGTTATTATTCCTGTTGTTGTTTTAGTTTTCTTATTACATTTAAAAACATGTTCACTTTGTGCAACACAAATGGTCAGATACAAAAATGAAAATTATAGAATGCCTGTTTATGAGTTTTGCCTGTAACATAGAAACTATAGTTCTCCTGTGCGTCCGGCGCCCCCTGGTGGTGACTCTCACACCGGGCCCCTCTAATGCTCCATTCCAATCCTCTCTGTATATTTTTAGTTTCAATATGACAACAAAAAGAACAAGACATTTTTATTTGAATTTAAACCTGCCTCTTTTCATGTTTCTGTTTTGGAAAATACACAAAAAACATGAAAACGTTAGTTTTCCATTTATTTGAGGAAACTACAGAGCAGTCACATGACATCGTGTGTGTGACGGGTAAACCAGCGACATCACTCTGACTCACTCATCACAATAAAATATAATAACAGAGAGTAAAAAATAAATGGTAATAATAAATTCTAAATAAATATCAACAAAGAGCAAGAGACACGTGTCAAATGAGACACAATTATATAAGTGTATATGGACAGGCCAAAATAAAACAGAAAAATAAGTAATGAAAATATAAAATCACAGCTGCATATAAAATACAAGAAAGGCAGTGCAATGATACGATTGATTGACAGGACATAAGGTTATCTGTTACATAAGATTGAGTTGTACAGTTGTAGGGAGTATTATCTGTTACATAAGGGTGAGTTGTTGTACAGTTGTAGGGAGTATTATAGTATTAATGTAGTCCTGAATCTCTCACTGTTTGAGTGGAGCTGTAGGAGCCTCTTGGAGAATGAGCTCCTCTGTCCCTCTATAGTCTGGTGTTGTAGGGAGTATTATCTCCTCTGTCCCTCTATAGTCTGGTGTTGTAGGGAGTATTATCTCCTCTGTCCCTCTATAGTCTGGTGTTGTAGGGAGTATTATCTCCTCTGTCCCTCTATAGTCTGGTGTTGTAGGGAGTATTATCTCCTCTGTCCCTCTATAGTCTGGTGTTGTAGGGAGTATTATCTCCTCTGTCCCTCTACAGTCTGGTGCAGTGGGTGAGTTGTTGTACAGTTGTAGGGAGTATTATCTCCTCTGTCCCTCTATAGTCTGGTGCAGTGGGTGAGCAGGAGTGTCCATGATGGAGAGCAGTTTGTCCAGTGTCCTCATGTCCCTCACTGGGACAAATGTCTCCAGCTCACAGCCGATCACGTGTCCAGATTTACGGATCAGTTTGTCAATCCGTCCAATGTCCCTTTTCCTGGTGCCGCTCCCCCAGCAGAACCACAGTGAAGTCCAGGGCACTGGCCTCCACAGACTGGAAGAAGATCTCCAGTAACTCGCTGCACACAGTGAAAGACCTGATCTTTCTCAGGAAGTAGAGTCTGCTCATGCTCTTCTTGTACACAGCATTACAGTTGTCTCTCCCGTCCAGCCTGTTGTCCACATGGACGCCAAGGTCCTTGTAGCAGTTCACTATTTCCACGTCCTGGCCTTGGATGGTAATGGACTCCACTGGTGTCCTCTTCCTCCTGAAGTCAATCACCAGTTCTTTGGTCTTGTCAACATTCATGGTTTGCCTGGGACACTCCACAAAGTTTGTAATCAGTGTCCTGTACTCCAGCTCTTGTCCATCCCTGATACACCCAGCACCTGTCCCAGCACCTGTCCATCCCTGATACGCCCAGCACCTGTCCCAGCACCTGTCCATCCCTGATACACCCTAAATTTAAATAAATAAATACAGAAGTGAGTAAACGTGCGTTTTCATCTGACATAAAGTATCTGAAGTACAGAGGCGTCGTGCTGCACCACAGTCTCTTCCTGTCCCTGTGGTTTAAGGCTCAGAACAGCGGCCATTTTGTGCACAGCTCTGTGTCATGTGACCAACAGACGCCATTTTGTAACATGAACTCTGTGTGCAGGGGCCCTGGCAGAAAACAACAGCCCAGCAGGTAAGAACCACTCAGCAACACACACACACACACACACGCACACGCACACGCACACGCACACACACACACACACACACACACCAGGAGTCTAACCCACAACCTCCAACCCACAACCTCCTCACTGAGAGGAGTGTGTGCATTTGTGTGTCTGTCTGTGTGTTTGTGTGTGTATGTGAGTGGGTGATACAAAAGAGTGTGTGCATGTGTTTGCTCAAGTAAAGGGGCGGGGCCTCACTGCTCAGGTAAAGGGGCGGGGCCTCATTGCTCAGGTAAAGGGGCGGGGCCTCACTGCTCAGGTAAAGGGGCGGGGCTTCACTGCTCAGGTAAAGGGGCGGGGCCTCACTCTGTCTCTTGTCTGTTCAGAGCCGCTCAGGCTGGTGGGAGGGGCCAGTCGCTGTGCTGGGACTCTGGAGGTGAGACACAGAGAGTGGGGACGGGTGTATGTGCCCTCTGGATACTGGGACCAGGAGGCCACAGCTGCTGTGTGCAGAGCCCTGGACTGTGGCTCTGCTGTTTATGGAGAACACAGACCTGATTTTCCACGGAGTCTTGGGTGGAGTGTCTCAGCTGACTGTGTGAAGGAGTCTTCAGTGAGAGAATGTGTCGATGGTTCAGACTCCTCCACTTACTGGGGTCTGGAGGTGATGTGTTCAGGTAAAAGTTTCATCTTACATTTCAGGTGTAAAATGTGTGGCATCCAATCAGAGTTTAGATCATACATACACACACACACACACACACACACACGCACACACACACACACACACACACACACACACACACACGCACTTCTCTGTATCACACAGAGTCTCTGTCTCTGTTCAGAGACCGACAGAGACAGACAGAAACAGAGAGAGACACAGAGAAGCTGTTTTCAGGCTGGCCATAACAGTCCCGGTGCCTGCACCAGTTACACTGGGAATCAAAGTTTTTACCAGTGAATGACCCGAGTTCAAACCATTTAAGTGAACCCATGATGCGTCATCGACAGAGGGTGTTGATTTGCCACCAAATAAAAACAAGGCCATATGACAGTGGATGTCACAGCAAGGAAATTAACAATCATGGATTGCATCATTACCACCGGCGAGCGTTTGTACTCATACAAATCATTCTTTATCTGCGCCAAGCTCTGCCACAACATCTGCTGTGGAGAAGGCGGCAGTGACACCGAATCCAAAGATATATGCAAGACGAATGGTACCTAATATTTTATAGACTTAAAACTTTTCTTGTCACATATGAAGATTGTGATGGGAGACACATTAAATCGCCTTACAACGGCATGTCCGAATGTGTCACGTGTGACCCAGATGAACCAGCTGACGTCTACTTTGTCGTCATGGTTCGCTTAGAAAAAACAAGATTTACTTGGTTCTTGTTGGGAACCAACTTTTCAGTTCCGTCAGTGAATACGTCAGTCAGTTCGACGTCGGTTCTCTGGTGGCCTGAAAATGCTAAGAGAGACTCAGAAAAAGAGAGAGAGAGAGACAGAGAGATTTAATCTAGACGTCCCATAATTAACTAAAAAGATGAAATAAGGGGAGCCCTAGATTTAGAGTGTTTGTTGACTACAGTTGGCACTTCCCTGATGGGAAAGCTGCTGGCCCATACCGGTTTGAGTGGAATGAGCGGAAGGCTTTCCCCAACCCTTCCATCCATGCCTCAGCAAAGAGAAAGAGCGAAATCCCAGCCACTGATGAAGCCATCTCTGGCCCATCAAAGAGTTTAGTGGAACTTGAGGTGGAAAACAGTATGCTAAAAGAAGGGAATGCTACATAAAAAAAAACAAACAAACATTTACTCAGGTGCTCATTTTGAAGAGATTACTATCTAAATTTATCTTAAATTACCATAGTGGACTGTCCAAATTATGCCCTTAAATGATCAGATATTAACATTGATGAAGCTCAAGCTCAACTCTGGCAACATTGACCTTGCTACAAGGTTTAACTGCAGCACTGCAACTGTCAGCAATATTTTTCAGACCATTGTTTGTGCACTCGCAGAAATATTGTACGTTTGCCTGACTGCTTTCAACCGTTTCCCAACTGCAGAATTGTGCTGGACTGCACTGAGGTAGCCGTGTCGAACGCAAAGAGTTTGGAGACTCAAAGCCTCCGCTACAGTCAGTACAAAGGTGGAACCGCACTTAAGGCCCTGTTGGTGTTACTCCCAACGGGGTCATTACGTTTGTCAGTGACCTGTATGGGGCGAGTGCCTCTGGAAAGGCCGTTACAGCTGACAGTGGGATTCTCCAGCACCTGCAACCCAGGGACATGGTCATGGAGGACAACGGATTCACAATTAGAGACATCCTGCCTGAAGGAGTTACTCTAAATATTCCTTCCTTCCTCGTAAATGGCCAGTTCACCCAGGAGGAGGTTAACAACAACAGAGTAATGTCAAAGGCGAGGATTCATGTAGAGAGGTCAATTCAGCGGCTGAAGGTGTTCAGGATCCTTCAATACATCCCACACCAGTTCATGAAGAATGCAAACAAAATCCTTAAAGTGTGTGTGTGTCTGACCAATCTCCAAACCCCCATCCTCAGAGAAATTGAAAGAAAAGTATTTTGTGTGTAATAATAAACAATAAATAACTATTCTTTATGAAAGTAGCAAAGCAAAATGCTCCTTGTAAAATGTTTATAAAATGTTTCTAGAATTTCAATATTTGAAGCCCATGTTGGGTTTTTCGCCACCTGCAGGATAACCAGATCTTTTGATGTCCAGACTACCAAATGGCAACAGTTTGTTTCAGTGAGAAAAAGGTTGCCCTGAATCTGATGCCAGTAGTTGTTTTTTATTTATTTATTTAGATATTTTTATTTTAGAGACCCAGTCACTTCATCTACTTCTAGGAAAAAATCCTTATTTTCTGCTGCCTGAATGGCAGTCTTTGTCCTCGCAGACCAAGGACATTTGTCCTGATTGGATGGTTCCATCCAGAGAGCCACCAAGTAAACCACTGTTCGATAGGAACAGCCCCCTCTCCTGGATGATGGTACAGTGCGTTCTGTGTAAAGGTCCTTTGCCATTTTCTCGTGGAGGATTCCCCAATCACATGCCTTGAAAAAAAAAAAAAAAAACATGACTTTTAGGGCGCACTCGCACTAGGACTTTAGAACCGTGCCGTGCTCAAGCGGCACAAATGTGCATAAGGCATTTCTGGGCACAGACTTTTGAAAAGTTGGGCTGAGATTAATTTGTTTCTAATGCAACACTAATTTATTTTAAATGGCTTACAACAATTGATTTTGTCTGTCCAACTGTGACTTCCTCTATTTGCTGCTCTTCCTGATTGTTGACTGCAAGTGACGAGAGCAGATAGAGCTGTTTTCAGCGTCAGCGTAGCTTTGGCTGCTTATCAGAGCATCAAAGGTCTTGGAAGGAAGAGTCTAGATATGAAAATAAGAAGATTCAAAGTAAATGTTATTTGTCACATACAAAGATAGAATTAGTACAGTACAACTGGTAGGTGTGAAAGGCCCCAGGCAGAGTCAGCTGTTTTGAGTCGTCTTTATAAAGCACTAGTTGGTAATAGATATGGTTATTTGCACTGCAGTGTGTTTACTATGAAGTACGATGTGTCAAACAAAACTCGTGGCAGTGCAGTTTAACCCCCTACAGTTTAACCACATCACAGTTACGTTATTACCTGAGCAAAAGGAGAAATTTAAATTGTCAACTGGACAGAGTTTATTTGGTCGAATATGTTTCGCAGCTCATCCAAGCTGCTTCTTCAGTTCCGAAATGTATTCGACCAAATAAACTCTGTCCAGTTGACAATTTAAATTTCTCCTTTTGCTATAGGTTCTACCTGGACGGCTGAGGGATTCTACACACATCTCAAGTTATTACCTGAGGTATTTCTGGACCCAGCTCCATCCTATTCCAATGAAACGGCTAAGATCCAACAAAGAGGCCAGAGCCCATTTCTTGTCCTCCTGAGGGACTGGTCTATTGATTCCAGCTGAAGTAACTGAATAAGGGCAGTTGTAAAGACTTGTAGTTATGTAAGCTAACAGTAAAAACAAGAGAATGGTTAACTGGATCACAGAGGCAGACGTTACATCAGTAAATCTACTCAATTACTGTACTTAGTAACTTTTTCCACATACAAGCTATTAAGCTTTGAATAATGGAGTAGCAACACAATACAAAAACACAACTGCAAAATATTGACGTAACCATAACTAGTCAAACCATAGAAAGTAATACATGCAGTATTTTGTACATACATGCAGTATTTTGTACATACATGCAGTATTTTGTACATACATGCAATATTTCAAATGAAATTTAATTATACCAACTGTTCAACAATGATGGTGCAATCTCAGACACTTTCCTCACTGAGATCTCTTCTGACCGAGGTGGTGGCCTCTTCCAAACACAATCAACGTCGGTGCGGGAGATATTCTTTTCCGCGCAGAACAGTAGAGCAGCCATATGGTGGCATTTGTCCCTGCAGATCGGACACTGACAGATGCTGTGATTGACGACCTGATCCTCAACTTGTATCAGCACCGAAAAAAAACCTACCCTCACGGCTAAAGTAGCCTACTTTAATCATAGCGACGAGGATATCTGCCGTAGCTATTCTTCCACATCGTCACATTACATGTTCTCCCATCGCTCTTTATGTCCACAACAGAAATATCTGAACACTTGAAACACTGTATTAACTTCACGAGCCAATTTATCATCATCTCTTGTTTCTAGGCAGCCCCTTTAGCACTGTCACCAGCCAATAAGATTAGACTTATGTCAATAGCAGCTAGTGCTATTCCTCCAAATTGTCACATTACATGTTCTCCCATCACTATTTACGTCCACAACCGTCAAAGAGAAATATCTAAACACTCAAAACACTGGATTAACTTAGAAATTACTGCCCAACTTATAATTTCTGGCTAGGCTAGCTGGCTGCTAACACTAACTCACCTCGATTTCATAAACTTTCTTCTTTGCCCAGGATGCCTGGACCTTACCCTTTATATTCCCACCTGTAAATACACTCACACTGACAACTGGGTTTGAATTAAATGAGTTCAGACCCTTTCCTACAGCAGTTGGCACCTCACTCAAAAAGGACATGACGGTGAAAATGTTCACTGGTTCTGAGGTTCTGTCATTTTGAGCAAAGTTTCATTGGACCCAGACGTCATGT
>CM057098.1:31425964-31450964 GCA_029959045.1 Taenioides sp. WSHXM2023
CACTCTCTCAATGTCTCTTCCCTGGATGTTCACTGGTGGGGGGGCAGTAGAGTGGCGTCTGCGGAAGTCCACCACCATCTCCTTGGTCTTCCCCGCGCTGATGAGACGGTGGTTTCGGTGACACCAGTCCACAAAGTCCTGCGTTACTCCTCTGTACTCCGCGTCGTCATCGTCCGTGATGAGACCGATGATGGCGGAGTCATCGGAGAACTTCTGCAGGACGCAGCTGTCCGTGTTGTGTCTGAAGTCTGCAGTGTAGAGGGTGAAGAGGAAGGGCGCGAGGACAGTGCCCTGGGGCGCCCCTACACTGCAGGTCATGAGGTCAGACACACAGTCCTGGGCTCTCACAAACTGGGGCCGGTTTGTGAGGTAGTCCAGGATCCACTCAGTCAGGTCACAGTCCACTCCTGCCCACTCCAGCTTGTCCCTCAGGAGCAGCAGCTGGATGGTGTTGAAAGCACTGGAGAAGTCAAAGAACAAGATTCTCACAGTGCTACCGGGCCTCTCCAGGTGGGACAGTGAGCGGTGCATCAGAGAGATGATGGCGTCCTCTACCCCGATGCTGGGCCGATACGCGAACTGCAGCGGGTCCATCGCTGAGCTCACCATGGAGCAGAGGTGACCCAGGACGAGCCTCTCCAGAGTCTTCATCAGATGAGACGTGAGAGCCACTGGCCTGAAGCTGTTGAGGCGTGCGGTGACTTGGGCACAGGTACCACACAGGAGGTCTTCCAGAGCTGTGGCACCACCTTCAGCTTCAGGCTCAGGTTGAAGACATGCTCCATAACTCCACACAGCTCATCTGCACAGGACTTAAGGAGCCTGGGGCTTTCCTACTCCTTATCCTGCTCAGTTCTCTCCTAACCTGAGCTGTTGTGACAGACAAAGAGCGGGGTTGTGTGCTGGAGGTGTGGCTGAGTTCTTGATGTGGATTCGGGGGCTGAGGCAGAGGTGTGAAGTGGCCTTTGTGCAGGAGACAAGGTGAGCCCATGCAGCGGTGCGGGGGGAGGGGTGGGTGATTGATCAAACCTCAGGAAGTGTGAATTCAGATAGTTCACCCACTGTTGGTCTCCCTTTGCTTGGACGGCGGAGGATTGAAGCCAGAGACACTCTTCAGACTTCTCCACACCTCCCTGACATTCTGCTGCGGCTGCAGCTGCTGTTCCATCTTTATTGGTTTAGGTTTATTGGTTTATTAGGACAGTGCACAATTACATTAAGCACAGTGGCAGATATGTTTGTACCAGATTGTAGCTCAGAGCTAATTTCCATCTGTAGTCCTACTCTGGGCACCACACCCAGACCCCTATGAACCCCTCTGCAGGTGGTGAACCCCTCTGCAGGTGGTGAGCCCACAGGAGGGAGGAATTCCTTGACGGTCCTTGATTGTAAACTGTTCATAGGGGTTATGCATGTTTTTGGTTGATGGGGGGAAACCCATCCAGACACTGTGAGGAAACATGCAAACTCCACACAGAAAGGCCCGGGCGACCCGGGGATCGAACCCGTAACCTTCTTGCTGTGAGGCATGAGTGTTGCCACTCAGCCACCGTGCCGCACTTCCTCCTGAAGTTGGCCCTAGCCTGTCTGATTTTCTGCCCCAGCTTCTTCTGTACAGTCTTCAGCTCCTCTTTGTTCCCGGACCTGAAAGCTCTCTTCTTCTCCTTCAGCAGAGCTTTAATGTCCGAGCTAATCCACGGCTTGTTGTTTGGAAAACACCGCATCGTCTGAGAGGGACAGTGTTTTCAAAACAGGGTTGATGTAGTCCGTAATACAGTCCGTGATAGCATTGATGTCCTCCCCATGAGGCTGGCAGAGCTCTGTCCACACAGTGGTGCTAAAGCAGTCCCTCAGAGCCTCCTCGCTCTCTGCTGTCCACCTCTTCACCACTCGGGGCTCCACAGGCTGCCTGCGCACAAGCGGTTCGTACACAGGCCTCAAATGGATGATGTTGTGGTCTGCTCTTCCCGGGGGGGAGGGGTAATGAGATGTAGGCCTCCTTGATGTTGGCAAAGAATAAGTCCAAAGTTTTATTGTCTCTTGTGGGGCAGGTCACATACTGGGTGTATGTTGGCAGGACAGATGAGGGAGATGCATGGTTGAAGTCCCCGGTGGTGAGGAAGAGGGCCTGAGGATGCTGAGTCTGAAGAGAGCTGATGCAGGAGAGCAGAGTGTCACAAGCATTATCCGCGTTAGCACTGGGAGGAATATACACAGCCAGTGTGATGACGTGTGAAAACTCCCGGGGCAGGTAGAATGGCCTCATGCTAACAGCAAACAGTTCAATGTCTTTGTTACACATCTGCTCCTTCACTGTACAGTGACTAGATTTGCACCATTTCTCGTTCACAAACAGCGCTAGTCCTCCTCCCTTCTTCTTCTTGCTCTCCTCCGTCCTGTCCGCGTGCAGCAGGTGAAAGTTGTCCACGGTGACGGTAGAGTCCGTGATTTGCGGTGTTAGCCACGTCTCCGTAAAAACAATGATGCTAGCGTCCCTGTACTCCCGCTGGAATCTAACGAGCGCCGCGAGCTCGTCCGTCTTGTTGGCGAGGGAGCGCACGTTCCTCGTGACGATGGAGGGGAGAACCGGTCTGCAGCGTCTCTTCTTTTCCCGGAGTTTATGTCCCACACTGCGTCCACGGCGTGTCGTCCATAGGATCTCCTCGGGGATGACATGCCTGTCCCGGGGGAACACAACAGCGCTGCGCAGCGCCATCAGCTGATCCTTTGTGTAGACGAGGGGAGGACGGGGTCCCTTACACATCTTAAGCCGAGACAGGTAAATAATTCACCAAAAGTGCAGAAAAATGCAGCGTCGAGTGCAGCCCAAGCTTAACGAACAGTATTGAGAAAAATATTTACATGTGATGGGCAGCTAGCGCAGCGCCAGCGCCGGAAGTAGAATATTAATGTTAATATTAATTATGGTGTATGGTCTTTCTGTTTACGTACTATTTTCATGTAGAGCCTTTAGACTGTTGGTTGCGCCCTCTGCAGACACACGGGGGATTTAAGTGGAGAGGGGATGCGCAGATAGGGTGACGTCACACGCCGACTTGGACACATGCCAGAAGCTGTCAAGGCCGTGGAGCTAACGCTGTGGATTATATCGCCTTTTTTTTTGTTGGATTATTGCGTTTCCATATGTGTTGGATTGTATTTCTCTGTGGGAGCTGCTGGGCTGTGGGAAATTACTGAACAGACTGAAACCGTGGAAGCTCGGGTATCGTGAGTAGTCCTTCAAACGCTCTTCATACTCACTTAACACTTGCTGCACGGCGTGCGAAAACTTTGGGAACTTTCTGGGACAAGTAAAAGGGGGTTTACAACTGCAGTGAATGTGGTGGACGATTTATGAACTGCTCATTGTTTTTTGCATTGATTAATATTTGTGTTTGAGGTTTTGGTGTAAATCGGGATGCGCTAGAGCGCAGGGAGGAGTGTTTTCCTTTGGCCATGCATAACATTAGTATCAGGTAACGCCAATGAAAGCCGGATACATTAGGCCGAAAAGACAGCAGTGATGTCACACATGTGTGCGTCCTATTGGCTCAGAGCGGTGATGTCACACATGTGTGCGTCCTATTGGCTCAGAGTGGTGATGTCACACATGTGTGCGTCCTATTGGCTCAGAGCGGTGATGTCACACATGTGTGCGTCCTATTGGCTCAGAGCGGTGATGTCACACACATGTGTGCGTCCTATTGGCTCAGAGCGGTGATGTCACACATGTGTGCGTCCTATTGGCTCAGAGCGGTGATGTCACACATGTGTGCGTCCTATTGGCTCAGAGCGGTGATGTCACACACATGTGTGCGTCCTATTGGCTCAGAGCGGTGATGTCACACATGTGTGCGTCCTATTGGCTCAGAGCGGTGATGTCACACATGTGTGCGTCCTATTGGCTCAGAGTGGTGATGTCACATGTGTGTCCACAGACTCGGTGCGGCTGGTCTCGGGGTCCGGTCTGTGCTCAGGATCAGTGCAGATCTGGGACGGGTCCTGGACCGGGGTCTGTGACGGGGACTTGGGCCAGCGGGGGGCAGAGGTGCTGTGCAGGGAGCTGGGCTGTGGGGCTCCTTCTCTCCTCCAGGGGGCGCTCTCTCCTCTGGGACAGACGTTCCACTGTGAGGGCCATGAGTCTGCTCTGATGGACTGTCCCCGCTCCGCCTCAAGGACCTGCTCCTCTGGAGCCGCTGTCAACCTCACCTGCTCAGGTAAAGAGGCGGGGATTCACTGCTCAGGTAAAGGGGCGGGGCTTCACTGCTCAGGTAGAGGGACGGGGCCTCACTCTGTCTCTTGTCTGTTCAGAGCCGCTCAGGCTGGTGGGAGGGGCCAGTCGCTGTGGTGGGACTCTGGAGCTGAGCCTCAGAGGACAGTGGAGACGGGTAGCTGAACCCTATAGACCCTGGGACCAGGAGGCCACAGCTGCTGTGTGCAGAGACCTGGACTGTGGCTCTGCTGTTGATGGAAAACGCAGAGATGATTTTCCACGGAGTCTTGTGTGGGAGGTCAGATTTGACTGTGTGAGGAAGTCTTCAGTGAGAGGATGTGTTGTTCGTTCAGAATGGGGGTCTTCCTGGGGTCTGGAGGTGATGTGTTCAGGTAAAAGTTTGATCTTACATTTTTATGTCTCAGATGTTCTTGTCTAGTTGCTCCAAAGGTGTAAAATGGTTCAGTCCTGGTTTAGTTCTAGATTAGTGCTGGTTTAGACCTGGTTTAGTCCTGTTTTCTGACCTGTTGTTGTGCTGTGTCCTGTTGTTTCAGGTCAGAGCCAGAGGCGGCGCTAGAGAGAGGCCCCAGCTGTGAGTGAGACCGGTTCAGATCTGAGTTGGTCCTGTTTCAGATACATTATTAGCATCATTAGCATCATTAGCATCATTAGCTTCCATACATATAGAACAGTAGATCTCACATTGACTCCTGTGGTCTGTTGGAACGAATGCGTCGCCAAAGCCGCCATCTTGGTATAGGGTAACGCTGTTTTAAATGAACAAACATCAATCGGGACAAGGCGATTTACAGAAATAAAGTAGTCCACCTTAAATCAGCAAGTTTTATTTTCTTGGTTCATTACAAATGTCAGACGTGTATTTACAACCGAGCCGTAAATAAAGTGATAGAGAAGAGGTTTGCTTTTGCTTGGTCAGAGGGGATCAGGATGGCGCCGCCCGGTGTGAGTCGCCCGATGTGAGTCGCTCCGGAGGCCGTGGGGGCAGACTTCAGGTCAGAGTTGAATAAGTCCAAGATTAGTCCTCGTTTAGTCCTGGTTTAGACCTGGTTCAGTCTTGGGTTCAATCCTAGTTTAGTCCTGGTTTAGTCCTGGTTCAGTCAGTTTGGGTTCAAAACACAACATTTAGTATCATAGTCCTACAAAATAAAATCTTACCTATGAAATATTTTGCTTTGCTCTCTCGTCTTCTTATTCCGCTCATTCGCACGTTCGTATGCGGCGCAAAAGTCCGGCATCTTCTCTCGCTGATAGTGTGAAAAACTTTACCTCAGACCGTGGAACCCCAAGATGGTGGCAACATCTACCGTTCTATATCTGTGATCAGCTTCAGTAGCATTGTTAGCATTATTAGCACCATTAGCGTCTTTTATTGTGTTCACTGACTTTGTGTGGATGTTTGTAATCATTTGTTTGTATATATGCAATAAATTTTATGAAAAAAATAAATCAATTACTCAAAATTAATTTCTCCCTTTTTTCACATTGAGCATGCCCAGATCCTGTGGCGCTGCAGTTGCTATAGTAACTGTCAGGTTCAAACCCACCTAAACATTGTAATATACAAGAAGAAAGACAAGAGATTATTAAGTTTTACTCGCGAGAGTGTCAGTTACAATCTCCAACCCGCTCTGAAGCACTCAAGGCCCATCTCCTCCATTTTATTTAGGATGGTCCCTAGTTACAATGTGTTTCTAAGGGGAAGGGAAAGCAGCAACAACACGATATATTTTGCAAATATGTTTGATACAGTTATCAGGCAGCTGCACTCTGCTGCCTGGGAGCCTTTCTTGTTTTGAAGGTCACATCATCTGCTTCCACAAGTAAAAAGTACTGCACATAATATAAAGAGCACAAAGAGGTTATTCAAAACACACAAATATCTAACATATGATTATAGCAAATATGGGATAATATATATACACAATTATTTTAACAGTAACCGTTCCTTAGGCAAAACTTTTGTTTAAGTCAATTCAGATCAAGGCCACATCAAGGTCACAGTGAAGAGAGTCAAGCGGAGCACCTCCTGCAACAGGAAATACACAAACACACAGAAAATATGCAAACATACAGGAAATACACAAATATACACAGGAAATATACAAACATAAAAAGCTCATTCTCCAACAGGCTCCTACAGGTCCGCTCAAACAGTGGGAGGTACAGGACTACATTCATACTATAATACTCCCTACAACTGTACAACAACTCACCCTTATGTGACAGATAATACTCCCTATGACTGTACAACAACTCAATCTTAAGTAACAGATAATACTCCCTACAACTGTACAACAACTCAATCTTAAGTAACAGATAATACTCCCTACAACTGTACAACAACTCAATCTTAAGTAACAGATAACCTTATGTCCTGTCAATCAGCAGAGTATTTACACTGTCGTTCTTGTCTCTTGTTTATAGCTGTGATTTTATAGTTTATTTTATATTTTATTACTTATTTTTCTATTTTATTTTGACTTGTACATATACATTTATTTTTATAATTATGTCTCTTTTGACATATTTTCTCCACAACATCTTGATGAATCTTTATTGTGACTTGTACAATCTTGACCCACTGAAATCACCAACGCCAATGTCGAACTAAAATCATTAACCTAAATTACACTTAGAGCTGTATAATAAAAAAAGACACAAAAATAGAATGGAAAAGTACAAAAAACATACCGCGCTGGCTGACCCACACTCGGGAGGTAGAATGACCTTTAAACTCACTTTTATTTACTTTATTTTTACTTTAATTAGCTTGGTTTGCCGACACGCCGCACTGCTGCTTTTCAACCAGGCGTGCGTCTCTGTCAAGGGTCCAGTGGAACGAAACAAAACAACAACAGTTCCTCCCTGCTGATTACCAAAATAAAAGCACTGAATTTTCTCTTATAAAAGCACCAAATTTTCTGTGTAAAAAAGTTACACAGCACAGCTTTAATTCATTTTTTCACAGTGAGGCGGCTCTTGGGGTAAAAGGTTTCAGGCGTTTGCGTGACAGTGACTTCAGTGATGCCATGAGGAAACAGAACATTTTCTATGAATAATTCATGAAGTTATAAACATGAAAACTTGAAAGTGAATGAAAGCTTTATTGATTTATTGATCCATAAAGGAAATGATTTGGACACAGTAGCTCAAACATCACAATATAATGTGATAACAGAGAGGAACAAAACAGATGGTATAGCAAAAAGAGCAAGAGACAGAGACAGAGACACGTGTCAAATGAGACATAATTATAAAAATAAATGTATATGTACAAGTCAAAATAAAATAGAAAAATAAGTAATAAAATATAAAATAAACTATAAAATCACAGCTATAAACAAGAGACAAGAACGACAGTGTAAATACTCTGCTGATTGACAGGGCATAAGGTTATCTGTTACTTAAGACTGAGTTGTTGTACAGTTGTAGGGAGTATTATCTGTCACATAAGGGTGAGTTGTTGTACAGTTGTAGGGAGTATTATCTGTCACATAAGGGTGAGTTGTTGTACAGTTGTAGGGAGTATTATCTGTTACTTAAGATTGAGTTGTTGTACAGTCATAGGGAGTATTATCTGTCACATAAGGGTGAGTTGTTGTACAGTTGTAGGGAGTATTATAGTATGAATGTAGTCCTGTATCTCTCACTGTTTGAGTGGAGCTGTAGGAGCCTGTTGGAGAATGAGCTTTTTATGTTTGTATATTTCTTGCGTATTTTTGTATATTTTCTGTGTATTTTTGTGTATTTCCTTTATGTTTGTGTATTGCCTGTGTATGTTTGTGTATTTCCTGTATGTTTGTGTATTTCCTGTTTGAGCGGTAGATGTTGCCACCATCTTGGGGTTCCACGGTCTGAGGTAAAGTTTTTCACACTATCAGCAAGAGAAGATGCCGGACTTTTGCGTCGCATATGAACGTGCGAATGAGCGGAATAAGAAGACGAGAGAGCAAAGCAAAATATTTCATAGGTAAGACTGAGGCACAGGGACAAACTTTACAAAACAAAATGTAAATGTGCACATAAAGGTCCAATATCACATAAAACTGACTGAGCTTTAAATCATGTTCTAACGCTGTTTCCTCCTCAAAAACACCTGGAGTTGTGTTTGTTTCATTCACATGTTTGAGGAACTCTTTATTATTAGTCTCTGTTCCACCTTGTGATGTCATCAAGTGGTAGTTTTCAAGTGAACAGCTCCTTTTACCTTTAGTTCAGTAGAGATCGGCAATTCCAGGACTGAAATGATCCAAATGATTCTAGTGAAGGTGTGTGGAGTTTAAAAACACAGTGGAGCACTTCCTGTATTACCACATGATGACATCACAAGGTGGAACAGAGTGTTTTCAGTGTGAGAGAAGAAAATAAATATGCAGGGTTTGTGTGTTAAACATGTGTGTTTTATTGTGCTTTGCTTTGGCGTCTCATGTCATGAAAGTGTTTGAGAGACTTGTTCTGGCTCAGCTCAGACCCCTGGTGGCACCATCCCTGGATCCTCTACAGTTTGCCTATCAGTCCCACATTAGTGTGGATGATGCTGTAATCGATCTTCTGCAGCGGCTCACTCTCACCTGGATAGTGTTAAGGGCTCTGTGAGGATATTGTTCTTCGATTTCTCCAGTGCTTTTAACACTATCCAGCCCTTTCTGATGAGTGAGAAGCTGCTCAGGATGGGTGTCAGCTCCTCCATTGTCTCCTGGATTAATGACTACCTGTCAGGCAGGCCTCAGTATGTGCGACTGGGGACCACCCTGTCTGACACTGGTCAGTAATGTAGGAGCTCCCCAGGGTACAGTTCTGTCTCCGTTCCTGTTCACTCTGTACACCTCTGATTTCCAGTACAGTTCCAGGTTCTGCCATCTGCAGAAGTTCATCTGCAGAAGTTCTCTGATGACTCTGCAGTGGTTGGGTGTATCAGGGATGGACAGGAGCTGGGACAGGTGCTGGGTGTATCAGGGATGGACAGGAGCTGCAGTACAGGACACTGATTACAAACTTTGTGGAGTGGTCCCAGGCAAATCATCTGCTCCTGAACGTTGACAAGACCAAGGAACTGGTGATTGACTTCAGGAGGAAGAGGACACCAGTGGAGTCCATTACCATCCAGGGCCAGGACGTGGAAATAGTGAACTGCTACAAGTCCCTTGGTGTACAGGTGAATAACAGATTTGACTGGAAGGACAACTGTAACACTGTCTACAAGAAGAGCATGAGCAGACTCTACTTCCTGAGAAAGCTCAGGTCTTTCACTGTGTGCAGTGAGTTCCTGGAGATCTTCTTCCAGTCTGTGGAGGCCAGTGCCCTGGACTTGGCTGTGGTTCTGCTGGGGGAGCGGCACCAGTAAAAGAGACATTGGGCGGATTGACAAACTGATCCGTAAATCTGGACACGTGATCGACTGTGAGCTGGAGACATTTGTCACAGTGAGGGACAGGAGGACACTGGACAAACTGCTCTCCATCATGGACACTCCTGCTCACCCACTGCACCAGACTATAGAGGGACAGAGGAGATAATACTCCCTACAACTGTACAACAACTCACCCACTGCACCAGACTATAGAGGGACAGATAATACTCCCTACAACTGTACAACAACAACTCAGTCTTAAGTAACAGATAATACTCCCTACAACTGTACAACAACTCAGTCTTAAGTAACAGATAATACTCCCTACAACTGTACAACAAATCAGTCTTAAGTAACAGATAATACTCCCTACAACTGTACAACAACTCAGTCTTAAGTAACAGATAATACTCCCTACAACTGTACAACAACTCAATCTTAAGTAACAGATAACCTTATGCCCTGTCAATCAGCAGAGTATTTACACTGTCGTTCTTGTCTCTTGTTTATAGTTGTGATTTTATATTTTATATTTATTTTACTTTTTATTTTATTGTTTTCTATTTTATTTTGACTTGTACATATACATTTATTTTTATAATTATGTCTCATTTGACACGTGTCTCTTACTCTTTTTGCTACACCATCTATTTTTGTTACTCTCTGTTATTATTATTATATTGTGATGTTTGAGCTGCTGTGTCCAAATCATTTCCCTTGTGAATCAATAAAGTTTGTCTAAGTTTAACTTGTATTTCTATATAAATACTCAGAGCTCAGAGGCTCTGGAGGAGATGGAGAGAAGGAGGATGGAGATGGACAGAAGGAGGATGGAGATGGAGATGGAGAGAAGGAGGATGGAGATGGACAAAAGGAGGATGGAGATGGAGATGGAGAGAAGGAGGATGGAGATGGACAAAAGGAGGATGGAGATGGAGATGGAGAGAAGGAGGATGGAGATGGACAGAAGGAGGATGGAGATCCATGGAGCCTCAAAACTCATGGGGCTTTGCAAATGGATTCATTATTTATCATCAAGAGATACATATTTTTTCCACAACAGTTTGATGAATCTTTATTGTCTTGAGCCACTGAAATCACCAACGCCACCGTCGAACTAAAATAATTAACCTAAATTACACTTAGAGTTGTATAATAAAAAAAGACAAAAAAAATACCGCCACTGTCAAACTAAAATCATTAAACTTTTCACAGTGAGGCGGCTCTCGGGGTAAAAGGTTTCAGGTGTTTCTGTGACAATGAATTCAGTGATGCCATGAGGAAGCAGAACATTTTCTATGAATGATTCATCAAGTTATAAACATGTTAAAGCACAATAAAACACACATGTTTAACACACAAACCCTGCATATTTAGGCTCTCAAACTGAAAACACTCTGTTCCACCTTGTGATGTCATCATGTGGTAATACAGGAAGTGCTCCACTGTGTTTTTAAACTCCACACACCTTCACTAGAATCATTTGGATTATTTCAGTCCTGGAATTGCCGATCTCGACTGAACTAAAGGTAAAAGGAGCTGTTCACTTGAAAACTACCACTTGATGACATCACAAGGTGGAACAGAGCGTTTGGAGCTTTGTAGATGTAGACAGACTAATAATAAAGAGTTCCTCAAACATGTGAATGAAACAAACACAACTCCAGGTGTTTTTGAGGAGGAAACAGCGTTAGAACATGATTTAAAGCTCAGTCAGTTTTGTGTGATATTGGACCTTTATGTGCACATTTACATTTTGTTTTGTAAAGTCTGTCCCTGTGCGGCGTCCTTCTGCAGGTCTCATAAAACATCATAAAACTATTGGCTCTGGAGATTTGACTGTCCTATCTGCACCAGATTAGATTATGTCCCACTACTGTGGTGGTTTCCATTTCCTCACAGAGAACAGAGGACAGAGAACAGAGGACAGAGGAGAGAGAAGAGAGGACAGAGGACAGAGGACAGAGAAGAGAGGACAGAGGAAAAGAGGACAGGGGACAGAAGACAGAGGACAGACAACAGGGGACAGAGGAGACAGAAAAGAGAACAGAGGACAGGGAACAGAGGACAGAGAACGGAGGACAGAGAACAGGGGACAGGTAACAGGGCGGTGCCAGGTTTGGTCTGGACATGGCTGGAGAGGCTGAGGGGGCTGGTGATTCTGCTGCTGTGGGGGAAACTGATGATAATGAAGCTCAAAGTGGTGGTTACACAGTGTATCTTTAATTCATTTTCTCACCATTGCTTCATGTATTGCAGTGGTAGTCAGGAAGTGAGCACGGCCGCAGTTTGGCTCCATGGTCCTGCTTTAGTTCTGGTTTAGCCTTGGTTTAATCCTAGTTTAGTTCTGGTTTAGTTCTGGTTTAGTCCTGTTTAGTTTTGGTTTAGTCCTGGTTTAGTTCTTGGTTATCCATCCTTGAACCGCCACCTTAAGGTGGTGGAGGCGTTTGACTGCCCGAATGATCTCGGGAGCTCTGTTGTCGAGGGCTTCATGCCCCTGGTCGGGTCACCCAAGGCAAACAGGTCCTGGGTGACGGGTCAGACAAAGAGCGGTTCAGAAGCCCTTTATGACAAGTGAAACAGCAAGGCCAATTACGTCGCCCGGATTGGTGTTACTGGGGCCCCACCCTGGAGCCAGGCCCGGGGTGGGTGCTCGATGGCGAGCATCTGGTGGCCAGGCCTTCCCTCACAGGGTCCGGCTGCGCACAGCCCGAAGGAGCGATATGGAGCCGTCCTCCCGTGGACCCACCACCCACACGAGGATCCATAGGGGGTCAGTGCAGGGAGATTTGAGTGGCAGTCGAAGGCAGGGGCCTCGACTACTCGATCGCCGGACATGGAGACTAGCTCTGGGGACATGGAATGTCACCTCGCTGGGGGGGAAAGGAGCCTGAGCTCGTGTGGGAGGTTGAGCGTTACCGACTAGATACAGTCAGCCTCACCTCCATGCATAGCTTGGGCTCTGAAACCCAAATCCTGTTGGGTCCGCTGGCGGAGGAGGAAGCCGGAAAGACCTGGCAGATCCAAGCGTATAGTGAAGGTCTGTTAGGAACGTCTGCCAGAGCCCTCTGTCAAGGGGACCTTCAACTCACACCTCCAGGAGAGCTTCTCCCAGATTTCGGGGGAGGCTGGGGACATGGAGGCTTTGTTCTCCGCCTCTACTGTCAATGCGGCCGCTCGTAGCTGTGGTCGTAAGGTCTGTGGTGCCTGTCACGGCGGCAATCCCTGAGCCCGGTGGTGGACACCGGAAGTAAGGGATGCGGTCAGGCTGAAGAAGGAGTCTTATCAGGCCTTGGTGGCTTGAGTTTGAAGAGGCCATGGAGGAGCACTATCGGACGGCCTCAAAGAATTTCTAGCAAATTGTCCCATGCCTCAGGAGGGGGAAGCAGTGCTTCACCAACACTGTTTACAGTGCGAGTGGAGAGCTGTTGAGCTCAACTGGGGATGTTGTTGGACGGTGGAAGAAATACTTTGAGGATCTCTTCAATACCACCATCACGTCTTCTGAGGAGGAGCAGAGGCTGGGGAATCAGAGGTAGACTCGTCCATCACCCTGGCTGAAGTCACTGAGGTGGTTGGCAAGCTCCTCAGTGGCAAGGCTCCAGGGCTGGATGAGATCCATCCTGAGTATCTTAAGTCTCTGGATGTTGTGGGGCTGTCTTGGCTGACACGTCTTTGCAATATCGCGTGGCGGTCGGGGACAGTACCTCTGGACTGGCAGACTGGGGTGGTCGTTCCTCTGTTTAAGAAGGGGGACTTGAGGATGTGTTCCAACTACTGGGGAATCACACTCCTCAGCCTCCCTGGTAAATTCTATTCCAGGGTACTGGAGAGGAGAATCCAACCGATATTTGAACCTCGGATTCAGGAGGAGCAGTGTGGTTTTGACCTGGTCATGGAACACTGGACCAGCTCTATACTCTCTGGGTGGTCGAGGGTTCATGGGAGTTTGCCCAGTCCACATGTGCTTTGTGGATCTGGAGACATTCGACCGTGTCCCTCGTGGGGTCCTGTGGGGGGCGCTCTGGGAGTATGGGGTCCGGGGCTCTTTGCTCAGGGCTGTTCGGTCCCTGTATGACCGGAGCAGGAGCTGTGTTCACATTGCTGGCAGTAAGTGGGACCTGTTTCCGGTGCATGTTGGACTCCGCCAGGGCTGCCCTTTGTCACCGGTTCTGTTCATTGTTTTTATGGACAGAATTTCTAGGCGCAGTCAGGGGGGATCCGGTTTGGGGACCACAGGATCTCATCTCTGCTGTTTGCAGATGATGTTCTCCTGATGGCTTCATCAGACCAGGACCTCCAACGTGCACTGGGGCGGTTTGCAGCTGAGTGCGATGTGGCTGGATGAGGATCAGCTCCTCCAAATCCGAGGCCATGGTTCTTGACCGGAAAAAGGTGGGGCCCTCTCCAGGTGGAGAGTCCCTGCCTCAAGTGGAGGAGTTCAAGTATTTCGGGGTCTTGTTCATGAGTGAGGGGAGGATGGAGCGTGAGATTGACAGGCGGATCGGTGCAGCGTCGGCAGTGATGTGGTCGCTGTATCGGACCGTTGTGATGAAGAGGGACCTGAGCCAAAAGGCAAAGCTCTGGATTTACCGTCAGTCTACGTTCCTCCCCTCACCTATGGTCATGAGTTTTGGGTAATGACCGAAAGGACAAGATCGCGGATACAAGCAGCTGAAATGAGTTTCCTCCACAGAGTGGCTGGACTCCCTTGGAGATAGGGTGAGGAGCTCGGAGTAGAGCCACTGCTCCTCCACGTCGAGAGGAGCAGCTGAGGGGAGGGCATCTGCTCCAAATGCCTCCTGGACCCCCCGGGGAAGACCCAGGACACGCTGGAGGGACTATGTCTCCCGGCTGGCCTGGGAACACCTTGGGGTCCCCCCAAAGGAGCTGGAGGAAGTGTCCAGGGTGAAGGAAGTCTGGGAGTCCCTGCTTAGACTGTTGCCCCCGCGACCTGGCCCCGGATAAGCGGAAGAAAATGGATGGATGTATAGTTCTCGTTTAGTCCTGGTTTAGTCCTAGTTCTGGTTTAGTTCTGGTTTGGTTCTGGTTCAGTCCTGGTTCAGTCCTAGTTAATTCCTGCTTTAGTCCTGGTTTAGTCCTGGCATTACCTTGTGCAGTGAGCATGGGTACAGTTAGGCTCCATGGACTCTGGTTCCAGTTCACTTTCTATTGAAAAAGCGTGGCCCCTCTCTCTGTAACTGCTGCTGTCAGGATCCTCATTTTGGTCTTAAAATGTTCGTATTACCTGCTCTACATGATCCTGGGGTTTTAATTTCAACATTTTGTCCTTTAATCCATTCCTGTTCCAACATGGACCTATACATGGACCTATACTCAGTCCACTTTTTTATGCAGTCTATGGTTTTATGGTTCTATCTCTGTCTATTAGTTCAAGTTTTCACATTTTTAAGTAGTAAAAAAAGCAAAAATCAGGTGGTGCGTTTTGACTGATGTTAGTTTCATTTCAGCCTAAACCCGTGGAGAGTCCTTGGGCAGGGTCGCGTTATCAGGTCAAGGTTTGAGTTTCCTTTGTTAGAAAATGTGTCGTCACATTTACACCCACACAGTCAACTTGTACGAAGGTTAAAGGAGCCATCTCTGTCCCCAGAAATGAGGAAAACACGTTCAGATCTAATAAAAAATATAACTTTTACTGATAATTTAACTGTAATACTGATTTATTCTTAATCACAAAAACATTCATTCATTTTACGAACTGCCATTTTGTTTATCCAATCAGAACACTTTTGGGTCATTTGGGTCGCCAGGTCCAAAGCTGAAATCTGAAATATAAATGGTAATAATAAATTCAAAATAAGTCACAAAAATAACAAGAAACTGGTGTCAAATAAGGCATAATTATATAAATGTAAATGTACAAGTCAAAATAAAAATATAGTTAATATACCTCAGATATAAACAAGATGTCGTGAGGAGAAACAGTGCAAAGAAATAGTAAAAGTTTAAACCTAAAATGTCTCTCTCTGATCTGAACGGTCAGTCCCTAAACCCCAGAGTCAGTGCTAGTGCAGCCTCTGCAGCTCAGGGAGGGAATTCTGGAGGTTCTGAGCTTCACATGAGCCTGTCCAGAAACTGAGACTGAGACAAACGCAGGACGTGTCTCTGTGTCTCTGTCTCTGTGTCTCTGTGTCTCTGCAGGTGAAGACTCTGGGGACACGGGGTCAGAGGTCAGGGTAGAATCTGCAGTTCATTTCATATTATCATAAAACGTTAGCTAAAAAGCGTTAAGATTTAGATTAGAGATTATTAAAGGTTCAATATGAGTCTATTTTCAGATCTGTTCTAATGTCGTTTCCTCGTCACAAACACCTGGAGTTGTGTTTTGTTTCATTCACATGTTTAACACACAAACCTGCAGATTTAGAGTTCTTTTCTCAAACATAAAAAAACACTCTGCTCCACCTTATGATGTCATGCCATGTTTTTAAACTCCACACATCTTCACTAGAATCATTTGGATGATTTTGAATCGCCGATTTCTACTGAACTAAAGGTAAAAGGAGCTGTTCACTTGAAAACTACCACTTGATGACATCACACGGTGGAACAGAGCGTTTGGAGCTTTGGAGATATAGACAGACTAATAATAAAGAGTTCCTCAAACATGTGAATGAAACAAACACAACTCCAGGTCTGTTTGAGACGAAGAAACGACATTGTCTATTACCACGACTGTCACCAGGTGTGTGTTCCTCTATGTAAAGTCTTAAGTGTATTTTAAGACTCCGGATGACAGCGGGATGAGTGGGAGGGGCAGGTGAGGGACTGGCAGGTGGGCAGGTGCTTAAGGTGGGCGCGGTGGGGACAATATAAGAGGACAAGAGGAGACAGCGCAGGAAGAGACGCACACATCGCCCTGGCATCAGGTGAACCCACATCGGCTATTTTCACTTCCTGGTTGGACACGGGAGCAGGTATGACACGCATCGAAGTAAATACATAACTGTTACCGGGCAACCATATCGTTAAAAAAAAAAAAGGCCAAAATGACTCAATTGGACTTATTTAGTGAAAAGGTTTAAAGTGTCAGAAAAAGTTCTTCCTTGTGCGTAAATTTTCATCTGAACTTTTTTCCACAAACTGTCACTTGACTGATGTGAAACTGGGTTATTCCGGCTGTTTTTTAATATTCGCTTCATTTTATTGTTCAATATCGTTTAAAACTGATGGGGAGCAGCTAAAATGCAGATTTTTGTTGTAATACGGTGAGTTCTTGGGCCCGTCAGGAATAGAAATGGTCAGATTCAGTGGCGTGCGGTCAGGGGAATCAAGGCAAGCAGTGGCTGTCCAGTTAAATCTAAAATCGTGTCAAAAGTATAATTCAACTGTTTCAAATTAGCTAAATAATCCAGTCTTCCCTTCACTTCTGTCTGTTTGAAACATGGTTGTAGTGGCGTTGTCCTTTACTACACTCTTCTGGTCACTGAGCAAACTGCAACAACCGCGGTTCAGAACGTCCCATGTTGTTTTGCCTTTCTACGGAGGCCTGGAGGCTCACGTTCTGGGCTTTCTACATGCGCTCTTACAACCGGAGAGGCCAGCCGGTTGTTTTAGAGGTTTGCACATACGTACTGACCACCACAGTGAACTCAAACGGCGATGAACAAACTCATATCACCTTGGGAACCGGAGATGTGCTGCGATTCCCGGTGAGTGGCGTGTGCGGCAGGAGACGACAACAGCAGCGCTAAGTTTCAACACAAGTGTCTAAAAATAACCCGCTTTTAGTGACAAGTCAGTGTTTGTAGCTTCGTGTTTGTAATGGTTAGATGTTCGTTAGAAATACAGGCCGTCGTTTAATCAAACAGTCAGACAGTTTCAGGGCGAGTTTGTGTGGAGTTTTGGAGTTTCAAGGGCAGTTGCGGATTCCTAAAATGGTTTCAGTAGATATTTGTACTTCCTTTTGTTATGGAGAAAGATCTTAGTTGATAATTAGGTTACAGTTCAAAGCTCCTCCACTTCTGAAGACATTAGCGTACGGCGTTAGCGGTCGGGTCACTAACTCCAAATACAGAGCATCTTCCTGGTTTCTAACACGAATGTCAGACTCATTAGATGTGACTGAAGATCCGAAAAGAAAAAGTCCCGGTCATATTCAGCAGGAAGTCGGCCATTTTGTGCATCAGTCGTTTTGGGTTTGGTTACTGGCTGTAACTCTGGTTCTATGAATATGTGAACAGCGGCGATGTGTTTTTAAAGCTCCTACGTCACACAAAACTGACTCTGTGAGCTTAAATCCATGTTCTAATGTTGTTACCTCCTAAAAACAGACCGGGAGTTGTATTTTGTTTCATTATTATTAGTCTATCTACATCTCCAAAAACTCTAAACGCTCCGTTCCACCTGGTGATGTCATGAAGTGGAAGGAAGAGGAGACGACATTAGAAAAGATCAGATTTTTTGCAGTTATTCCAAGATTTCTAACAATGTAATCTTGATTTTTTTTTCCAGGACAGTTATTCTCGCTGCACTTTTGTCAGAATTTTGTGTTTGACAGTTTTCCCACTGCGCCGCCATGCACCTGCCTGTCCCTGCTGCTCTCCTTTGGCTCCTCTGTGCAGGTGCGTAGCTCAGACACACCTCACTGCTCGTTTACTGGTGATGACCGCATTAACCAGATCAATAAGTTTATCAGTTCAATATTCCCTCGGGGTGTGATGCTAACTGGAGGCACTGCTCTGTCTGAAGCTCTGTTAGACTTTAATCTGAGTTTTGTTTTAACAAAATCCGACCAGAAAAAACTACAACAGATGAGCTGATTTGTGCTGTGACCTGGAAGTGTCACGATCCCTTAACAACTACTTTGCCTTTGACATCACGCTGGGGGTGTTCTGCCGGTATGTTTATGACGGAACGTTCAACAGTTACCATGGTGACACAGTAAAAAAAATAAAATAAAATAAGCACAAAAGCACAAAAGTGATTTAAAGAGCACATTTGTCAGGAGCCTGTGATGAGTTCGAGCGATCATGGTCCTGTTTAGGAGTTTGATTTTCAACTAAAAGGTGAGAGCGACTCACTGAAAAACTGTTGGCTAATGCTAATGCTAATGCTAGTTTGTGTCTGATGTTATTTGAGGGAGACTTGTTTAACAGCACAAATCAGCTCATCTGTTGTAGTTCAGATAAGTCCTTCCTGGTCAGACTGTGTTAAAACAAAGCTCAGATTAAAGTCTAATTTGAGTCACAGAGCTTCAGACAGAGCAGTGCCTACAGTTAGCATCGCACCCCCACGGAATGAGAGAGAAAGGGAAGCACATCCTTGCCTATAATGCCTGTGTCCTGCTTTACAGTTCTTTATTGTGGAGCTCAGAGTACCTCGAGCTCATCCACAACAACGTGCACAGCCACAGCGCCGTCCACAGCCTCGCCCACAGGTCCGACCACAACACCGTCCACAGGTCCGACCACAACGCCGTCCACAGGCCCGACCACAACAACGTCCACAGGTCCGACCACAACACCGACCACAGGCCCGACCACAACAACGTCCACAGGCCCGACCACAACAACGTCCACAGGCCCGACCACAGCCCAGACCACAACACCGACCACAGGCCCGACCACAACAACGTCCACAGGTCCGACCACAACGCCGTCCACAGCCTCGCCCACAGGTCCGACCACAACACCGTCCACAGGTCCGACCACAACACCGACCACAGGCCCAACCACAACAACGTCCACAGGCCCGACCACAACAACGTCCACAGGCCCGCCCACAGCCCAGACCACAACACCGACCACAGGCCCGACCACAACAACGTCCACAGGTCCGACCACAACGCCGTCCACAGCCCCGCCCACAGCCCAGACCACAACACCGACCACAGGCCCGACCACAACAACGTCCACAGGCCCGACCACAACAACGTCCACAGGCCCGCCCACAGCCCAGACCACAACACCGACCACAGGCCCGACCACAACAACGTCCACAGGCCCGACCACAACAACGTCCACAGGTCCGACCACAACAACGTCCACAGGCCCGCCCACAGCCCAGACCACAACAACGTCCACAGGTCCGACCACAACAACGTCCACAGGCCCGACCACAACAACGTCCACAGGTCCGACCACAACAACGTCCACAGGTCCAACCACAACAACGTCCACAGGCCCAACCACAACAACATCCACAGGCCAGCCCACAACAACGTCCACAGCCCCGCCCACAGCCCAGACCACAACACCGACCACAGGCCCGACCACAACAACGTCCACAGGCCCGACCACAACAACGTCCACAGGCCCGACCACAGCCCAGACCACAACACCGACCACAGGCCCGACCACAACAACGTCCACAGGCCCAACCACAACAACGTCCACAGGCCCGACCACAACAACGTCCACAGGTCCGACCACAACAACGTCCACAGCCACAACGCCGTCCAATGGAGGGCTGTCGAGCGGGGCCATCGCGGGCATCACCATCGGGTGCATTGCCGTAGTGGGGCTGCTCTGTGAGTACGGGAGTGGGGTTGGGTCCGGACCATAGACTGTTTATATAAATAGACGTAGCTAACCCTTTAGCCGTCAAGTTATAAACAGGAAGTGATCATGGGCATGATTGGGTTCCATGGACTCTGGCTCCAGTTCAGTTTGTGTGTAAATAGTGTGGCCCCTCTGTCTGTACCTGCTGCTGTCAGGCTCCTCATTCTGACCTTTGACCCCTGCTGTCAGGCTCCTCATTCTGACCTTTGACCCCTGCTGTCGGGCTCCTCACTCTGACCTTTGACCCCTGCTGTCAGGCTCCTCACTCACTCACATGTTGGTCTGAAGCTGCTCCACAGGATCCTCAGGTTTTTATTTCAACATTTTGTCCCTAAATCCAGATCTGAACATTAATAACAGACCAATCAGACGCCTTCTTTCCCCGAGGCCCCTCCCATTAGTGTTAGCAGCAGGTTTGATTGACAGGGTTGTGGAGCGTTCGCTCCCTGCCAAACCAGTGGTAACTCCTGATTGGCTCTTTAGTTGCTTTGAAACTCAAGGTCAGATTTCCAAATATGGAACTGTGCTCCAGATTTGGCACTATAACTGCTAGCCTCGATGAGCTTCATTTGGAGCGAACGCTGTGGGTGACGTCACACTCCCTCAGGACACTTCTGTGACACTTCATGGTCTAAACAAAGCCTCGGAACTTAAAGAGTAATGTCGTGACTGATTTATAATTTTGGCAAATGTGACAAAACATGAAATAAGTCCGACACAAAAAACGACACAAATATGAGCCAAACTGTACGTCACAGTGGGCGTGTCACAGTGGACATGTACCAGTGGAGCTGGTCGTCTTGAAAATAAGACATTAAAGATTCTCAAACATGAATCACTCCAAAACTTCAGAGGGTCAGAGAAGAAACGACTAGAACAGTTCAAAGCTCTGTAAAGTCCATTTTGCAGAACACGTCTTAATGTGTGTCCTTTCAGAATTGTGGGTGAATGTGACTAATGTAAATGTGTGTGTTTGTCCTGCAGGGGGCGGTGGTTATGGCCTGTTGAAGTACACTGGAAAAATCTAACTCCGACTCTGGAAATCACACACTGAATGACACATCGTCTGGACGAGTGTGGAAGTGTGAAGAGTCTGCGGTCTGATGGGCCCACGCACACACACACACACACACACACAGACACACACACACACACAGACACACACAGATGGACACACACACAGATGGACACACACACAGATGGACACACACACAGATGGACACACACGGACACTGAGAGGACATGAGTCCACGGGCCTAAAGGAAGACCTCACTGAACCTGCATCTTGTTTAGGACTGAACTGTATTAAACTGTATGTGAAATGAACTCCACATGTTTGAGAATTCTGTGTCACAGCGGCACAGACATGAGTCACAGAGACATCGGGCCTCATTCATGAAACGTTCTTACAAACACATTTGTACTTAAGGTCTTCTTACAAATAATTTTGGCATTTACAAAACTTTTTCTTAACTGAAAATGTTCTTCTGGAAGAACAAATTCTACAGTCAGGAGCACTCATAAGAACTGAAATTCTACTGTTTTAGAATATTATTACTCTGATAATGCAACAGAAAATTCTAAATCCTCCATGATTGTAAGTTAGATATTTTCTTAAATTAATTCCTAAAAACATATTACTGTGTGATCCAAGAACATTTCTGAGGCGTTTCTAGAGTCTTTGTTCTATTGGGTCTAACAGACTTTCTCCAGGCTGCAGTGAGCCTCAGTCTGTCCCAGCCCCAGTGCTCTTCATATGGGCCTCTGTCACAGCCTGAGCCTGGGCCCCACGCTGGACTCAACACCTCCATGACCCCTGACCCCATGACCCCTGACCCCCATGACCAGAGCGCAGCCACCCTCCCTCGCTATTTACTGCAGATCCAGGAGCGCGATAAATACGATGAAAGCGCTTGCTTATTTAAATAAGTTTATGACTTAAATATTCCCTCATTGAGTTTGTTCATGTGGTTTTGGACATTTGAAATCACAGCTGAAGCTGGAAAACAACCGTAGTCTGTAGCTCCACCTGACCTCCTCGGTGACGCTCTCTCTCGCACTTTCACGCGTCATAATACCAAACCCAGATTGGCCGTATTTGGATGTTCAGAGGACGTTTCTAACCAATTACATATTCATTTTCTATGTAAATGAAATGTAAATGAGCGTGGAGGTGTTCACATCTGGGTGTTGGTGAATTAGGCTCAACTGTCACTTAAGAAGGAATTCAGCTGCTTAAGAACGTTTTGTGAATCTGGCGTAGAGTTCTCTCAGCATCTTCTTAAAGTGGAAGTTATGAACATTTTTTAAAGAAAAGATTCATGAATGGGGCCCATTGTGCTCATTTAAATGCAACTAAAATACATTCTAAGAAAAGTTATTTAAGATCTAAGGTCTAAATTCCGACTGATTTGTATTTCGAGGTCTGTTTACAGTGAGTCTCACTGAAGCATCAAAACCATGAATGACACGTGTGAAAGCAGCAAACAAAACAAAATCTGTTTTAGATTAAAAAAATAAAAAAAAAACAGCCTTTGACCTTTGCTTGAACCTTTGTTAAAAAAGAAGAAAGAAAATTTACTTTGTCTTTGTTTATGTAAAAATGTTGTGTTATCTTTAAATAAAACAGACTGTCCCCGTGTGGCGTCTCTGGAGAAGTGCGTCCCTTGTGTGAGTCGAGGTAAAGGCCCCCTCGTCTCTGCTCATGGCCTCGTCTCCATCTTGTGTTTATGCTCTGGAGCAACTAGGGATGGGACAAGACAAATTCTACGACACGAGACATCCCCTGAGATTGGGCTCACAAGAATGAGACGAGACGAGATTCTGATACAGTTTTAAATAAATAAATTGTGCCATTCAGTTCACAATTTTGGCTTCTCAATTTGTGTTGAATTTTGCAGTTTTGCTGCGATTGGAGCATTACTTTTTGGTATTAAAGCTTCTCAAGAGGAGTAACTCAGCAAAGTCAACATTTTTATCCAAGGCAAATGTAAAAATTAGTGCTGTCAATCGATTAAAATATCTAATCACGATTAATCTCATGAATGTCATTGTTAACTCACGATTAATCGCAAATTAATCTCTCATGTTCCACTGTCATATTCCACTCTCATGTTCTTAAGTCAACACAGGAGCTTCATAACCCCAGCCTCTGTGGAGCCTCTGTGGAGCCTGTGCACACGGCTCAGGGTGGAGGAAGAGGGATTTTATATTTTCAGTATTTAAAGGGCCCATATCACACTATTGTCTGATCTGTTCTAATGGAGGTTTCTCATCACAAACAGACCTGGAGTTGTGTTTTGTTTCATTTACACATGTTCAGTAATAATAATAATGGATGGACTTTTTTGGACACTCAGAGAAGCTTTACAGCGTTATTCACTCCACTCCGTGGAGGCAAGATGCTATTGTAGCCACAGCTGCCCTAGGGCAGACTGACGAAGTGAGGCTGCCAATCTGCACCATCAGCCCCTCCGACCACCACCGGTCACACACCACATTCATACTGGGCAATGTGGGTGAAGCGCCTTGCCAAAGGACACAATGACCGATTTAGGCTGAGTTCTTCTCTCAAACAGAAAACACTCTGTTCCACCTTGTGATGTCATTATGTGGTGATACAGGAAGTGCTCCACTGTGTTTTTAAACTCCACACACCTTCACTAAAATCATTTGGATGACTGTTGGCTAATGCTAACGTTAGCTTATGACTGTGATGTTATTTGAGAGGGATTTGTTTAACAGCACAGATCAGCTCACCTGTTGTAGCTCCAGATAAGTCCGTTCTTTCTGGTCAGATTGTGTTAAACCAAAGTTCAGATTAAAGTTACAACAAAGTTTCTGACAGAGCAGTGCTTTCAGTTAGCGTCACACATGTTGATAACATCAGCTGCAAAGTGTAAATAGGAAAAATACAGGGGACTATTGTCTGTGGTCTAATGTACCGACGATAGTGTGACGTTCTGATCCTGAGATGAAGGCTGTGACCCACAGTAAAGCACCACCGTAAAGCACCACAACCATAAAGCACCACAGTAAAGCACCACCGTAAAGCACCACCGTAAAGCACCACAACCATAAAGCACTACTGTAAAGCACCACAACCATAAAGCACCACCGTAAAGCACCACCGTAAAGCACCACAAACGTAAAGCACCACAACCATAAAGCACCACCGTAAAGCACCACAGTAAAGCACCACAAACGTAAAGCACCACAACCGTAAAGCACCACTGTAAAGCACCACAACCATAAAGCACCACCGTAAAGCACCACAGTAAAGCACCACCATAAAGCACCACCGTAAAGCACCACCGTAAAGCACCACCGTAAAGCACCACCGTAAAGCACCACAGTAAAGCACCACCGTAAAGCACCACCGTAAAGCACCACCGTAAAGCACCACCGTAAAGCACCACCGCAAAGCACCACCGTAAAGCACCACCGTAAAGCACCACCGTAAAGCACCACCGTAAAGCACCACCGTAAAGCACAAAGAAGTTTGGAGACACCCGTTTTTCAATGCAGTTTAACACTTTCTACATCTTAAACACACAGAAGACATCAAATATATGAAGGAAGAAACACAGAAGAAAGAAAAGAAGAAGAAAGAAAGTGAAATAACTAATTATTTTAATTATTTTTTAGTATCCAGCCTTTGCTTTGTTGACAGGTGCTAACCCTTCGTTTTCTCTCAGTGAGCTCTGAAGTGGCCAAAATGTACCTCCAGCCTCCAGCCTCTAGGTGTCACTGGGTTCATGTCGGGACCATAGACTGAGGGGAAAAAAAATGGGTGTGGGTTGTTTTTTGTTTGTTTTTTTGTTTCTCTTTTTCGTAGTGTTTGTGAGGTTTAGGGCTGGGGTTGAAAGTAGGATTATAACAAAGATGGTGATA